>SSNR01000089.1:266749-329526 GCA_006937965.1 Callopanchax toddi | reverse complement strand
ATTTTAGCACACAGATGAAGTTGAAGCAAAGTCATTTATGGAATGAGAATTGTTGTTTTCTTCTGCATCATAGTTGAAAGAGGTTCCTTGAGGCACAAGTTTATAATCAGTTAAAGCATGCATCTTAATGAGATGTCTCCTAAACCCGCAATAACTACAGAACTGCAAACAACATCCTGTCTGACCACATTTTAGTCGTAGACTTTTCCCTGGATGCATTCCATGAATTAATTTTAGGTGCCTGAACAAAAGTGAAACTGTACTCAAGGATGAAGTGCAGAGTAAACAACTAAACATTTTGGCTGTATCAACTAGTTTACTGCTTGTTCAACAGCTTTGCTCTTAGCTCTTTGATTTTTGGAGTTTCTTCAGTTGTACCTATGTCAATATTGTACACGGTTGTCTGCAGAAATGTGTACAGGCTGGACAGAGAATCATCATACTTCACACTGAAGACAAAATGAAACTTAAAAAGCTCATCAAAAGCCCCCAAGGATGTATATGATTGACATGGTACAAGCTTTTTGTCCAAGCCAACATAAAAGGTGAAAACTTCCGCTTTTGAAGTCCCTGTGGCAAGAAGATACGGCCGAGGGCTTCCTTCAGTGTCCATCAGATGATCCTCAAGGCTTTGCCATAACTGAAACATAAAAACATCACCTTATAAATAGTTGAATACTTGAATAGTAGACAGTCCTGCTGGCTTTGAGGTCAGAATTTGCTCCACAATATAAAATAAAAAAGGAAAAACAGCTATTATGAGGGGGGAAGTTACAACTTAAACTGTACATTTTTATATTAATAATAATGAGCATTATTGTTTGCATTGGTTTTCAAGGAATCACTCAAAAACTTTATGCATGTACGTACTACAAGTTATAATTACCTGTTTTGCATGGTAACTGTCCAAAGTCTGACTCCCTGTACATTCTGAATCATTTGTGTTGCTGCTTAGACTGCTTGAGACAAATACGGCATCTGCATGACAGACAGATCTAAAGAGCACAAAACAGAGTAATCCTTATAAAGGCTAAGATCAGATCATATAAAATCATTACTGCAGTTGAAGACAAAACATGAACATCATCTCCTACCACATTACTTACCAAGAGTCACATATTCTGTCTGGTCTGAGGAGTCACCAGAGTTCCAGGAGAATTCAGCCAATGCCAGTTCTTCAAAATGCAAACCATAATTAATGAGGAAGAATAGTGTATAGGCACTCAGCAGAAAACTGTTTCACATTTAAGGTGAAAATCCATTAAATTTACTCTGCAAACACAGAAATGATCAGTGTTGTTTTTGGCAGCCATCTGAGTTTTGGTCTTAGTCTTTTGGATTAAAATGTAGTTTTAGTGCAGTTTTAGTCGCCGGAAACTAAAGATGTTTTAGTCAGTTTCATTTAAAAAAACATATTAATCCTTTAACAAATTAATTTATGTCAATAAGTTGCCATCTGTCCAAACATCCCTGCATGCTGTTTATTTAGTTTAAAACCTGTGAACTCCCATTCTGTGCTGCACACTAAACACTGAATG
The DNA here is from genome assembly GCA_006937965.1 of Callopanchax toddi. Lineage (NCBI taxonomy): Eukaryota > Metazoa > Chordata > Actinopteri > Cyprinodontiformes > Nothobranchiidae > Callopanchax > Callopanchax toddi. Next base: position 327,988 of record SSNR01000089.1, on the reverse strand, counting down.
TGTAAACGTGATATGAGAAATATATTAATATATGATATGTATAATAGTATAAAATATAATCAAATACAAATAACAATAAAAACAAACACAATATGGTCACAACATAAGTTTTAAGAGTTTCAGACCATCTGACCCACATAGGCCCTGTTCCAGGAGAGTTCATTTCTTAAATCAAAAACAACCTGACCTAAACAAGATCAAAAACTTAACTTAATATTCTGACACCATGACCAAATAAATACATCTATAACTAACAGAGTCAGATAATTAATGTTACAATTCAGACAATAACCAAGTAAGTCATGACAATCAGCTCAACTAATGAAGTTAATTAACAACAAAATAAAGTCAAATCCACTGATATGTCACATCAAAATAAACTAAAATTACAATTAAATTAAAAATACAACCACTCTCAAAACTCCCATAGACAGCCTTGGCAGACTGAAAAAGTAACGAAAAACAGCCAAAACAGGCTAAACTACAGAACCAAAGCATTCAATCAACACTATACATTTGGCGACAACAACAAAAAAGACACAAGGCTGTTTCATGAATAAAATCACATCAATCAGGAGTCAGGACGAGCTATTCAGCTTAGCTTTAGCTCACAGGGAAACTCAGGTGGCAATCTATGTCAAACAAAAGAAACAAACAGATCAAATTGACTCCCCATTTAGCTGATTAAAAAAGGACTTATTTGGAATCAATCGGCCGCGTTTCCACAAGCTGTCAAGCAGTTTTCTTCTCAATAAGTATCCATTTGGAGAGACACCGCTCTCAGCGCTAGCCGCTCTAGCTTCTTAAGCTCCGCCAGCTCGCGCCGGACGGAAAGTAAACAGTCCACCCTCCACAATAAAAGCTGTGTTTGTGTCGGGAGTCGAGCTTAACATGTCGCAGCAAACACAGTTTATCCAAATACTGTATCACATCTCAACTCACTAACGTTTTCGTCTCATTTCATCTTGCAGACGAATACGCCCAGACGTCTCGTCCCATTTTAGTCATCAAAGAGCCATAGTTAGGCCGTCTTGGTCTCATTTACATCATTGAAAATAGGTACATTAATGAATTCATTTCGTTATTGTCCTGGCTGACGAAAACAACACTGTTCATAGCCTTATAAAGGTTGACGTCTGTTCTTTGGTCCCTAAAACACAACAAACAGCTTCATTCGCAAAAAACAACATTAGCTTAGCCGCGCTACATAAAAATCTATGGGCCCTGCCATGCAAGCCCGTTTATATTTTTACCTTATGATTTTTAAAATAAAAATATATTAAAAACCATTGATAAAAGCTTAACAACACAACAGCTTTAAGCTTTTAATTTTAAAACCGCCAGATTTTAATATACTTACGTTTAAAAGGTAAACTCCAGCCGGTCCTACATGTCCGCCATTAGGTAAACAGCACTGCGCATAAGACCCATCCGGTTTGTTCTAAGGAGCCATGTGATTGGCTGAAAGGGAACAGACCGGGTGGAATCATATATTTGATTGACAGATTCATTAGCCAATGAGGACGTTTGTTGACCTGCCATGTTAGAAGAGTCTCAAAATGACTCGCACAGAATATTCTCACAAATGAGGATCAGTTTTGAATGCACCACACAGTTTTGAACGCACCACACAGAATTTTCTCACAAATGCAGGGACTTTCACAAATGAGAAACAGTTTTTAATGCAGCACACAGAATTTTCTCACAAATATAGGGATTTTCACAAATGAGAAACAGTTTTTAATGCACCACACAGAATTTTCTGACAAATATAGGGATTTTCACAAATGAGAAACAGTTTTTAATGCACCACACAGAATTTTCTCACAAATATAGGGATTTTCACAAATGAGAATCATTTTTTAAATGCACCACACAGAATTTTCTCACAAATATAGGGATTTTCACAAATGAGAAACAGTTTTTAAATGCACATTAAACAATTTGTAAGATGTGTTAGTTTATACTACAAGTGTTCCTCCAAATTATATTTGTGAACCACAGCGCGTGAGTTTCTGAACTCCAAATTATATTTGTGAACCACAGCGTGTGAGTTTCTGAATGAGCATTGTATTTTTGTGGAAAACGTTGCATGAGTTTATTCTTAATGAGACTCATCTGATTCCATAGATGGACAGAATGAACAGATTTTGCATCATAATTTAACAATTTTAACAGTTTAGAACATAGTCACCAATTTTTGTTTCCATGTTCTCTTACTAGTACAAAAATACAGGCCAACAATTCAAATTACGTTCAGGCGTTTTTTTTCCTCTCTGCATTTCTCCTCATATGTCAGAGTCCTGATGGTTTACTGAGAGGGGTCTGGACACCAGGGCTTCTTTTTAGGATGAACCTTGGTGGTTCAGGAACTAAAGGATGATCAGACACTGCCTTAGTCTTCCACCTGGAATGATGAGGTGAAGAGATTCAGTCTCTGGCAGCATCCCCAGTCTGGACCAGCTCAGCCTCTTTCTCTCCCAGTTCTCCCTCAGGAGACCAGCTGCTCCTCAGGAGACTGTAAAGTAGAGGAAAAATACTCAGCAGGTCTAAAACCCACAATATATAGTACATAAAATATATGGTGAACTATGCAGGCGTAAATGTAGTCAAAACGTTGTGTACTGCACAAAACAGCACATTTACTCAAACAAAGTATAAATGCATGTACTTTGTACTAACTTACTAACCTGGTACTCTGTTCTAAAACCATCAAAAAGCAATAAAAGTATCAAAACTACATATTATCTACATACTAACCAGCATCATTCATCCAAAATCTTCAATTCTAAACACTTTTTTGATCGGTCAAAACTGACCTTTTTTCACTTGAAATCGCTGCTTTAGCTTCTCATTTGAACTAAAAACAATCCAGGAAGCTCTGTCGTGGTTTTATAACCTGTAAATATGATCTTTTAGACATAATATCCTTTGCTTTGCTCCGTTTCTCTTCTCTGTCGGCCACTTCCTGCTGTATTTGTGAGAGACGGGCAGATTTTCAGGCCTACCGAAGCCTGGGCGGAGAAATTACCGTAATAACACTAAACTGCGCTAAAAGCGCAACTTCTCTTCTTTCAAAAACCGTTGGAATTTTGTTGATTGCGCAAACGGTTCAAAAGTTGCGGTAATTTTAAAAAACAGAAAAAAACCTGTCGGCGGCGACAGCTTCGGCTTTAAAGAGTTAATGTTTGGAGAACTGTGGCGCTACAGGAGTGTGATGAGAGGGGAGAGGGACGTTTCATACAGTGACTTTGGTCAACCGTTTGGGTGAAAGTAAAGCTGCTGTTGGTAACTGATGGGGTAAATTTAGAGGAATCTACCAGTTAGAATAAAGATATGACTATCATTTTCATTTGGACTCATACGGTGACCTTTTCCAGCTGTTTTCTCTTGTGATGATATATAATTTAGTCTAAAACTGTTTGTGCTGCAAAACTTAATAGTTTTTAGGAATTGAACCAAAAGGTGATGGAATTTAAATCAATTCCTGAGCTGTTTCTCTGTTTAGGTGAAGGGCGCCAGGAGTTTAAAGTTTTCAAGCATTTAATTTCCCATCTATTTATGTTCTACAGGCAGTAATCAGGATCCGTGTTCTCCAGCTTGTAATGAGTTATTGCCCTTGTTGCGTATTGATGTCTGTTTGGCTTAAACTCTCCCCTTAAGCTCTGTCCTCCCCCCTGTTGGCTGCTACAACAGCTCTCTGTAAACCACCCACTCACCACTTAGAAGCCCCAATACACCCAAGCTCAGTATTGTATCTCTTCCATGTGTCAAGACTTCAAACGCATCTCGTCATCCTCCCTCCTACTGGTTGCTGCAGTCAACCTTGAAGCGGAGCTGCAGCGATGTCTGCATATGTGTGAGTGTGAAAACATCTGTAAGTGCGTGGCCCGGCTGTCAGGCTGAGGCAGCGCTTCAAATCCCCGCGTGCTGACGCTGAGGGCTGAGAGGCTGTCAGCAGCGCTCAACCACAGGCTGCAGAGGAAGTCACTCCTATTATGAGCTGCCAATGTTTAGAGATAAGAGTGTGTACCCGTATCTGTCTCCCTGCCTGTGTTCATGTGGACGCATAGCGGATTTATGAAGGTACATTCATGATTTATTGTGCTGCATGCTTTGGGGAGTATCCAGCTTGTGTTTTTCTTTAGTTTTTTTTAAAAATGTGACTATTTAGAGGAGTTACGAGGAGTCAGGATCTATCCCACCATAGGGAGATCTCAGTTTCTCAGGTTGGAGACACACATTTATTTTTACACAGTTGTTTTAGCAGAAACATTAATAAACTCACGCCAGACTCGACCCCTGGATGCACCAGATGTGATGATGTAACTACAGAATTCAATCTACATTGGAACTGACTTTAGTTTGATAGTTTTTAAAAATCACGTCTCATGAAACGGAGAAATGAGTAGATTAGAGCTTCATCAGGACAGCAGCAAAGCACTCTGGTCTCAATCTCTCTGTCACTATGTTTCTTTCACTCTATATCAATCTCTCACTCTATCTTTCTATCTTTAGCTTACTCTATCTCGATATCTCCATCTTGATTTTTCTCTATAGATCTATCTTGCTCCATATCTCTATCTTGCTATACCTCAATATCTATTTCTATCTCAATCTCACTCTCTCCATCTCTAAATTTTTATCTTGCTATGTCTTTATCTTGCTATATCTCTTTCTCTTGTTATCTTTAAATCTCTGTCTTGCACTCTCTCTTAATCTGTCACTCTATCTCTATCTCTCTATATCTTTCTTGCTCTATCTCTATTTACTGTATCTCAATATTTTCATTTCTGTATCTCTATCATTTGCTATATGTCTTATTTTACCTCCATCTTGATTTTTCTCTATAGATCTATCTTGCTATAACTCAATATCTATTTCTATCTCCATCTCTAAATTTTTATCTTGCTCTGTCTTTATCTTGCTGTATCTCTTTCTCCTTTTATCTTTAAACCTCTGTCTTGCACTCTCTCTTAATCTGTCACTCTATCTCTATCTCTCTATATCTTTCTTGCTCTATGTATCTCTATTTACTATCTCAATATTTTCATTTCTGTATCTCTATCATTTGTTATCTCTTATTTTACCTCCATCTTGTTCTTTCCTTATATCTCTATTCTGTACCTGTCTCTTCATCTATTTGTATATCTGTCTACTCTCTATCTTGCTCTGTCTATATATCTTTCTTTATATTTCTCTATATCTCTGAATTTCTTTTCATTATTTTCTTTCTTTTTTCTATGTATCTCTCTAGAAATTTCCATCTATTTCTTTCTTTATACAGTGATCCCTTGTTTATCGCGGGAGTTACGTTCTAAAAATAGCCTGCAAAAGGCGAAATCCGTGAAGTAGCAGTTTTATAATTTAACATTTATTACAGGTGTTTTAACACTGCAGACTTTATACACTTTTCTCAGACAGGCATTAACATTTTTACACCGTTCTATCTTGTTTAAACGCTACCGGACCATCAGAACGGCAGAATAAATGAGTTAGTTGATGTCTTGATTGGAAGAGATTGACCTACAATGGTGAGGATGCAGAACACAATGTGCTGTGTAAAAAAAAAAAAAAAAAAAAAGTTAAATTTCACAGAAAAAATCCGTGAAACTGCGAGGCCGCAAAAGAGCGAGGGACCACTGTATATTTTACCCCCCTTTTTTGTTGTTTTTTCTCTCCTTTCTGTCTTTAATTTATTTATTCTTTTGTTCTTTCTTTAATGTATTCATAATTTCTTTCTATGTATCCTCCAGCATGTCCTAATCTGTGACCGTTTGCTTTCCGTATGCAGATTTTGGTCTTTCCGTAGCCGTGTAGATCCCCATGTATCTCTGAAGTTGAATCTTAGTAAAGGAGCTCAGCTGAAGCAGCTGAAGTTAAAAACGAGCAGCAGAGTGACTCTTTAGGATCTGATGAACCTGTTTGTTCTGTTTCTTTAATATTCGTGTGATGTTTTATGTGATGTTGGAGATGAGGTTTCTCCCACTGATCTAAATGTTTTATCTCCTGCACATTAGTTTGCTTTGTTAAGGACTCTCAGGTCCAGAGCTGACGTTCCTGTCCCTGCTCCTTGAAGCCTAATCGATACAGCGCTGTGTTAGATTGGAAACTTGAGGCCGTGCCTACAAGAATCTATTGATTGCTCCCCTTTTTTCCAGCGCTCCCTCATTATTTTTTCTGCTCCAGCTCTTCCGTTTAGGCCGAGATCAAAGGTTTTATCCTTGAGGTGTACAGTTCCAAGCTGAGCTACGATCTGAAGCTCTGAGAATCAGACTCGGTCTGCTGGGGATTTGTGTTTTCACTGACCTTGTCTCTTCTCTGTATAGTTGTTGTTTTGGGGCGTGTGTGTTGCAGAACGTGTACAGCAATGTGTGCAAGTGGATGTTTATTAGGCTGCTCAATTATGGATTTGATCTATATTTAAATCACGATTACTTAACATGATTACTCATTAAGCTGAGAAACACATTGCTTTTATTTCTCCTCCTCAACCAAAAACTCACCTAGAATTCTGCAGGGTTTTTTTTTTTTTTTTCAAAATAAGAGCATCACTCTGCAGGGTTTCACTAGACTCTAGGTTCTAATATGTTCTTTTTTCATGCTGCTATTGTTGTGTAGTTGTATATTCTGAATGAAAAAACTCATAAATATAAACTTTGATAACCCAAAGTTTTTATAACAGATGTTTTCTGATTTTGAAAAGCCTAACATATCCAGAGTTCACATTTTAAGGACTGTAGTTAACCATTTGCAGCAGCAGGTGGCAGAGTTCTGCTGTTTAGCAGTAATTGGAACAAAAGTTACTTGTATCAAAGTAAAATCAATATTAGCCTAGCATAAGAATTATTAGGCCTGTGTAGGAAAGTAAATATATTAACTCATTGACTGCCAGCTGTTTTCTGAAAATAAAGCCCCTCACTGCCGGCGTTTTGAGCATTTTTACTGTTTTTTGAAGTGTCACAGAATATTGTGCTCTATGACTATGTAAACAGTGAAACTACTAAAAGAAAGAGCAGACTCTCTTCTTTCATCAGAAAAAGACGGCTTGTTTCTAGCTGCTTCCGTTCTTTCACAATCTGCTGTAGAACATAGGAGGGTTTCACCAAAAACGCCTGTTTCTGACCCAAAAATGGAGAAAACTGGCTTTTTGTGTAAACAGAGATGTCAGGCAGAAAATATAAATATGAAACATGATGTAAATGATCATACATAGGCCTATGTATGAACACATATTTTATATATATATAAATGTATATAGATATATATGTGTATATATGTTCTGGCTCCCGGATCTTGCTTCATGTTAAATGGAGTTTATCCACCCATTGTTTGTTTTTGGGGATTTTTTTATACTTCGTTTTATTTTCAAAGTCCTACAGGAAGTAGCGGCTTGCTAACTAGCTGTTTTACTTTCAGTTTATCTGAGTTTTTCTCGGACAAAAACAAACTTTTCTTTGCTTTCTAATGCCGTGTTTTGGAGCCGGAGCAGTCGGTAAGTTGTAAGAAATGTTGATCGACCCGAGTGTGTGTTGATCTGGCTGCTATGAGTTGATGGAGGCAGTTTTGACTGGCGATCGTCGTGTTTAGTCAGCAGCTGTAACAGATCATGTCGTCATTGGTCGACACACAAAGTTGAAAATTAATGTTAGAGGCGTGATATTTACTGACAACATGCGCGAGGACGTCATTTAGCCCGCCCCGTCAAAAGACGCAAATGACGAGTATACTCGTCAATGGCAGTGAATGAGTTAAGGACACTAATTAAACTTGAAAACGTAAACAAACATTGCTGCTATAAAAGCAGAGAAGATCTGCTACAGGAGCCTAGAGGTCCAAACATAGTCAGTGAGAATAAAAGCTTTTATTTTAAGGAGCGTTGATAGAATGTGGGATCATAAACTAAAGTAAGAAGCTATGTTTTGACGAATGTCATGATGCCGGTGTGTTTTGCCCTCGTTCTGCCACTTGCACTAACTCTCTAAAACACCACATTCCTGTGAGTTGAGCCCTCAGAAGCATTGGAGGTGATTCGTTTTAAAGGCAAGACAAAGGAAAAGCATGCTCTCGAAGCAGAGTGTGACAAAATAGTTTTATCATCATCATTTTTTGGTGATTACTTTGTTTTTATGATACTCTGGAACCAAAATAAAACCTAAAATAAAAATAAATCCATTTGACGGCACAGTCCTAATGTTTAGTCAACTATAGTTGCATTTGTTCGAGGTTTCAGAGGAAACCGGATTTCCTCCAAATCCTTCAGGGAAGGTCAAAGAACACCTTTAGATTCAACGAACTTCCATTCAGACCTTTTAAACGTTTAGCTCCCCGTGTGACTTCATGTTGGCTGACCACTTAATTCTCCACGCTGCTTCAGAACTGACAGATCCAGCTGTGGGCCGCTGGCAGATTCATTCTAACAGCAACTGGTCGCCAGTCCAATTGCAAGCTGTCGCACCATGAGCCAAGAAAATCATTTAGCAGAAGGTGACCAGATCCGAGTCCCTCTGAGAGGCCTTTGATTGGATGTGAAGTGGAGGGGTGATTCATCATAGTTAATAAACGCGGCTGACAGCTGAAATCAGCAGGAGGGAACGTGTGCCAGGTCCGCCTCCCGCCACGGCTTTATACGGCATGCAAATACGGACAATTAGCTTTTCACATACAGCGTCAGACACCTACACAGACACTTACATAGAAATTATGCTCTCTTGCAGTCAAGCAAGACTCGGAGAAAGTGGAAGAATACAGAAATACCTACAAGGTTCTCCTCATTTATTTTAGTGCTTTGCTTTATTACGTCGATCATCTGAGTTACAGATGTTCCATCAGACGCCTCATGCTGCTTCTTTGGTCACAAATCAACTCCAATATTAGCTGATTTTAGTCATTTGGACCAAAATGTATCTATAAAACTTAACAAAGTCAATAACCTTATATAAAAAATATATTCTAATATGAAACGGCTGCACAGAATGTGAGAAAATATATTTTAGCCCCAATTATTTACTAACTCTTACTAAGTAATTAAATTACAGTTGTGACCTACAGAAGGAGTTTTATTGTGTTAAACCAAACAGGAAGTGACCAAAACTTTGTTTACCAAGAAAATTAAACAAAAAACATTGTTTTTTCTCACCACGTCATTTTTTGCTTTACATTTTTTAATCATATTAAAAAGTTTATAATTAATGATAATTATGAGGTGAGTTCATTTAAATGTAATAAGCAACTTTTTATTCAGTCATCCATGTATTTTTTTTAAGAGTTTTTTATTTCCCAACTTCAATATCAGGGACTTGTTATCGTTGGGTTAGGTGGGTTTTAAAATCTTTTTTAATCTGACTTTTATCTTTTTTTTAATGATTTTATATATGTTTTAGTTTTGGTTTTATTAATTTTTACATCTGTCTGAATGCTTTGTACGTGCGCTTTTTATATTGTATGTGTAATATTGTTTTATTTTTAATGAAGCGGACCCCAGGAAGAATAGTCGTCACTAAGGTGAAGACTAATGGGGATCCTTAAATAAACAAATAAGATACAGTGACCAAAATGTGCTCTACCAGATGGTTGATCAGGACTTTGTCTAAACCAGGTTTTTCCAAAGTTGAGGGTAAAAATCCACAATGAAACTCCAATTAAAAGTCTTAAATTACCTCCAGAAATCGAATTAAATTAAATGAAGTCATCATAAATGGATAAACTAGTGTTTGTTGAAGCTGTTATTTGCAGTATCTCTATATTTCAACCCCCTGTAATCTGGGACACAAGCCTCTACTGCTGATATTTAATGGGTCAGAAATGAAAAAGTTTAGAAAAACGGATTTAAGCTCGACTAGTTAATGTAGTTATTGTGTAAACGGTGTGTTTTTCAACTATTATTTCAACTATGATCTCAAATATTTTATAGCATTTCATGCAAACACTATCTCATAATCCTAACATCACTTTAAAGATTTTTTTAAACAGTTATTTTAGTTATTTGCTGCACAAACAGCCGCTGTTCTTACCACTGCAGACAGGGACACTTTCAGCAGGAACACAGTGAATATATAACCTATAAATTCAATGAATAGAAGGACCCGAAAAACTGACCAGAAATGTCCCCATATCTACTCTATTCTCATTGGCTGCTGGTAGGGTTGAGACATTTTTATGTAGAATTTAAACTTAATTTTAGCCAATAGTGATCTACATATAGATATGTTCTATATGGTAACAATGTGCAGCCGACCTGTCATGGTTCCCTCAGCTGGCAGAGGGAAGCATCATGTGACGACTGACTGTTGGCAGGTGTTATAAAACAGACTGCTGCTTTAATCTCTCAGGATTAACTCTCCCTTGTGTTTTTGTTTCTGAATAGAATCGTTTTCTTCACTAAGCGTATTGTTTCGTTCATTAATAGGAGTGTATTTGTGAAGTCACAAGCTGCCAGCGTGGTGTTGATGAAAATCTTAGTTCAGAGTAAAACAGCAGCTAATTCTAGGAGGTAGAGTGAATCAAGTCCTTACACCTTTTTCTTCTGCCTGCAGGATACTACAGGTGTAATACCTGAGTATTATGATGACTTGGTTGTTACAAACCCACATTCTCCTCAATTCTTTCTTTGTACTTTGTCATCCTGATGCTCACAATGTTTCCTGTATTTTAGCATCTTCTATGTCCTATTAACCAGGTGTGAGGATGGAGAAATAACTTAATTGATAAATCAATTAATTTACAGTATACTGTGCAGCTATGAGGATTGTATATTTTTTAAATATAGTATATATAAACCTTTGACAAGAATTACACTTTGTTGACCTTTAAGCTCAGAGTACTATCTAAACGTGTGCTTTTATTTTGATATACCTATTTTTCAGAATAAAAGTGCCACTCGTGCAGTGCAGTTTTTTGTTTTCTTTTAAATTAAGGACCCATTAGAAGTCTGATGACTTTTTAACTCATCTGCTACAAATAGTCTTCACTAGAATCTGTCTTATTCTGTTAGTTCCTGTTGGTGTTTTAAATCCCAGGATTTTATTTTGAAATGTTCAAGACTTGGAAAGAGTTTGAATTTTAAATGAAGTTCGTGAGAACGTGAAAATGATCGTGTCACAGTAATGTTTAGCAGTGAAATAATTGTCCTGAATAAATCACTGTAAAAAATCTCCACAGAAAAACAGAAGTTGATTTTCCACCAGGACTTTTTTATTTGTCTATCTAAATTCTAAATTCCTTCAGATTCTTACTGTATGTTTAGCCTTGTTTCTATAGACTTTTTACAGTGTATTCTGCTCATGTATGTTTAAATCATTTTCACTGTGAAATGCTTAAAATCTCACCTTGAATTGAAAGTTTGAATTTGAGAAAGGTGTCAAACCCCTATTTGTTTCCTATTAAGCATTATTGCTTCTATGCGGAATATGTCTTCAATAGTTTTATTTTTTTGTATTAACAGGTTCTGTTGTTGCCTCATATTCTCCAAATTCTGACCAACAAAGTTGTAATTTTTCCACATCAAATAGCTGGTTTATTACAGTTGGCTTATTTTTAAGTAGATTTTAATAATCTGGTGTTTTAAGTCAAGATTTCTGAGGTACACCGAAGGCAGCATGATTTAAAGTTGGGTGGAAATAAAAATATGAATAAAGTTGAGTTTGGGACTATAAATCTGAATGGATCTGAGTGACAAACGTCCACATGGAACCCAGACTTAGAGAGTTGAGTCACGTCAGAGTTTTTGAGCTGGATGTTGCTTCAGGCACCCAAATAAAAATAGATTAACTTCTCCTCCCGACAGTGTTGAGTGGCCGGTAGCTCACTGTGACTGTGGATCGCTCTTTGGAGAAACAAAATTACCAGAGAACACAGAAGTTTTTGGTTTAAATCACGCTACATTGATATATGTATAGTAAGACTTTAACCATCTGGTGATTTATAGCAGTGAATGAGACGGAGAGGTGGAGGTATGGAAAGCCAAAATGACTAATGCAGTGATGACTAATAAAATACAGCCTCTAACATTTTATAAACACCACATTTATATTTTAAAAACTGTCTAAATTCAACAATAGTCACATTTTAGTCACAGATTGTCTCAATTTGTTTGCAGTTTATTCTCGATTTATTCACAACTCGCTTTCCAACCGCTCCCGAAGTCGCCTCACGTTTTGGATTCATGGAAACTAAATTCACAAGTGATGACACTGTGACAGTTTTATAAGGAAAGTATTATGTAAAATAGTGCAAGTGACCATAGTTGGTCACATTTGCATGCTTTACATTTTGATTTGAAGTCTAAATCAGATTTAATAAAGTTTTTTTTTTTTTTTAAGTTAGACATTTTTTAAAGGTAAAAAAAATAAATAAAACAAATACAATTTTTAGGGGTGTAACGATATCCAAATCCCACGGTACGATATCGTCACGGTATGGACCTCACGGTACGATATTTATTGCGATATTGTGGGGAGGCTCACGATATTGTGGCTATGCTCACGGTAATAAGCCTCACAACATAAAATGTACCATTATGACATTTTAAACGGCCTGAAAAGCCATTCCTAAAGTTTAAAATTCAAGTAACAACTCAGCATATAAAGAAAAGACAAAACAGCTGATTTAATAAATAAAAGTAACCAGGAAATACACAACTGCCTCGTTATTAAGTCATAAATAAAAATACCTAGGCATCACCAAACAGGAAACTAATTAGAAGGTAGCCTCTTCTAGTTTCTAGAGTTCTAGTCCAGTTTCAGTTTAAAAAAAAAATCAACATTTAAGGAGGAGGACAGATTATTGAGCTGTTAAAATGACCTCTGCTGTTTTTCTCCATGAACTTCGTCTCCTCTCCTTGGTTTCTGTCTGACAAGTCTAAGTTAATATTACTGCCTTCATCTGGACAATGACTAAATTTAAAACAATTAAATAATTGACTAAAATGTGTTGGTGATGGCATTTTATATTTAAGTTCCAGTTTAGCCACTAATTATTTAAACCCTGAAACGATCACGGTGGAAATTGGATGCAAATCAGTCACTAAATATTCTGGAATGTGTTTTATTTCTTGAGCTGCTGTGAGACAGCGCTGATCTAAGAGCTTCAGGCTGAGATTTTTGACCCGTATGGACTTTAACACTTGAAACTTTTCCGGAGGGGGCGGGTTATTGTTACCTCTCACGCTGCTCGTATTCGCCGAGGAGTCCAGCTCTGTACACCGGCAGTGTTTGCATATTGTCCGTTATTTCCTCCTTCACCGTTTCTCGACACGACAAATCCAAAATGCTTCCAAAACTCGGACGGAAAAGCCGATCAGTGCTGCGTTTACCGCTGTCCCATCCGCCTCCATGTTTGTTTTTGTTTGCCATGTGGGCTGCGCTCCCTCCCATTGGTGCACTGGCTGATGACGTGGAAGCAAAGGATCATGGTCTGTGTAGTTTACTTTGCTATACCCCGGTGCGGCGAACTAAAACGTGTTATTTTTAACTCAGGACGTACTGTTCAATACGTGACAAAACCACGACGATATCGTGGCCATTTTACTACCGCGGTATCATGGTATTTTCAATATTGTTACACCCCTATTCAATACTCTATATGTAGAAAATAGCATTAAAAGTATAAAATATTTAATTTATTTCAAAAGGGAGAAAATGTAAAAATTAAAGAATAAAAAAAATATTATAGAAACATCGAAAATTCGACATAAGTGTGACACTGTTTAAAAGAAAAGAAATTTAGAAAAAGTAAAAAGAAGAAAAAAGCGTTCATTTATAAAGTCCCCAATAAAACACAAAGGTGGAAACGTGTTATTATCGCAAAGTTTTGAGAACTCGCCCTATTAAATTTCCCACCAGTTTATGTTTCCATAAAGTAAACGAGTTGAACAAAGAACAGGTTGATTACGTCTCTGTCCTATCTGGTCGTGTTTGTCACTGATTAAACAGCGTATCTAACTAACAAACAGATTTTCTTTGTAGAATCACCCCCCACCCCCCTCCTTTTGATCAGTGACCGTCCCTGGAATCAAACAGGGCCTTAAACAGGCACACGACCAGGACCACAGAGCCCAGATTGCTGCGGTACCCCTACGCTCTCTGCTCTCAGACATTAAATGAGGACACTGATACATAAATTTGCATTCGTTTCAAACACAACCATGGTTTTAACTAAGGGTTCTGAAACCACGCGGCTCCAATTTGCCGTTGAGCTCCAGATGCTTCTGTCCTGGAGCTCGTTTCACACGAGCCCAGCGTGACCGTTCGATCGATTTGCTTTTTGCGTGCTCTGAACAGGGATCCATCGCCACACTGATTGTTAAGCTTGTCAGTTGGTAATTTAGGTAAACGGATTGTTCTTTAGTCGGAGTCCTAATTTGCAGGAGTGTGGAGTGGATTTCCTTCTCCTCATTGTGTCTGCTGCAGATAAGAACTATACTCCCTCAGAGATGTTTCAGGCTCTCTCCTCTCCTCTCCTCTCCTCTCCTCTCTGGCACTCCGCTGTCTCAGGTTTTGTCAAACCGTTTGTGCTCCTTCTGTGACTCTCCTCCTCCGACCCACTGATCTGAATCCTGATTTCTTTGACCTGTGAGTTTCCCCTCCGTCTCTTGGAGTCTCGACATCCCTGTGATCCCTGTGAACCCCGATGAGCCCTGAGTGGTTGGTGGTCCTGAACGAAGCACATCTTTTACAGAGGGTGGGGAGCCGTGGAGCGGCTCCGCCACGTCGGCTCCAGACGGGGGGGCCGCTGAGGGCAGGGTGTCCCAGGGCAGAGAGCCCGTTCTGGGCCGAGGGAGCCCGTCCTCCACAGAACTCCAGGATCCCAGTAGAAACAGGAGAGCTCATCCCAATTGGGCCATACTTGGTAACGTTGTCTGAATGTGTTCGTGCATGATTGAGATCTAACTTTGTACACCTCCACAGCTCCAGTAACCACCTGAAAGGTGAAACACCTAAATAATGTTTATGTGAGGAATTGTTAGATTTATCCAAGTTTTTTTTTTTATAGATTTAAGAGTTTATTGTTCATCTAAAGGTAGCTGAAAACAAACCATCATGTTGAAGAACTCCAGTTTCAGCCCAGTTTGGGTCCTAAATAGAAACCTTTTCTTATATGATGTCACTGCAAGAATACAATAAAGATTTGTCCCAGATTCTTTGCAGCAAAACAGATGAAGTCATTTGTTACATTTTGTCACTAACTTCTCTCAGAGTGTGCTCACATTTCTCCTCTTTCTGACAATTCAAATCGAGAAGGATCCCAGAATCCTGTGAAAACTGAGTATTTTAAACTATTTGCGGGGGTTTAGTGCAAATTTGTGCAAGTCACCATATTTGATCTCTTGTGCACACTTTAAATTTTAGTTTTCAGCCAAAACCTGAAACTATATAAACAATAAATAAATAAACATACTTTTAAAGAGTAAGAGTGGAAAAAGATTCAAATATTTTTAGGGCGCTTTTATGGGAATATGTAGGGGAAAAAGTTTGTTCTTTTACAATGAATGACTTCATTATAGTCACTATTCAGAAACTCATTCAAACAGCATCCATAAAACAACTCACAGATGTGAAAGCTGACCAATCAAACTGGTTCATGAGGATTATTTTGACAGCAACAATATGTAAAAGATTTTTGCTAAGTTTAAAAAGTAAATCAAGCTTTAAAATATATGAAAAAGTTGAGAAAATATTTTTAAAAAAAGTGTCAAATATAATGAAAAGGTTTAAAAAAAATGTTTAAAAAGAAAAATAGTTACTATTTTGAGAGAAATTTTGCAGCACAGACATTTCTAAGCTGTTGAAAATTCCAGTAACCTGAACACGACTCCCTGTGGTTCACCATGGAAACCGAAAACCCTCGAATTCTTTGAGATATTCTGAAAGTTTCCTCATGACTAACGTTTACAAACAGTCACAGCCCAGTGAGGTTCTGGGTTAAGATGCTCTAAAAATATGGAAGCAATATGTCCCCCCTAAAAACCATAAAGTAACCGCTTTGTGTGGTTTCTTGGAGACAGAAAATGTGAGAAATGTGTTGAAGATATTCATTTTTTTCATTAATTTCTCCAGTTTGCTACTGAAAATGATAGAAAAAGCTCCTATTTTAGTCAGGAAATCATGTTAGAGAAACAGTCTGGGTTTTTTTTATCTCAAATTTAGGAATATTCAACTTGTGGTTTAAGAAATTAAGAAAGAAGAGCTGACTAAAACCGGATTACACCACATGAATGCATGTTAAAGTGCAGTGATGTCACCTTTTAGTGGCTGTGATACTGAGTTTACTCTTCTGGGATCTGATTTGGTCAAAGGTTTTGATGATTGAGGTCCATCTGCTCAGTCAGACTCAGCAGGGAGACTTTCTGTCCTTCAGTAGGATCTCCAGCAGATGTTCTTCAGTTGAAAACCCAGCAGCAGACCTGGGTCGTAGAGGAGGCAGGAGACGGGCTAACGTGTGTGAAGGAAACACCAGAGGATACTCCATGTTTTGATATTCCCACTGTGCCATTTTATCTCATGAATTTCCATTTTAGAGGGCAGTCAGTCTCTGTTGCTGCTACATTAGTTTTATGGCCAGAAACAGCTTATTGGAGGCCGTGTAGCAGGGAGGGAAATATTTTATTTGACATCACGAGCCGCTGAAACCCGCTGCGTCTTTGAATTATTTTATGTTTGGCTGCGCTTGGAGTCGATAAACATTCTACAAACACAGAGACGTATCTCAGACCGGACCGAGGAGGCGAGAACGTCCGTCGTCGTTGAAGAACCGGAGTGGAACATTACTTATGAGTGGATGAACATCTGTTTGCGTGTCAGAAACGGAAACACACACTCGCTGGTGAACATCGTCTGCTGCTGGTGTTGCTGAAGGGGGAATTACATCAATGAGGTTGAATCATGGATGTTCTGACTAAAAGCTGCAGGTCTTTTCTCTCCTTTGACTCACAGGAGTTCATGTTTTCTCCCCAACTTTTAGTTAAAACTTGATATTTAGGAAGAGACATGGTTTGTTTTTGCATTTTTGTAAGAAAAATCCCAAATTTTGATGCAATTTGTGTTTATTTTTCTGCAAAATGAGTAAAAGAGGAAGTGGAAGCAGTTTTCCTGATGGTCACATTTTAAAACTGTGGATTGCATCATAAATAAGTTGAATTAAATTATATTACTCAGTCCCATACTAAGGTCGTATACTCATGCATGTACTCATAAAAGTACGCCAATACTATAGAGCCGATACTATAGAGCTGATATTATAAAGCCGTTAGTATAGAGGTGATACTATAACGCCAATATTATAGAGTTGATACTATAGAGCTGATATCATAGAGCCGATACGATAGAGCTGGTATTATAGAGCCGATACTATAGGGCTGATATTATAGAGCTAATATCATAGAACTGATATTATAGAGCCGATATAGAGCTGGTATTATAGAGCCAATACTATAGAGCTGATATTATAGAGCTAATTTCATAGAGCTGATATTGTAGAGCTAATACTACAGAGCTGATATTATAGAGCCAATACTATAGAGCTGATATTATAGAGCCAATACTATAGAGCTGATATTATAGAGCTAATACTACAGAGCTGATATTATAGAGCTGATATTATAGAGCTGATATTATAGCGCCAATACTATAGAGCTGATATTATAGAGCTAATACTACTGTACAGAGCTGATACTATAGAGCTGATATTATGGAGCTAATACTACTGTACAGAGCTGATATTATAGAGCCGGTACTATAGAGCTGATATTATAGAGCCAATACTATAGAGCTGATATTATAGAGCTAATACTACTGTACAGAGCTGATACTATAGAGCTGATATTATGGAGCTAATACTACTGTACAGAGCTGATATTATAGAGCCGATACTATAGAGCTGATATTATAGAGCAGATACTATAAAGCCGATACTATAGAGCCAATACTATAGTGGTGGTACTATAGGTCCATAGTTGAGCTGCGACACGAACAGCTAACCAGAGCTAAGTCTGGCGGAGATGAGAGTCAACTAACTTGTGTAGCAGTACTACTAGTAGTACTAGCAGTAGTATTTGTTGTTGTTATGTGGCAGTAGTTTACACACGCTGTCCCAATCTTCATAGTCCCTACGTCTGGTTCGGTTAAAACACAGTAATTCATTAGTGTACCAAAACATGATTCAGGTCAATGTCATTTAGTAGTACTCTTATCAGTACTCTGTATTTGCAACTACTCAAATGTATGTCTTCGTACTTGTACTCTGAAAAGTCTGGTACTGGTGCATCCCTAAAATAATGTCAGAGTTTGTTTTTAAAATACTTTTAAAACAACTCATTTATTGTACACTTTAGTGTGTGTGATGTGTGTATTGATGTGTGTTTCCTGCGTTAAGATTAATTAAACACTTCAATCCCTCTGTTCTGCAACAGAAATACAGAAACCTGCGAGGGTTAAACTGTAAATATTGTTTCTGCAAATCAGTCGTTTAAGAAGATCGATGCTCTCAGGTGATGTCCGTGATGAGTTTCAGGAAAAAGGACCTGAGTTTGCTCAAATCCATCAGCGCTAAAGCTGTTTAAAGCTGATAGTGATCAGATTTGTTTGTTCCTTTGAGATTTCAAACCATTTATTGACAAACCTCTGAAACGATTTTTAAAAAGCACGAGTGGTTCATCTTCATAAATAAGAGATTAAAAGTAAATACCAGCTGGACCTGCTGCCCGAGGGAGAGCAGCCGCTCTGCTACCCAAACATCAAAGATGATCACAGCCGAGGACGTCAGACCGTCTTTCACTTCGGGTTGAAGCTCGTCATCGGGTTGGATCAGAGCTCAGATGTGTGACTCACTGAAGATTTATCCGAAAATCAAACCAGATGGCTGTTAGACGGAATATCACTGTAAAAACACATCCGCTGTCATAAAAAACACCTTTAATTTCCCGTCAGGTGGACAAAAGCTTCACGTCGGATTAAAGGCCGAGCGGTTTTCAGACGGGTCAGAAGCCCCTTCAACCAGGAGGACTGCAGCTTCTCAGAGAAACAATAAGAAATGGATGAAAATGTGTTGAGTTTCGGAGAAATGGCAGCTAAGAGACAGAATAAATGTGAGGAAGGAGAAAGATGGAATGTTTTGTTCCAGGAAGAGTCTGGCCTTTAAGTCAATCTGATGTGTGAAAGCTTTTTTATAAATGGTGTGGGAGGGGGGATTCAGCAGCTGTACCATAGACTTATCCTTACAAAGGGTCCAAAACTTTACATTAAATTCAGTTAATGAACCAAAACTCTGACTAGGTTTTTTCTGTTTAACTATTTTTCCAGTTACATGATTCAGATTTACACACCCATACAGTTCTTTCCCTATTTTGTCTGTGTGCAGCTACATTTTAGTGAGTGAATCTGCATTCATTTTCTTCATAAATCATAAATCAAATCTGTGTTTCTCCTTCCCTGTGAAAAAGATGAGTCATGATGAGAAAACTTCAAATCTCCTGTTGATCCAAACAAGTTCTGATCGTGTGAACGAGGAGCTTATTTTACATCAAGTTTTCTCTGTTAGAAAAGAGCCACACCCAGAGTATGTATTTATTTTTTAATGGATTAAACGGAGGCTGAGTTCCAACATACATATCAAAACTTAGAAACTGGACCAAGAAAAATAAAAGTTTCAGCTTTTAGAAACAGTCGGTGAAAGCCAAATAAAAATCATTGATCATCTTTTTGGGTATCGTGCTCTGTTAGTCATGTCTGACTCTTTTAATGTGGTTAATACTTAATTCATGACAGTGACATCTGTTTATGATGGACAAACTGAACCAACCAGCAGAATTTAATCATTTCACTTTGAAGAGATCGTTTTATCTTCCTGAACGTTTGTGCAAAATAAAAGCCCAGCAGCAGAGTTCACGTCAAAGTGACCTAAAGAATTCTCAGTTCCTCCACTCACCAATGCATCTCATCGATGGTCAATGCTTTTATTTATTTTATTAGAACTCTGATTTCCTGTCAGTTTGAAACAACTCTAAACAGGAAAAAAATGTAATGACGTCTGCTCACCTTATTGGTCAAAACTCTCAGAAATAAAAGGCTTTATTAGAAATAGAACTTATAGAGACTGAAGCCAAAATAAAGCAGCTCAGATGTGAAAAAAAAAAAAAAAATTTTAATAACGAAACTCTTAAATCTGTTCTAGGAAAACACTGAATAACATTACTGTATGAAAGTGTAAATTAACCTACAGTTATTTCTTTCATGTGGTTTGTTTACAGAATCTGACCTGTAGCTACCAAATTATATTTGGTTATTTTGCATTTATTAATGTGTATTGGGCAGCAATAGCTCAGTAGGTAGATTGTTCATCTGGCAACAGGAGGGTCGCGTTCTGAAAGGTTAATATTTGTCAATTTGGTGCCAGAGAAGATGATGAAATTCCCTCCAAATTTCCTTATTTTGCTCATAATAAAGCTGCATTTTGTATTTCATAGCACAAGGCAGCCATTTAAAAATATAGATATTTAAAGCTGAGAAAAAAAAAAGTAAATTTTTTTCTTTCAAAATCCCGGACGAGCCCCCATTTTTGTCGCAACCTGATTTGTAAGGGTATGACAAATAGAGAATTCTTTCATGTGGTTTGTTTACAGAATCTGACCTGCAGTTACTAAATTATATTTGGTTATTTTTCATTTATTAATGTGTATTGGATGGCAATAGTTCAGTAGATTGTTCATCTGGCAACAGGAGGGTTTGATCCCCAAAAAGCCGCTATAGAAATCTAATTCATTACTGTTATGTTAATATTATTATTTGCTGGTTTATTTCTTAAAATAACTGAGTTTGGTTGTAGCATCATCAGTGGGAAAAGAATTGAGAAAGTTGCTTTGAAGGAAACATGTATTCCTGGAAACATTCATATAAATAGTAGTTCATATTTAAAGTACAATTAGAAAAATATGCTGAAAGAATAAAAATACACAGAAGTATTTAACAAAATTATAAAATCTTTTTTTTAGGGATGGTTATCGGTATCGGGTTTTCGATAATATCGACCGATATTGGCAATATCTGTAAATATCGGTATCGGTTTTTGTAATGATGACACACAAGACCTTTACATACCACGCACATATTATACATCAAAGTGTTCAGCTACTAGGGCTGAAACGATTCTTCGAGTACCTCGAATAATTCGAGTACAAAAAAGCCTCGAGGCAAATTCTCTGCCTCGAGGCTTCGTTTAATTCATATTTAATTAATTCATGGCTTTGCAATCGCCCGCGGTCATGTTTCACCCGGACCGAAATAAGTGGCGCACATACACACTGCAATGAATGCACACGCGAGTAGCGAATGTAACTTAAATTTATCTTAAGCCATGGTGGACAACTAGACCGTACTATTACTACTAGTACTAGACCGGTACAGACTGAAAGACGTCGGTAGGTACCGGTAGCGAAAAAACACGGTGCCGACTTTGGTACTGAGATGCTTCATTTATCCGCCTGCGCAGCTACACGGGTGGAGACACAGATGAGACGGAGGAGCAGAGAGCCCCTCCCCTTCCCCTCAAAACACCGTAGCGAGTTGCGGGTTAAAAATTCCGAAAAACTCTAAAGTTTCGCCGCATTTTGGAAAGGTAAACAGGAACAGAGCAAAATGAAACATATGCTATGAGATTTGTACCGCAAAAAACAGGCATTCCAGCAATTAGTCGAAGCCACGCATTGCGTATGGAATTAACTTGGTGCTGCAGCCATGATATCTATGGCTGCAGCTCTTTCACTTCAGTCCGACTGAAAAAAAGGTGTGTGAGGGGAAGACAGTGACATAACAGAAAGTTCCGAGGTAAGCAATAGATACCAGTAATAATAGTAAATGCACTTATATGCCACAAAACCATGGTTTATATCTATTTTTTATTTAAAAAATGTTTAATACTTTGTTATTTTCTCTCAGATTTATACATTGTACATGTAATTTATAGATACATACATATATATTTATATGTATGTATATTCATGTATATTTATATATACATACATGTAATTTATTAGAGTACTCGATTAATCGAAAAAAGATTCGATAGAGTACTCGATTACAAAAATATTCGATAGCTGCAGCCCTATCAGCTACTTCTCCTCTCTCCCAAAATGTCAAAATATAACAAATCTGACGTATAGTTTTAGAGACCTTGCATTAAATACTGTGTTTGTCTTTTTTTAATGAGGGCTACAGCGCTTGTATCGGTATCGGTTTATATCGGTATCGGAAATTAAGAGTTAGACAATATCGGATATCGGTAAAAAAGCCAATATCGAGCATCCCTACTTTTTATAATTAACATTTGCACTTTAATATAATAAACAACATACATATAAATTTTTGATTAAAGAATTAAAACCACCAAATCACTTCTGAAAAGGTTAATATTTGTCAATTTGGTGACAGAGAATATGATGAAATTCCCTCCAAATTACCTCATTTCACTCATAATAAAGCTGCATTTTGTATTTCATAGCACAAGGCAGACATTTAAAAAAAATTATTTAAAGCTGAGAAAAAAAAAGTAAATTTTTTCCTTGCAAAATCCCGGACGAGCCCCCATTTTTGTCGCAACCTGATTTGTAAGGGTATGACAAATGTTTCTAGAGAATTCTTTCATTTGGGATTTTTACAGAATGTCAAAGACAAAAAAAAATGTTATTTAAGCTGAGAAAAAAAAAGTAATTTTTTTTCTTGCAAAATCCCAGACGAGCCCCCACTTTTGTCACAACCTGACTTGTAAGGGTATGACAAAAACGGCACTGATTGTAGCAGCCAATAAATGTTTCTAATGAAATACTAAGGACTGATTTAAAAAAGCTGCAACCAAAAAGGAGGATTTTATTTAGCGCGATCCAGGACAGGAGGATGATTATGACAATAAGCTACTAAAAACATAAAACAACAAACTTTATTAAGCAAAAGACTAAACAGGACACAGCTGGTTTTAAAATTACGTATTACCTTAAACATCTTGCTCATTTCCTCCATAGCTATTTGTTTAGGCACAGCAGCACAGGTCAGTGAACGCACCATAAGCCCTAAAGTCAGGACAGCTAACCAGGCATCAGCAAAATACCCCAAAATGCCCCACGGGTCACTGGCACTGAGCTGCAAAACACCTCGCGAAATGTCACGTCGACTGCTCCTCGCTTTCCATTCGCACAAATCTAGTTCATGCATGTTTTTTAAAACGGGATTCTAACTCGAAATATCACATAAAGCTTCATAAGAATGAGATGTGGCGTGAGCGCAGCACCTAAAGCGATGGATGTGTGTGTCTGGAGCGAGGCAGACGTGGTGTGAATGGTTTTAAGGTCAAAGAACACCATAAACGGTGAATCCAACTGACTGGGGGTCGGATCACTCCAGGCTGTCGGCGATGACGATTTCCTGAGTTCAATTATGAGGTTTTTTTAAATTAAAAAAAACAAAGAATTAACCTTCTGATGGTGATTTTTGTAAGCGAAGCGGTACAAACGAGTCCAGCTTTCCTCGTCTGGTCCCTCTTTGTGTCCATCGTGCTGCTGCTCGGCTGTGGTCGCACACAACTTGTACTTCATCCATTATTCACAGCTGTGCATTGACTGAGAGCGGCGCACTTATCGCCGTCCAGCCAGAGGGAGGGAGAGGTGAAAGGGACGCAATGTGCAGCCGGGCCAGACGTGCTAATGTGCATCCTTCTTGACGGCGTTCCGCGGACTTGTTTTTCACACCGCGGAGAGCCAGGTGTCCTGATGGGTGATTCACAATACGCCGCTGCCGTGCCTGTGGAGCAAATCCATTTAAATCAGCGATGATGACACACACATGAACGAGTTCCCCCCACAACGCTGCCTCTGCTCCGTTTTGTGGGCTGATAAATGAGCAGGGGCACTTCCTTCCTGCTGATACCCGCATACAGTATCAGTGGAAAGCCGGTGGGAGCTCGGAGCCCGGCGGGCTCTTTGACGTGGCACCGCTGAGCTCTTCAGAGTCCAAACATCATGCTCTTGAGAACAAGCTGAAGGACTTGGCTGGTGGAGGAACATTTTGGCGGAGAGAGGAGGCTTTGTAGGAAATCCTGATCAGTTTGTTTCTAGTGTTTGGGGATTTTCACGGTGGAAGACTCCAAATTTGAGTCTGAGCTCTGAAACTATCGGAGAAGAAAAGGCCAGACTTCAGCTCACTGCAAGCGAAGAAAACCAACAAAAACTGGGCTGTGACCTAACTCAACATAAAGAAATCCACTGGAATTCTGAACACGAGTTCATACTTTTTACACAAAGATTGAAATTACTATTCATCTGGTTTTCTTTCGGTTCTGTCGTGATTTTTGATTTGCTGCTACTCCAGCAGGTTTAGGACAAATCTGGTAAAAAAAACTACAGCAAAACCTGCCGATCACATGGAAATGATGAGCTAGAGCTTTTTGTAGACAATGGATGAAATTAGCACAAAAAAAGTGAGAAATTTCCCCAAAGACAAGAATAGAGTTTCGGTGAAACGTGAGAAAACCCCGCCCCCTTTGCAGCCCTATAGTGCAGGTAGACTTTACCTACCTGAGTTTACTTTTTACACAATTACAGTTTAAATTTTATGATTTTTAGAAATGTTTTCACAGAATGTCCAATGGATTGCAGATGAGCTCACATACAGACAAAAACTGCATTCAAACATTTTTAGTAAAAATACAAATTATACATCCAAATGTTGACATTTTTGTCTTCTTCCACCCACTGTGCCTCTCACTGCTGCAGAACTGATGGTCATCTCTCGAATCCCCTCAGAGTGCAGAGAGTGTTTCACCAACAACATTCAATCTGAGCTAAGTTTTCTTCCCAACGCTGTAACTAAAGGGTGCTTTAAATTCGTCACGTCTCCTTTATTGCTGGACACTGTGTGTTTCATTGCGGTATGAAGCCTGTACCACCGTTTTTACGGGTGGTCCGGTGCGCAGCGCGAGTTCTCCAGAGAGGACGCACTGCTCCCCGTGTCAGTGACGCACAGGCAACAGCGTCGGCATTGCACGGGAGATTGGTCAGGAGGATGCAGAACACAATGCGCTGTAAAAAAAAAAAAAGCATGCAAAATTGCACAAAACAGAGCGAAGGACCACTGAACATGCCTCCGATTTTCAGGCTTCAAGAATTTCTGTCAATTCGACTCCTATTGTTCTCACCGTCGTTGTTTGAGGCGTACTTTCTATTTGGCGTCTATGGCTGTGTCTGAATTCAGGGGTAGGACGCTTCTGAGGACGCATTTCGAGGCCGATGACGTCACAGCGCCGTGACGAGTGCTGTCTGAATTCGAAGGATACTCATTCATGCGTCCTCATTCCACCCCAATTTCGAGGACGGGTCTGGTGTATCCTCGCTGGCAAAGGCTATCCCAGGATGCTTTGCGTGCCGGCCATTGGATTCCACTGGTTCATCAATTTTGTAGCAGAAAAAACCAGAGAGCAGTCCAGTTTTAAATGTCAGTTTTTCAAAAGATGATAAAAAGCTTGTGTTTAGGAATTTTTTGCTTATCTTTATATGAAGTTTAATAATAAAAATCTCCACAAAAGAGGTTGGACGTTTTATTTTATTAGGTAATTTAAGACAATAAATCAATGTAAGCTAGCTTGAATGTTTTAAATGAAAATTTAGGAAATAAGTCACCATAAAAGAGCTTAAAGTGTTTCTTTAGATCCATTTTATTAGCTTTAGCCTGTCTGTCGGCGCTGTCACGGTTGCTAAGCGACTGGACCGAGGGGCGGGGATAAGTATGAGGCTAGACCGTCTGAATTCAGAGTCGTTTATTTCTGGTCTTAGCGGTCGAGCAAGGACCCAACCTAGGTAGACCAGCAAGTCCTCAGAAGCATCCTACCCCTGAATTCAGACACAGCCCTTGTCTGCCAATGAGAGAGAGTCACAGGTGGGTGGTTACCATGGTGACCCTAATGAGTCACTGGCAGCAGCTTTAACATTTCTGTTACACTCCTTTTATAGTTTATACACCATCATGTCAACATTCTGTCTCAGGTTTGTTTATTACAGAGTAAATGTTTGAATTTTCGGTAAACTGTCAGTGTTCTGTATTTTCTTTAGTGTTTATATTAAGGTGTTAAATGTTTGGAGGAAACCATCTTCCAGATATATTTTAGCAGCTCGTTGAATGCTGATGTCTCTGCCTGTCTTGTTGTTTAGTTGTGTGTGTGTGTGTGATTCTGCGTCTCTGCCAGTGACTCGTTTCAGAATCGGCCTGCAGTGCATTTTTAAGGGAAATCAAGTTATGGAGTTCCTGAGAGTTGAAGCTGGATTTTCTGTGCAGCTTTGTGCATGTGTGTGTGTGTGTGTGTGTGTGTGTGTGTGTGTGTGTGTGTGTGTTTGTGGGGGAGAAGGCAAGACTGTGTGTGTGTGTGTTAATGAAAGGGACAGACAGAGCCAGCCAGCGAGCGTAGGCTGTGTGCTTAAACTTGAGAGATTTACATGCAAAGCGCTGCTGCTCCTGCATCTTAACTTGAGGAAGTGAAGGTTGAAATGTACTCAGTGCAAATGCGCTTACGACTGGAAAGGAAACCAATTTCATTTACAAGTGGGAACTCAAAGTAATGTATTCCTACACTCAAACACACTCCATCTTAAGATGTTTGACTTGTTTTCCTGCTCAGAGATTTAAACTGTGGAATAACCAGACCGTGATATGATAACTTAATTCATCAGCGGCTCTTTAGCTGCTGCACGTTCAGACTGAATTAGTTTTCCATGTGCATGCAAGGAGATCAAATGAGCTGAAGTATGATCTGGTGCAGAAATGTGTTTTTTATTGAAGTAAACCACTTTAATTGGTCGTAGTTCTTTGGGATGTGAGGAACTCCTTCCCCTTGTGTTTCAGTGGAGTAATGAAAATAAAAGGAGGGGCTTTAACAAGCCGAGCAGGGGGGGATGAATATAGAGGTGTGCATTAGTGCAGCGGCTCATTCGCTGGACAAGAGCAGAATTTGTTCCCCGCGGAGCCTCAAGTCATTTCTGCAATTTTGCTCAACATTCACAAGGGAACAGAGCTGCTGAATATGAAACTTTCTGGGCCTTTAAACTTTGGTTAAATGTGCTTGAAAGCAGTGAGTTTTAATATTCATCGCCTTCACTTTTACTTTATTGTGTTTTTAAATTTTAATAAAGAAGATCTCATTTTTTTCATTTAGGAATTTAGGACTTAAATTAAATATTGTACATCCCTTACTAATAATACAGTACTTATTACTATTTCTGTCATGATTTCTTCATTGGTGTCGCCGCCTTAATTGTTTGTCTCCATATTATGAGTTTTAATAAAGTTACATCATATAATGTAGACAAAATTCTCCCAAAACTGAACATTTTCCTCAGAGACAATGGTGGAACAGGTGAGAAAGCTCCGCCCACTCTACAGCCCTATAACTCAGGTACACTTCACAGGTTAATGGATCTCTGAAAGTTGAACTCTACATGACTGACAACATTTAGATTTTATGATTTTTGGACATTTGTGTTACAATTTTTTGCAAATAGTCTTCCTAATCCCACAATCATCCTACAGTTTATACATCAAAACGTAGGTATTTTTGTCTCCTTTAACCCGCTGTGTCTCTTGCTGCCGTAGGACTGATGGTTTTTGCTTAAATTCCTCCTGAATGCAGAGAGTATACCCGCAAAATCCTATATTCTTCTATTGTATGTCTCTGTATTCTTTGTCGTGGTTTTTGTGCAGGTGATAAAATACATTTGTGGTGTTGGAGTCCTTTGTTGGACCGGGAGCTGGTAAACTTTACAAACAGCTGTTGTCTGGTCCACGTCGGTCTTTTTATATTTAAACCTCATCCATGCGAGACAAGTTGTCCCTCTTTTAGATACAAGCTCCTCGGTTTGGGTTAGCTGGTTATCCTATTGATCCTGGTATAAAACGCGTCCGCTACCATCTGCCTCCATGTTTGTTTATGTTTTGCTGCGTGCATTTTGACGCAAAATACTCCTAACTGTAAAAACAGTAGAGTTTTATATTTGACAATAGGCATTTTCTGTCATCCAGACGAATTATTTCGTCATATTGCACAGCCCTACTTGAAATGTGCGACCACCAGAATGCTCTGCAGGTTAATGAAATGTTTTTAATGAACTTTTATGCAGAGTGAGTTTTTGTTTGAGGCTTATTTTATAATTTTGTGTTACTGACTGAAGGTGTTCTGAGGCCTACAGTCAGGGAGTGAGAGAAGCAGGTGTGTTTAAGCAGTTTATTCATTAAAACATTGACCTTTTTCCATAATATAGATTAAAAAGTAACCCCCAGATTATTTTAGGACTTTAATAAAGATATTTGTTGGATGGGATTTAAATTTAGAGGCGGTAGCTGCGCTGACACCCTTCAAACCTTCTCACAAAATGTCCTAGGTTGTTGTTGATGCTCTCTGCAGGTCGTGAACTGCTCCTTATGTAACTCTTTCTGGTTTTGCACCGATCATTTCTTGTTCTGCTCTCGTTGAGTGAGAAACAAACAAGCGAGCACTCACGTTGTTGAACTTTACCAGGCTCTCCCCGTTTGTCGACACCTTTTTAAAGATCACTTTCACATCTTTTCATCTGGATTACGCTGCCACTCTCCCTCTTTATGCTCCTTCTTTTACTCCACCCATCACTTTTGCAGTTTCTCCTCCCTCCTTATCCTTTTTGCTCTCCTTCCTCCCCTTTAATCCCCCTCTCTCCTCCTTTGTGCCGTGTTGTAGTTGGGATTATGTTCTCAAGCTGCCAGTTAACTTTCCGCTCGGCGCCCTGCGGCGTGTTTACATGAGGACCTGAATGAGTTGAATGAAGGTCTGGAACTATTTCTTATTAGGCTCCTGCGGCGTAATGCATAAGGGGATTTTGTTGTCAAATTGGTTAATTTGGAGCCTTTTTAACATGTGAACTGTACTTGAGGCAGCTTTTTTTCATTCCAGTGTTTTATTGTGGTCAACTAAGAGGCTGATAAGAAACCAGCTGATGAATCTGAATCCTTTGAGCTGAAACTCTCCCTCCGTGTGTTTTCAGGAGCCTTAAAGTCTTAATTTCTAAGGCATAAATCAGGATGAAGACAACAGATGTTATTGGGTCGAGTCACTCCTGCTGTAGCGAATCATATTGTCTACACGGAGGATCATGTAGCAGCTAAACATGGGCGAAGCTAATCACAGAGAGCCAGCACCAAGTCTCACAGCAGCAGCTCTGGGTTTCTGCCTCGTTTGGGTTCTGATGCAACAAATGTAAAAGACAGGTGATGAAAAGCATGATGGGAAAACGATGCACTTTCCTACGTCTGTCTTGTTAAAAAACACAAAATCCTTCATGACAAACAGGTCGCACAAATAAATTCTTAACATAAAATCAGATTTACTCAATCTGCAGAATAAAAACAACTGGCATAACTTTTAAGTCCATTTTGAATAAATGCATTTCTAATTATAATTCACTATATCTTTGCCTTAAATATCTAAACACACAGAATAAAGATGTACAGGTACATTAGAAAAAATGGAATATTGTGAAAAAGTTCCATATTTTGTGTCACTTATTTCAGAAAGTGAAACTTTCAAATCCTTCTGTATCATCAGACGGCAGCAGAATAAACCCAGACTTTTATCCTGATGCTGCCGCAGCAAAATGAAGACCTGAGAATAAAACGCAGCACACGTGTAGAAGAAAAGAACAACTTGACCTTCTGATTCAGTGTCCTGACTGACCTCCTGTCCACCCGCCTGCTGCTCCCATCATCAGCTGCTGTGATTGGTCACACAGAGAAAGAAGCCAATTAGAGAAGCTCTCAGCAGGGAGACCACACAAGCCTCGCATGGTTTTATTTTATAAATGTTAACAAAAGACGATTTAAGTAGTGAAATCAGAATGGTCAGCCTCGATCAAGGATGCCCCAGAAAGATTTTGTTGCATCTGAGAAGCAAAGTAGTAGCTGATGGGAAAGCATGTGAGTGTGACCTTCTCATCGGTAAAAACTGTAAAATCTATCTAAAAATCTAAGCTGTTTAAATTTTCATGTATAAACTCAGCAAGAAGTGTGAAAAGAACAAAATAAATGATAAAGCTGCTGCCAGTGGCACATTATTTTATTTATTTATTAACCTTTATTTAACCAGGAAAGTCCCATTGAGATTCAAGTCCTGGACCCTGTAGGGCATGTTGTGATCTGTGGGGGAAACCGGAGAAAACCCGGGGAGAACATGCAACTCCACGCAGAAAGGCCACAGCCGGGATTCGAACCTGCGACCTTCTTGCTGCGAGACAAGAGTGCTAACCAACTGCGCCACCATGCAAATGAATCACTAGAATCACCATGGTAACCACACACCTGTATCTCGGACCAATCAACATCCCTCCACAGTGGGATCACACCCTCAGGCCCCTCTCTTAAAAACGTGGACCACCACCATGGTCCACCACTCCCCAGGATGACCACACAATGTTGCAGAGACATGTCCACCGAGACAGTCCTGTAGCCTTGAGATAGACAGAAGTCCAATAAGGAAACACCACTCGGGTTCAGATTGGGCCGTTCCTCCCGATCACACCCCTCCAGGTCACGCTGTCATTGCCCATATGAGCGTTGAAGTCTCCCAGCGAGACTATGGAGTCCCCAGTCAGAGCGCCATCTAGCATTTATCCCTGGGACTGCAAAAAGGGTGTTTCCTGACACTAAGTTGCAGGGAAGCTATAGTCTCTCATCCCCGGGGTAAACCCCAACATGCCACCAGACCCCAGACCTGACTCCAGGGTGGGACCTCGGTAACCCTCCAAGCCGGATGCTCAGGTACTCAGGTGTTTCCCTCATGAAAAGTCCTCTGAACTGCTGTTTGTCTCAACCTTCACCACGAATTAATTTGCCATGGGAGACCCTACCAGGGGCAGAATGTCCCCTGATCAACGTAGCTTCTAGGACCATTAGAGAAATCAAAGTCCTCTACCACGGTAAGGTGGCAGTTCAAGGTTTTAACGCTGCGTGAAACCTTTTACAGATGGTAGGGTTAAAGGTGCTTCAGTGCTTTTGAGGTAACTCACTCAGCTAAGTTGAGTCAGCCCATCGTGTTTTTAGAAAGTGGAAGGAAAATGTTCACTGGCTCACTGGAGGCTTGTCAACTTCCTGGAAGCTGTTTTATTAAAAGAAAAACGTCTTGACGTCAGTATTTGTCCTTGCTTGATCCAGTACTTAAACTATATTCATTTTATTTCTTTATTAGTTCCCCTTTGGCTTGATGCTCAAGTCCTTCCTTTCTACAGACCTGTTTACGTGATTTCTCTGAGCCGGTTGATCTGAATCACCCTAAACACGTGAGACAGATAAGTGGCGATTCAGATCCAGGAAATGAAGAGACTGAAAGAATTTAGATCATACGTTTCTCTGAAACATAAACACGATGTCCTCAGTGACGGATTTCTCTGAAGGTATGCTGATTGGAGATACGAGTGTTGGCATGACGATTGATCCCATAAAAGCTCCCGTTAATTGCTTTTCATCAGAGTTGTGATGCTGGAGCAGATATAGAGATATTGAGAGTGAGAGGAGTGTGTCTAGGAGATGATGTTAAAAGCTTGGGATTGAGGCGGGGAGTGTGTTATTGCTTTCTGTCCGGTATAATCAGTTCAGGCGCTGACACTGGGATCTAATCAGCTGCCTGATTGACGGATGGGGAGGAGCTGGTTTACGCAGACGAAGCAAAGCAAATCAAATCAGGAGAAACATCTCAAAGATGGAAACAAACACATTAAGCACAATCATCTCTCACTGTCACACACCTCTTAAGTATCAGTTAATTTGAGGTCGTCGTTGTCAGTATACATGGGCATCGTGAGGAAAATCAGTTTTTATTTACTCATATCAGAATTTAGAGCCATTCTTTTTGAGTACCTCTACCATAATAATAGAGACAAGTAGAACAGGTAGATAGGATTTTACTGTGTAAATCTCAGTTCCTAGATAACACATTCCCTAGTGGACTGAGCAACATTTTATGATTTTGTGCAAGATTGCTTAAATTCTATCAGTATTTAATTTAAAACAACCATAACTTTTATCATTTCTCAACATAAGATGATAGTTTAATGGGCAGGAAAAACTACGATTATGTCATCCACATAGATGGACCTTTTGGCCAATGAGAGACAAATAAAAATTAGGTCCTAAACCTCCACGATTTTGCAAAATACTATTTGTTTTAACCAAACCACATTACTTTACTACTGTACGTGTGCTGCTGTAGCACTCACCTGTCGTAGCTTAGCAACAACTAAATGCATAGTTTCATGCAAATATAGGGCTGCAGCTATCGAATATTTTTGTAATCGAGTACTCTATCGAATCTTTTATCGATTAATCGAGTACTCTAATAATTACATGTATGTATGTATGTATAAATATACATGAATATACATACATATAAATATATATGTATGTATAAATCACATGTACATTGTATAAATCTGAGAGAAAATAAACTTTTTTTTAATGAAAAATATATATAAACCATGGTTTTGTGGCATATAAGTGCATTTACTATTATTACCGGTATTTATTGATTACCTCGGAGCTTTCTGTTATGTCACTGTCTTCCCCTCACACACCTTTTTTTCAGTCGGACTGAAGTGAACACGTTGCTGCAGCTCGCAAGCTAATTCCATACGCGACGCGTGGCTTCGACTAATTGCTGGAATGCCTGTTTTTCACAGCACAAATCTCATAGCATATGTTTCATTTTGCTCTGTTCCCGTTTACCTTTCCAAAATGCGGCCAAACTTTAGAGTTTTTCGGAATTTTTAACCCGTAACTCTCTACGCTGTTTTGACAGGGAGGGGAGGGGCTCTCTGCTCCTCCGTCTCACCTGTGTCTCCACCCGTGTAGCTGCGCAGGCGGCTAAATGAAGCATCTCATTTACAGGGACATTTTATAGTAAAAGTACCAAAGTCGGCACCATGTTTTTTCGCTACCGGTACCTACCGACGTCTTTCGGTCTGTACTAGTATGGTCTAGTTGTCCGCCATGGCTTAAGAGAAAATTAAGTTAGGCCCGGTCTCAATACTCGCACTTCCACCCTCGCGCCCCTCAGTTGCGCGTTCCTGCGGAGGTGTGCGAGTGCTTAGGGTGTCTCGATTCTCCTGGCTGTAGAATCCGGACCTTAGCCCCGCCCCCTTTTCCACCCTCGCTACGCATTTCGCCGAAGTCCGCATGGGTGCACACTTCAGCGAAGGGAATTACCCATAATTCTAAGTGCACTTCACTGTAGAACGTAGGATGAAAGTGCGAGTATTGAAATGGGGCCTTACATTCGCTACTTGCGTGTGCATTCAGTGCTCTGTGTATGTGCGTCACTTATTTCGGTCCGGGTGAAACATGACCCCGGGCGATGGCAAAGCCATGAATTAATTAAACACGAATTAAACGAAGCCTCGAGGCTTTTTTGTACTCGAATTATTCGAGGTACTCGAGGAATCGTTTCAGCCCTACTAATGCATCAGTATGACTTTTTTGAGCAAATAAAGACCATAGATTAGCCACCAATATGGTACCAATCTGACCAGCCATGAGTATTGTTCCGGTCAGGGGATACCTTCCTATTTATAGAGACTCCGCCCACTTAGAGTGACATCACCGGTGGATATGGTCCTTACTGTAGATAAATAACTGGTAGAGTGCATCTTCATAATAATCTCCAATCCCTTTCTAATCATGCTTAAAGTCACTGACTGGATTTAGTTCTGCTGTTTATGCTTTATTTAAATGTGTTACTGCCTGATGCCTGCAGTGGACCTCTTCTCATATGTAACCCACCATGCATCACACAGACAGGAGAGGCTGCAGCAGACAAAATACGGTCTCTCCTTCATTGTAAACGTCGATATAAAGTGTGAAAAACACGTGGATCCTTGAAGAAGTTACATATAAATTTACCTGCACAGCTCTTTGAAAAGTTACTGTGTTTTCATACCAAAGGCTAAACTTCATAAGACAAAACGAGGAGCCACAGTTAATTCCTCCTCCTTCGTTCACCCTTCCTAATTCTCTCCTCTTTAGCCGTTCTTCAGTGTGACTCTCCTTATTGAGTTCCCTCATCCTGAGGTTCTGACTCGGTCCACGCTGAGCATTGATCAGATCTGTCAGAGTGAGGCGAGTTATCAGCTTTATTAGGAGGGGAAGAGAGGAAGTTGGACGTCAGACTCTGAACATTAGTGTTTGTGTTGTAGCATCAAGTCTGAGAGCATAAATTCAGAGAATGATGTAGATTATATATTTAATCTATAAAACACAGAGGAAACATCACTGGGGGAGGATTATTATTGATTCATCTTTATTCCCTCTGCTTGTGTAAGGTGTTTAATAAAGAAACACCTCAGCGCTCCCCTCTGGAGCTGATGGATTCGTCTGTTTGCGACGAGCTCCAGCTGTAATGAGAACAAAATGAATAGAAATAAACTTTGTCTGAATGGAGACGGTGACGTTCGGTTCCAGCTGATTATTTCTGATGTACTGTATGTGATGTGGACGTTGATGGAGGCTGCTGCTGAGCTCTGCAGACATCCATCCTTCCAGCTCCAAACCCGGTCGGTGCTGCTCGGCGTCAGCGGCCACAATCCGTCCTGTAAATCACCTGCAGGACAGATTTGCTAATGTGGAGACGCAGACTCGCATCAATCAGTCCACACGTGTGATAGCGCCGCACAGAGAGACGCTGTCAGGGAGTAACGATAAATAAACCTCGACTGGAAGAATGGAGCGGGGTTTCGTGTCGGCCGTTATCGAGTTTAGAGTTAGGAAAAAACGAAAACTGTTCAGTTTTTAATCAGTTTATAAAAGTGATCAAATGAAGCTGTTTGTTGGTTTTTCCAAGCTTAAAAAATTAGAGTAAAATTGAATCCCAGTTTGACCAGAGGTTGGTACAGAATAAAAGTAGGGATGCTCCGATACCAGACTTTTCCTAAACGAGTACGAGTACTTACAATTGAGTACTTGCCGATACCGAGTACCAATACGAGTACTAATACTAAATCGTGGTTTGGTACAACAGAAAAAATTAAATTAAAAAGTCAAATGTATTTGTTTTTCCTTCCGATCCCAACCGTAAACGGAGTCCTTAAGGTCAGGAATCAAACTAAAACTTTGGTCAACACCATAAAGATTTCTCTCTCTTTGAGTTAGAAAGTATTCTATAAAAGGACTGACTGCTTCAGTTAATCTGACCTGGACTGGATGCAACATAAAGTCAAACAGACTGAATAACATCTCCTGATGTGGAAAAACTACATAAATTTAAATTAAAACCCTCAGACTAAATCTCAGCTAGCTGATTTCTATGCGGGAAAATTACTTTTAGACAAATAAATACACAAATGACCTGCTGTAGAATTTCAAAGTTCATTTGATTATATGATAGAACAGCTTGCCATACGTGCGCGGAAGATTTTCGGACACAAGAAACTTTCCGTCAGCTGATTAGAACCAAACCGGTGTCTCTTTAAGCCTCTGCCTTATGCTGAAGTAGTGGAAGATAGACGCTTCAATCAGCTCTACTGGATTCTTCTGTTGTTTACTGTTTTATGTTAGCAAAACATTAGCGGCTAAGCTAAACATGCTAACGCTTTGAAAATCCAATCGGGATTACTGGAACTTTACCGAACCAGACGTCAGGACTGAGGATTCAGAGCGTGTATTCTATGGCTAAATCACAACTACTACTACTACAACTACTAAATACTACTTCAACACAAGTAAGTTGACGCCATCTGCAGTGCTACAGAGTGAGCGCCGGTTAGCAGCTGGTGTGCGCGTCAGGTTAATGGAGAGCTAAGCTAAGTATCGGCTCTAAGTATCGGGTTATATTTATGAGTACGAGTACACAACCTTAGTATCGACCCGATGCCAGTATCGGTATCGCAGCATCCCTAAATAAAAGTACAGTAGAAGTCATTTTTAGGTGCTTCTGAGCAAACACAATGCTAACATTTTTACAGCAGTGATTTAAAACAGACACTAGGGGGTGCTAAAAACAAGCCAAAGCTGCATAGTGTGCCTTTAATGTTCAGCAGTCTGCAAGGTCTGTGCTGGAAACAAAAAAAGACAAAGTTTCAGATTAAGACGGTATAAATGATCAGATCGGGCTCTGGGACTTGATTGGAGTCTTGATTGGAGCATTCCTGCTATAAACATAAATAAAAAAAATAAAAAAGTTCCGTTTTTGCAGAAGATGAAACTTGGCTTTAGAGAATTTTATTGCATCACTTATTGTCATCAAAATAAAAGTCTAAAATAAGAAAATAGACAAAGATTCCATCTTTATTTTGAAGCATCCATGTGCTTTTTGTTATTGTGTGATCTGGGTGTGTAGAGAACAAAAGTTTACGCCATCACAGACTCCTGCTGCTTGTTTTTTTTTCTCCTATCATCTGTTGAAACTTCAGCCTGATCATGTTTATTCTTATTTTTTTGAAGTGCTAACGCAGCCATATTTATAGTCCAGTGCTCAGGGGATGCAGGCGAGTCCTCTGGCTGCGTTGAAGCTACATTTTCAGACATTATTAGGCATCGATTTCCCCTCAAATTAAGAGGTGTCAGGATGCTAAGCAGGAGGAATTGGAAATGTGTCCTGATATGTTGTAATAAGCAGTCGGGAGTAAAGTAAACTTGAGTCAAAGCAAAGCTGAAGTTTATTAAAATGATCTGTGAGAACATCTGCTTTTTTATCAATAAACGTATTAAAAAAGTTACACGGCTGAAACCGAAACCCGAGACTGGGACGAGCACACAGAGAGTGGGAGGCTGGTGATGCTTTTAAAAAAATTACATCTAATCAGCATACGAGCAGCCTCTCCAATTAGCTCTCCTTATTATTCCAATCTGTCAGATGGAAGAGAGCACAGCAGAGAGAAATCAAACATCCCCAGGCCAAGCACATTTAACAAATCCTCTGCGGACGGCGCGCAGGCAGCCGTGCAGCCTGGGAAATTAAAGCAAGAGAAACTCAGCGGCTCCGTTCTCCACCTGCAGCTATCGTACAGGAAACGGGACGGAAACGCTCCGGCGTGTGCTCGTTTCATCTCCCCGCTCTAAACGCTGAAACAGATCCTCACGCTGGAAGGAGGCCAAGGAAATAATGGAGTCTGAGAGGCGTTTCTTTTTTATTTTTCACTTTTACAACAATCCACTCGGAGTGCACTTGGGTGGGATGACTTGCATTTGTCTGCAGGAAACTATCAAAAAGGATAAGGATTGCACTTTAGTTATAGTCGGCGCTGAGATCCACTTTTTATGCTTTGGCTGGAGTGTTGCTTCGCCACGAAGACAAAAAGGTTTTCAGCCATTAAAAAGACTCAAAAAGTGTCCTGTGAGATTTTACATGAACGATTTGTCTATAAAACTGTGAGCTCAGATCGTTTGTGTTTCAGGGCTCTGATTGGTTAAAATTGGACTTTTCAAGGTTTTGACATTTCTTGGATTTTTAGTGAAGAGCTTGAAAGTTTAACAGAAACTAAAGTAACATTTATAGGATAAAGAAGGAAAATCTACACTGTAAAAAAAAAAAAAAAAATCTTGGATAATGGATAATCTTCTAATCGTTTTCTGTCAGGACTTTTTCCATTAAGTGTTTGGACATTTCTGTTTATTCTAATTCCGATTTGATTTAAAAATAATAAAATCGTAGGTAAATTAGTCAAACTTCACATTTTTACTGTGAATTATTCAGGTTTATTTATACTTTTTTGCTAGTATTCTAAATTATTACTGATATTTTGATAAAAACTGGTCATTTATTATATGTCCACTACTTTATAATATGAGAATATGGTACTGAGTGCAGCTCTCAAGTTCTTCTTTCTGCTAAGAAAATATTTTTTTGACCCTCTTCATTCTTTTTATTTAAAAAAATTGCAAAGGAAAAGCATTAAAGGTTAGATATTATATATCAAAAAACAGTACAAAAAAGACAAGCCTTTTTATTCCTTAAAATAAATGGATACCCCCCCCCCCCCCCCCCCCTCCTTTAATCCCAGAGTTTTAAATGAAAATCCTCTTATGTTGAAAAATTATGGCATTTTAGTTGTTTTGGTCCAACATTACAGCTGTATTGTCTGTTAGCGCTGTTAGGGGTTATTTGGTATTACTACAACACCAAATCTTAGTGTAATATTTTTGGTGTTTTCTTTTTTTCCCCCCCCATTTTGTGTTTTCTGAGGTTGATTCGCTGTAGTGGCCATCTTGAATTGAGTTGATTCAAAAAGTTTATTTGTTTTAAAACTTCATCCAACATTTTCTTTTTATGAGTTTTATTATTGTTTCATGATTTCTGCCAAAAGGGTTGACTCCAACAGTTGATACACCTTTATACAAAGAAACAAATGTATCTCATTATCTCTAAAACTGACTTTTAGCTAATTTTGTGACTAATAGCAAATAGCTTGAAGGTCTTATTAAATGTGATCACCTTCAAAAGCTAACCAGTTGTTGATGCAGGTGTAGCGATTCACTCTCAAAAGTTTCATTAAGATTTGTCCGGTGGTTTATGAAATGTTGTTCTCACAAACAAAAAAACAAAAATTAGCACGTTGTAGTCTGTGGAGCGCTAACAGACTGAGCTACTGGGTTTTGGCCACTTCTGGTTTTGCTAAGGTCGGCTAAGATTAGCAGTGGTAGCCATTTTCATCTGGACTCGCACTAAAATGGTTTATCCGTCTCTTACTGAAAGTTTAATTACAATCGGTCCGTGGTTCTTGAGGTATTTTGCTAACAGATCGAGGTGACTTAATGGCAACGTTTAAACACAGCTCAGCTCAGTCAGTTAGCTCCAGAAGTAGGGCTGGGCGGTATGGCAACATTTTTTTTATCACAGTTTTTCTTAAAATTATATCGGTTTTACGGCAT
Organism: Callopanchax toddi; assembly: GCA_006937965.1. Taxonomy (NCBI): domain Eukaryota; kingdom Metazoa; phylum Chordata; class Actinopteri; order Cyprinodontiformes; family Nothobranchiidae; genus Callopanchax; species Callopanchax toddi. Next base: position 289,088 of record SSNR01000089.1, on the reverse strand, counting down.
TTGACGGTATTTTTTTACACGGCCTTTACTAGCCATAATATTTTTTAATTATGAAATAATGACTGCACTAGATCGGCTTTCCAGTCCAGGTAAATACATAACCCCTTCAAAGTATGTTTGTCAAAAGAGAGAAGTAATTAAGATATAAATAACCAACCGTGGAACGTTTTTGCGTTGTTATCTCGACCCACCGCTGGCTTTTTTCCATCAGCGGTCCCTTTAGCGAACACGTCTTTAATGGACGTCTAACTGACTGCTACTAGCTGTTTTAGCTGCGGAGGTGAAGGGTACAGATCTAAGCTTGATACATTCCTGGTAATTAATATTCCAAGACAAGACGTGTTTTCGACTAAGGTGGTGGTGAAGCTGCTGGTTAGCCCCGCCGGCTAGCTTCGCCAGCTAGCGACTAAGTAACATTTGACTTTTTAAACCTGAAAAACCCTGAAACAACAGACGTGCGCGTGCCTCCTCTTTTTAGAATAAGCTCCTCTGGGTTTGTAATTTGTAAGTCGCCATGACAGCTCTTGCTAGTCGCCATTCTTGGTTCAAATTTTTCACTCACGCTGTGGTGTTGTGTGTCGCGGTGAAATGTGTCCCAACTGCCAACATCCGGGACACTGTGTGGGCTATTCACCGGTATAGCGGTATATGAAAAATTCATATATTAACCCAAAAAAAAAACCGGTATCCGGTATGAACCGGTATACCGCCCAGCCCTATCCAGAAGTATTTGTACTGAATCACTCTGAGCCACCAGTACACCAAACTTTAGCTTAACACCTGGAAAATTAGCTTAGTTGTAGCCACTTTTGTGTTTGCTGAGGTGATTTGGCTGTGGCGGCCATCTTGAATTGGATTGACTCCAGGTTTTAGATGCACATTGAATAAAATACAGTACATCCTGAAATTTTCATGAAAATTGATCTATTGTTTGATGATATTTTGCTACGAACGTAAAGACATCATTTCATAATTCGACTAAATTTACAGAGAAATGCTTCACGTACACAAATAATTATCAAACTGATTGTAAATTTGAAGTTAGTCCATGCTTCTTAGAGTCTCCTCTTTCATTATTTTACCAATTTGTTATTTTGAGTCATGTTTCTTTACATGTTAGCGGTGAAACAGCTGGAAACCATCACAGCCTCTACAACCTGTAAACACTAAGCTGCTGCTGAGACTTAGCTGTTGTTTGACTTACAAAGCCATCATTTATTTTTAGGGTCCCACTGACTTCCCAACAATCACGGCTTATTTTCTCCGTGTAAACGGTGGCTGAGGTGTTTCTAAGTGCACAATAAAACACAAAAAGTCTCCAGTCTGTTGGTGCTGTTAGATGAGATCGGGGCCATTCTAATTTACGAGCCGTTTGTTTAATTTCTCGCCGTTTGTTTGTAACGAGACACAGCTGGTTTATTGTGGAGGCTTGGGTTTGTAAAATAAATGTTTGTGTTTGGTGTCGATTTGTTTCTGATGCAGGACGGAGCTGCAGGGGTTCGATTGGATGAAATCCACCCTGTGTGTTTGCGTATGACCCAGATATATGTGTGTGTGCGTGTCAAGGTCAAAGCACGTCCACCACATTACAGTCAATAACATGTGAACCCACGCTGCTCAGTTTCAGCCCCGAGGCCTAAAATCACATTAGAGTCTGAAATGTTTGCAGAGCAGACAGAAACGGAGCGATCAACGCCGGAGCGTCGCCTCTTCAACCTCAGATTTATTTCACATTTGTCTCGAATGAAAGAGTGTCCTCCGCGTCGGCCTCGCCGAATAATAAATCCGTCTCGGTAAAACACTTTTGGGTTAATTTGATGAATAAATAAGATGAAAACTCGAACCGGATGTGCTCGGTTTTAATGGTTATTTCAGGCCAAATGAATGAAATCTTTTGTGAGCTCAAATTGCAGCTGAGTGCACTGGTTGCTTCACATTTTAATTAATGCACTTGGGTTTTTAATATGGATGTCGGTTGAGCCATATTGTGCTGGCAGCGGTTAAAAGAGAATTAATTCTCCACTCCAACATTGTCTCTTTTAATTGAATAAATAAAGATGGTTTTTTTTCTCTCCCAAACAGAGATTATTAGAGGCAACCTTGATAATGAAAGTTAACTTTGATTTGCTCTCCTGTGAAGAAGTTTAAAGAACATTAGAGAGGATGGAGCTGTTACTGAGACCAGAGTCCAAACTAAGAGGTCGCATTTAGATCAGTGTAGGTGGACGGAGAAATAAATCAAATAAAATGAAGGAAGATGAGGAGAGGGGTCAAATTAAATTAAGATTTTAATGTGAAAAATGTCAGAAATTCTGAGATTGCATGAAAAAGCTGAATATTCTCCAAGTGTATGAAAGTTTTAACTTTGTAGGAAAAATGTAATTTTATATAATCTGCAGCATAAATGGGGAAAAAAAAGAATAAACACATACTTTCTGATTTTTAATAATCAAAATATTGTGACTGGAAACAGAACCTTTAAAAGTCTTTAATTGGGCTCTAAAACAAAAGGATTTTTACTCAAATGGTTGAATTAAAAATTAACAAGTTAAAAGTTGTTAAAGGCGTAATACCACAATATAACCATAAACTGTGTAACATTTAAATTAGGGATGGGTATCGGTCCACCGATAATATCGGCCGATATCGGCATTAAAGTGTAATATTGGTAAATATCTATCGGTTTTTGTAATGATGACACACATAACCTTTACATACCACGCACATAGTATACATCAAACTGTTCGGCTACTTCTCCTCTCTCTCAAAATGTCAAAATATAACAAATCTGATGTTTAGTTATATATATCTGAGATATTTTTATTTATTTGGCACACGTTGCATTAAATACTGTGTTTGTCTTTTTTTTATGAGGGCTACCACGCTTATATCGATATCGGTTTATATCGGTATCGGAAATTAAGAGTTAGACAATATCGGATATCGAATATTGGTAAAAAAAAAGCCAATATCGAGCATCCCTAATTTAAATTAATACATTTTCAAGGATAATACCTTAAGTTTACAGAAAAAAACTAGATTTTTTTTTTCCTGGTGAGTAAAGCATAATTTACATTTAACTAATTTAGAAAAAAAACAATTTAATAAATGATTAAAGGCATGAATTAAAGTCGTTCCCAGGCCAGCTTGGAGTTGTATTTCCTCCAGCTTGTCCTGGGTCGACCTTTATTCACACCAGTTACTGGTGTGCCTACCAGTATGTGGTGTGCCTATTTGGCGTGAAAAGCGCTAAAACCCGGACATTTTCATTGATCTCTGAAATTGTTGACCAGGCGAAGAGGGCTTCAAAGGCAGGAGATTGCCTGAATTCCCCACAGCCAATCGTAGGAGAGAGCTTGCAGCCAATCAGAGGCGAGAAAGGCGGGACCTTAGGCACTTTGCCTACGAAAGGGATATTCGCATCCAGGAGGCATCCTGACAAGATGCCCGAACCACCTCAACTGACTCCTCTCGATGTGGAGGAGCAGCGGCTCTACGCTCTACTCCTGGATGTCCGAGCTCCTCACCCTATCTCTAAGGCTGAGCCCAGTCACCCTGCGGAGAAAACTCATTTCAGCCGCTTGTCTCGTTCTTTCAATCATTACCCAAAGCTCATGACCAGGTGAGGATCGACCGTTAAATCTAGAGCCTTGCTTTCTGGCTCAGCTCCTTCTTCACCTCGACAGACCGGTTCAGACGCTGCTCCAATCCGCCTGTCGATCTCTCTCCTTCCCTCACTTGTGAACAACTCCCTGAGATACTTAAACTCCTCCACTTGAGGCAGGACCTCTTTCCTGACCACTTTTTTCTTGTGTAGATCCATGGTCTCAGGTTTGGAGGTGCTGCTCCTCCTCCCTGTCACTTCACACTTCTCAGATCCTCCCCAGGAAGAGTTGAAGGTCAGAGCCTGATGAAGCTAGGAGGACCACATCTCCTGACACCATACTCCACACGGCGGCTGTGCCTAGACATTCAGTCCATAAAGGTTATGAACAGAACCGGTGACGTATAGGGCGGACCTGGTGGAGGTCTGGGAACAGGTCTGACTTACTGCCGGCTAAATGAGACTCTTTCAAAGTAAAAGAAACTCATTGGACCGGGAACTTTAATAAAGCAACAGATTTTGACTTGAATTATGTTAAAAATTAATAATTTTTTCATTTTTATAATTCCATAGGAGAGCAGAAAACGTCTACACCTGATCTGGATGTCCTCATTGAAAATGTGACTTCATTCTAAGAGACATTCTTAAAATGTTTAAAAGTTATAGATTCACTCAAAACAAACCAGTCTGGAGTTAGTCAAGATCCTGATCAATTGCAGACCTTAATACTGGATGTTTTGACTTTTTTAATCACAAATTAATCAATTTACAACATCAGAAAATAGTAGATTCACTCTTTAAATGTAAGTTTGACTTTCACTAATAAAAGACCTTCACCCGGTCTTTAGCCAGACTTCACCACGGAGCTCTTCCTTTGTTCCCGTTTGCCGTCGGGTTCGTCAGGTCACTCCGACACATCAAAACCCAGCAGGTGATTGTTCAGCTGTCACCCACCTCCTCCATTTGCTCCACTTCCACCTCCAGTTCCTCCCTGACGACCCCTCCAAGGCGTAGACCTGAGGGGGGGGAGAGTAGATCCACTTCTACCATTCGCAGAGATTGAAATCATATTTCACAGCTGGGAAACGTGTCAGGAAATGTAACGTCTGCGAAACGGGAGCAGCTCTCGCTTTACAAATGGTCTGGGGAAACATATTATTTAAGCGTGAGCCGGCAGTGCAGTAATAAGTCAGCTGTTTTAGCAGCTTGTCTTATTTCATTCAGACCATCAGCTCTGATGAACCCCCCTCCTGCATCAAATGGGGACATTATTTGTCAGGTTTTTTTCTTCATTGTTGAACACCAGAATGTGCTGCAGCCATCTCCTTCAACTTCCCCTCAAAGTAATTTACAGCAACATAAAATAGCTTTACGTCTGCTGTCGGAGGGCACTCGTTAGATGCATGACTGCAAAAGGTCAACTTCAGGAGCTCCACGGGTCGTTTTAGGTATTTATCCAAAAGTTCCCTTCACACGAAGTCCGTCTTTTTGTTGCCCTGAACTTGTTGAGTTTCCTGATTAAAGCTACCTCAGAAGAAAATAAATTCCTCTCCCTGGAGGAAACGGACGGACAGCCCATTTCCTTCGCCCGCAGGTTTGCCGAGCCGTATCTCAACGTCGCGGCTAAAAGGATCGAGAAATAGATTACCCAACAACTTGAACACCTGATGAATGGCCGCTCAAGCAAAGCAACCCTGCCCTTTTCCCGCCGGCTCCCCTCATCCACCCCCATGTTGTTTATCTTCTCCATCATCTTTACAACCTGGGAATATCCACACTCTCTCACCGGAGGGAGAGCTGACATCTGGTCTGCGTCCAGGAGATGGAGGGTTTGGGTCTAAACGCTGATAATTCAGACTTCAAGTAAACAACAGGGATTTAGCTTCTCAGAGAGCGAGTCGAGATCAGGCAGGATATTAGGACTCAAAGTACAAAACATGGAGGATCTATGTAAAACTTTTGTTTTTCCAAAACTTGAATTTCTTCCATTAAGCCACATTAATTCCATTAAATAACTCTTTATTAGAGTCGGTTTATTGATCACTAAATGTGTTGACTTCAAGTAAAGGAGGCTTTTTAGAACTCAACCTACAAAAACAACAGTCTTAAACTAAAAATAAAGAAATGGATTGTTTTAAACGGCTAATTAGTTTACAAACACTTTATAAAGCATCAACATATAAATCAGACATAAGACACTTTATTATTTTATCGGACCGATACGATACCATATACTCGTACTCGTTAAAGTTAACCGATACCAGTATCTGTATCGGGCCAATTCCCATACGATACCAAATACTCATACTCGTTAAAGTTAACCGATACCAGTATCTGCATCAGGCCAATTCCGATACGATACCAAATACTCATACTCGTTAAAGTTAACCGATACCAGTATCTGTATCGGGCCAATTCCGATACGATACCATATACTCGTTAAAGTTAACCAATACCAGTATGTGTATCGGGCCAATTCCGATACGATACCACATACTCGTTAAAGTTAACCGATACCAGTATCTGTATCGGGCCAATTCCGATATGATATCACATACTCGTTAAAGTTAACCGATACCAGTATGTGTATCGGGCCAATTCCGATACGATACCATATACTCGTTAAAGTTAACCGATACCAGTATCTGTATCGGGCCAATTCCGATACGATACCACATACTCGTTAAAGTTAACCAATACCAGTATGTGTATCGGGCCAATTCCGATACGATACCACATACTCGTTAAAGTTAACCAATACCAGTATCTGTATCGGGCCAATTCCGATACGATACCATATACTCGTTAAAGTTAACCGATACCAGTATCTGTATCGGGCCAATTCCAATACGATACCACATACTCGTTAAAGTTAACCGATACCAGTATCTGTATCGGGCCAATTCCAATACGATACCACATACTCGTTAAAGTTAACTAATACCAGTATCTGTATCGGCCAATTCCGATACGATACCATATACTTGTACTTGTTAAAGTTAACCGATACCAGTATCTGTATCGGGCCAATTCCAATACGATACCATATACTTGTACTTGTTAAAGTTAACCGAAAATAGAAGAAACTAGAACCTGTCTTCCAATTCATTGCATTTTTTTTGGTGCGGTTGCAGTATCCGTATCAGTACTCTGTATCGTCAAGTACTGCGATTCAAGTATCGGTATCGCATCGGTTTGAAAAAAAGTGGTATCGGTGCATCCCTAGTATTTAAGTTAGTTTGCTTCTAAAGCAATTAAGTGTTTATTAAACAGATATTAAACGCTGTTATTACACTAAAGCAGGCTCACTATTTATTTATAATAGTTTATAAAGTTTTAAATTCATATTAATGACTGCTTTAACAGTTATTTATTTATTATAATTGGTACCAGTGGAAAAAATAATGACATGATGGGACTAATCTTTTGAAGGAATGGTTAATACGTTAAAATGTTTAGTTAAATAGTTTGCAAACATCTCATAAAGCATGAAGAAGTGTTCATAAAAGATACAAAACAGGTCACTTTCCTATTTATTAGGGATTAGAAATGATTTATTAAGCGTTAATGAAGTGGTTTTAGTCATTTATAGGTGTGTTATTATACATTGATATAATAAGAAAAACTAAAGAGAGTACTTATTGGAATATGTATTTACTAATATTATAAATTTTTTGTTTATAAAACTTACTGACATTGCTTAATATTGGTTTATAACATATTTATAACTATAATAATTATTTATTAGTTTAATTTTATCATAAAATAATACCAACGGGAAAAAATACCACGTAACAATACGACTTCTATAAAATAGATCATCGTTAATAACTGCATAATTAAGTATTTATTAGTCATTTATAAGGCCGCGCTTAGGGAATAAATTAGTTCACATCTGTTTAACAAAACACTGGTTTTTACTGCTGACTGTGAGTGATGCATGCCGCTAGAGCGGCCATGTTATCTGGGGCAATCTGAAAGGTCAAAGGTCACACAGCAGTCGTTCCCTCGGTTGTCACCGAGTTGTTCAGGGTTTGTTATTCTAACAGTGTCAGAGGTCGCCGCTCTGTTACCACAGCTAATGGATGAAAACTAGATTTAAACGTGCGTGTGTGTGTGTGTGTGTGTGTGTGTGTGTGTGTGTGTGTGTGTGTGTGCACAGTGAGCTGCTGAGTATTTAGACGTTGGGTCTGTAGAGATTTCTGAGTGGTCTCAGTGAAACCTGCAGCTCCTCATCTGGACCTGCTCCACACAGACATTCAGAGCTGTGTTTCTCTCTATTTGCTGAGACTCTTCACTACTCAGTGGCTGATTTGCATATTTGTCGTGTTTTATGTCAAACTGATTATGTTTTGTTTTGGTTGTGTTGCTTTTGCATCGAGCTCTCTTGTTCGCAGAACAAACATCCTTTTTTTATGACCTGGAATTTATGTTAAAGCAGCAGCTGTTGGAGAAGACGTCGTCTCTAAATTAATTTCCTGTAGCGTAGACCGGTATATCGGAGGGCTGTGTTCTGGGACGACGTGTTTGTGTGAAAGCTTCCAGCTGTGAGGACAGCGTTTCTACCTGCAGAGTCCCAAAACGCCTTGATGGTGGAGAATAAAAGGTGCTTTCTTTTATTAAACCCACGGGTGCTTTGGGTTCTTTATTAGGAACAAAAACATCAATGTTTCATCACCTAAGTTTGACTTAATGTGCTTGTTTGAAGCTTCGTAAAACAGCTTAAAACTTTACGGTATTTGTGAATGCTGAAGAGGGCAGAAGCGTCGGTAACGATAACACCGCGTCTCCGTCGGTAATAAAATCCTTTTAGAGTGAACTAACACCTTCACACTCTCATGTAAACACACTCACTCTGTTATTTTGAAGCAGTGCAGCTGATCAGGTTCATGTGGTTTTTAAATGAGGATTGTTTACCAAGTTATCCAAACACTCCTGGTGGCGACAGCTAGAATCCTGTTAATGATGGTAACTAGTAATGAGTCTCGCGTCCATCAGTTCCAGCTAGTGGTCCAGGTCCTGAAGACCAGACCATACTACCACCACTATAGCCTCGTTTCCACTGCAGGGTCTGGTGCAGGTCGGTGCGGTTCCTCGTAGTCACGTCATAGCAGCGCTGTCCTTAACGTTTCTATATTGGGCTTTTAATTTCTCCAGCTTGGCCCGATCGGTTCCACCGTCCGTTTGAATCCTTAAGCTGCATCCTGTGAAACTTCTTTATAAACTCTTTCATTTCTTACCGATCCATCTAACTCCTCATCTAGCAGCAGCCCCAAAGTCCGTAAATACAAATACTAGCTACCAGGCTAAACCTGGTTGAAGATAATCTCTGTTCAGCTCCTGACTTCGTGTTATTTTTCGTCGTCTGTGAGGTTTGCAAACAACGTTCGGATACGTGTTTATGGAAGTAGGTCTCCTTGGAGCCGCTGTGTCATGTCCTTGCGCAGTTCAGCGGAGGCTTACAGCTGTTCTTTGTCATAAAGTAGTCCCGAGTCTAAAATAGTACCTGTAATTCCTTCGTGTTACTTTTTAATTTCACTTGCAGTCAGTATGTTTACTAGTCAGAATTAGTATCATTAGTATCACTACTGAGTGAGTTTTAAGGACTTTTTTCTCACAATGCTAGTTGTTACCATTCACTTACAGTGTTTTACGCTAAGCTAATGCTAAATGAGTACTGCTGGATCAGGATAACAGCTGGGCTGTTTACTAATTGTTTTTGCCCACTGATCTAACTATGAGGAATATGGTAATAGACTAAAAAATCACTTTCTGGTGGAGTATTACTTTAAATCAATGCTGTTTTACTAGTCTGTGATTTAACTGCATCCGAATTTTGATTTAATTGTTTCTTGTTTCAATGTAGACACATTTTGACCACTTCCAACACGGAAACTGAAGATGCTTCTTTAAGTTTTCCAAACATGTTCAAAATTCCAACGATACAAGAGCAAATCTCAGACTCAGGAGAAACAGGGAACCCGTAAAAATGTTTTGAGACATTTTAGAAACTCCCAAGTGAACTATTTGTCCCCTATTGCCAAAAAGGATAGAGCATGCTAAATATTGTGTTTATGACGATCATATCCAAACTTCTTGACATGAACATAAAGGTTTTATCAGTTGACCTGTTTTGCTTTTTATTCGTTTGTAGACCAGTATTTTTTTTTCAAATATTTCCCAGCCTTACAAGCAGGTTAGGACGGCCTTAAAAAACTAAAACCATAGAAGTCATTACCTGTCAGAGTATTTAAAATAAAAAAAAATGTAACCTAAAAACAACAGAGTGCAAATAAAATGGGACCAAAACAGCAGCCTTGAGGTTCTCCACATATGATTGAATCAGTATATTAGTTTTGTAGAACAATAAAAACATCTAGAGTTGGCCAGAGTTCTTCATGTTAGTCAAATAAAATGTTAGACCTTAAAAATGTCTTCCCATTTTCTTAAATTGGGAAGAAAAAAGAAACATTCTTGTATTTTTGGGTCGGGCGGCTTTAAAAGAACAATAAGGCTCTGGGATACTTTTATTGTCCTAGTAGTTAATTTTAAAAAATGCATAAATCGTTGTGTCAGTAGGGAAAAAAAATTCAACTTTTTCAAAATAAACCATATTTTCAACCTTATCTCACTGCAGGAAATCCACAATCTGCAGTCAAATAATTCCCTATTTTAATTTTAATTTTTCCCCCTATTTTAAGCTGTTTATCAGTTCACTAGCTTCCCGTTTGGTTTCTGACTTTCTTTTTTCTTTCCTTCAGCCTCAGTGGAGGTCGTTCAGCTGATGTTACTTTGCTTATTGCCTCAGTCTCATGAAATCCTCTCCAGAGCTGCAGACGACGTTTATGACTCCTTTTACAGACTGGAGAAGACCTTCGTCTGACGGATGCTGGAAATTGTCTCTGACATGTTTTGCTACTTTAAGCTGCGACTCTCCAGAAGTGCCTATCTTAATCTGTTTTAACTTAAATAAACAGACATAAAAACTGTTTTTGAATGACGTGAGGAGCTGTCTCAGATGCTCTTTTGACTGTTTTAGAAGCATTTTGCATCTTGTCATTTTGTCAGCTTCACACCTGACAGCTACTGGTTGAAAAGGTATTTCTGCAGCGCTGACGAAGCTCAACGCTCCCAGTTTATCTGTAGACACTCTGTCTGTGTGTGTAAGTCTATGTGTGCCGGAGTAACTTGATCAATTATTAATTGTTTCGGTAATGGGCCCAGAGCCTCTGGAATGGCTCCGCGTGTCCCTGATTAATACAGCCACAAACCCAATGCAGTCCCTCTCATCAGCAAACAGCACAGAGAGCAGGACCGGCAGGAAGGAATCAGCTCAAATATCAGAGCGGGGCACGGGGAAAGTTCAGGAAAATCAAAGCTGGCAGCAGAATCCGCTGAGGAGCAGTTAGCAACTTAGAGACAGGAAGACAAACAGAAAGAGAGACTGAGAGGGAGACGAGGAGCGACAGCGTGAAGAAGAGTGAATTAACAACCAGCAGAGGTGATGGCTCCATCGGTGCCTCACCAGGAAACGGAGCGGTCTCTGCTGTCCTGTTTAATAGTCTCCAGCGCTGTTCTGAAGGTCCTGATTAGTGCACGACGCGGAGATTGACTCTGAGCGTTGATGAATACAAATCTGCGAAGTGGCCTCGGCCCTAAGAGGGATTTGTAGAGCGAGTGAATGTAGCGGGCAGGTAATCAGGCTGCAGGAGGTTTATCAGAGGGCTGCTGGCTCTCTGCGCTGATGCATGTGGAGATGTTCAGACACTTTTTACTGCCGGGAGGAGAGAAACACGGTCAGTCACTCTCATTAATGAATGTGACTAAAGCACACACATATTTAACCCAGTGAGGCTGAAGGCCAACGTCACTGGGTTTGTTAGTTAGAGGTGAAATATCACACAGCTGTGTAAATATATTTCTGAGTTTGACGCTGTCTAACGTCAGGTTTCTCTATTTTCTTCTTCTTTGTCTCTGATGAGGCGTCGCTGAGAGTCAGCAGCTGTCAGCAGGAGGAAAACTCAATAAAACAAAACATGAAGCCGTCTTCATGACTTCTGACCACAAAAATAAACAATATGCAACTCAAACCCTCACCCAGTTAAATGAACTGTGTATTAATCAGTTCCATCAAATACTTTTCTCTCTATTAATTATTATTATTCTATTGCTCCTAACCCATCAGAGCCTGAAATATGAAATCATAATTAAAAAATTATCTAGTTTTCAAAACTTAACTATTTATTGGCTATTATTAAAAAAACACCAATATGATTATCCCTGTTTTTATTATGTAATTAAATAACAATGAAGCTTTTTACACATCAGATTTTGTTTGAGACCCAGTTTCTATTAGTGGCTTCCAGTAGTACCACTATGGTAACTTAACAAGCCACCAGTGGTTACTATGGTGACTTAACAAGCCGCCAGTGGTTACTATGGTGACTTAACGCACCACTGGTGGTTACTATGGTGATTTAACACACCACTAGTGGTTACTATGGTGACTTAACACACCACTGGTGGTTACTATGGTGATTTAACACACCACTAGTGGTTACTATGGTGACTTAACACACCACTGGTCGTTACTATGGTGACTTAACACACCACTGGTGGTTACTATGGTAATTTAACACACCACTAGTGGTTACTATGGTGACTTAACACACCACTGGTGGTTACTATGGTGACTTAACACACCACTAGTGGTTACTATGGTGACTTAACACACCACTAGTGGTTACTATGGTGACTTAACACACCACTAGTGGTTACTATGGTGACTTAACACACCACTAGTGGTTACTATGGTGATTTAACACACCACTAGTGGTTACTATGGTGATTTAACACACCACTGGTGGTTACTATGGTGACTTAACACACCACTAGTGGTTACTATGGTGACTTAACACACAGCTGGTGGTTTCTATGGGGACTTAACAAGCCACTGGTGGTTACTATGAGGACTTAACAAGCCACTGGTTGTTACTATGGTTACCCTAATGAGTCACTGGCAGCAAACTTAACGTTTAATTAATGAATTAATTAATTGAGATTATTGGGAACATTTATCCCAAGTGGGATTTCTAGAAGAAAGTCTGAGTTTTGACCTTTTGTGAACTTTTTAAATCATAGTTTCCTCAGAATCTTTCCAGTTTGACTGATCATTTTGGACTTCACTATTTGAATTAGTCTTAGCTGTATGTTCTCTTGAACTTTACGTGATAAAAGGGAAAGTCAGCAGTATTTTTTTACATCTTTTAATCTTCCGAAGATGAAGATTGTGTTTCACAAATCAGCTTTTTCTTCCTATATATTATATTCTTGACATTAAAATGTAAAATTATAAACCCTGGGACATTTTAATGAGGTAAATGCATGTCAGTACTTTTTAGTAAGTTTGCCCCTGAATGAAGTTTAAGATTTAAACCTTGGTGTTAATCTGTTTTGAAGGTAAAGTTATTTAAAATTTAATAAAGCAGCGGCTCAGCTGGTAATCTAGCGTCCTTGCCGGAAGTTCCCTCCTTCCACCTTTCCTCCGTTCCCAGCTGCGAATCGTCTCTTTAAACTAAAACCCAGCGTCTTTGCATCAGCGAGATAAAGAGGAAGTGACCAGCGCTGGACGCTCGGGGTGTAATGAGCGAATGTGCTCAGTCTATTACAGCGGATTAGTTCATGTCGCCCCAGAGGCTCATCCAGCCTGAAGCTAATGTCCCGTGTTTATCTCCTGAACACGACCCCAGGCACAGTCGCTGCTCTCTTATAGGCTCACAGACGCACTCAAACAACCTTCAGCCTCATTTGTTACAAGTTTCTCAGAACAAAGAAAACACAAACACCCGCAGCTCAGCAAGAAGCAGAAAAGCAAATTATTTTTTATTTCTAAGACCTACTTTTCAAGAAACTGTGTCTGTGTTCTCATAATTAATGTGCTCTGCTTGTTTGTGCTTTAACTAACACCCACTTTATATTTATATATATATATATATATATATATATATATATTTATTGCTTTTGTGGCAGAGCTGGATCCTTGCAGGACGAACATTTAAACCACATTTTTAACATAATTTATTCTCTGACACAGTTGAGAGAAAAATGTGCTTCAATTGCATCTTTTTGTTGAAAACCTCAAAACAAATTCCTGTTTTGAAGATGCTCCTAATCAAAGGACGTCTTCTTATTGATCATCCCACGGCGGCTGCAGAACGCCGTCCAGGTTCCAGACGATCGCCATCGAAGCATCGAACACGTGTGTCACATTTTAGGGTTTTAATGGGGAAAGCTGTAAATAAACCCAGCTGTTTGCTACAGCTGATGGCGCCTCAGGAGGGGCGGTTACACCATCAGCCATCAGATCAATACTATTGATCCGGTGAGGAATATGAGATCGATCTGCATCAAGAGGACGGCGAGTGAAATGGCTGCTGGATGTAATGAAAGTTTCTCTCTGTGACTCTAAGTTGATCATTTTCTACGTTTACTCTTTTACTTTTATGTATTTGAGTCCATATTCTTGATTTCAAGAACTCTCGAGGATAAAATGCAACATTAATCTTTTTAAAACGTTTATTTTTAATAGATTTTCCAACATAATAATCACTTTAATGAGGTAAAATACTCACATCACACACAAGCTTAACATTAAATCTTATATTAAATCTCCTTTCAAGGTAAAGTTATTTACAATTAATAGAGCAGAAGCTCTGCTGATGATCCAGTGTGTCGACAGCTCTGATTCTGTATTTTCTCAAAGGACTAGATGCAACAGAATATTTTATTTTATAAAAAAGTTTGGCTAACTTTAAAATGACGATTCTGGAAGTTAAAACGTCCACATGGATGATCCGATAATAAAAATAGTCTGGAGATTGGAATCAGCCATTTTTCAGCATGATTAGCTCATCCCTTTAAAGCCTGAAATATAAAATAATGATAAATAAAAAATGTTGGCGTTGTAGTCGTCTTGTTGTTGTCATCGTCGTCCTCCACCTATCTGGGTCTGGGTCGTGGAGGCAGCATCCCAGCTAGGGAGTCCCAGACCGTCCTCTCCCCAGCCGCCTGCACCGGCAGGACCCGAAGACATTTTCGGGCCAGACTGAAGACGTGCATTCTCCAATGAGTCCTGGATGGACCCGGAGGCGTCCAGGAGGCGTCTACTCCGAGTCTTTCCTGAATGTCCGAGCTCCTAACCCTATCTCTAAGGCTGAGCCCCGGCCACCCTGAGAAAACTCATTTCAGCCGCTTATATCTGCGATCTCGTTCTTTTGGTCATTACCCAAAGCTCATGACCAGGTGAGGATTGGGAGGTAGATGACCGAAAAATCATGGAGGTTAAATCAAAGAGCCAGAGTACTTGGCCCGGAGGGTTTCCAGTGTCCCACCCTGGAGCCAGGCCCGGGGTTGGGGCCCATGAGCGAGCGCCTGGTGGCCGGGCTTTTCGGGCCCGAACCGGATACACTGTGGAAGCTTTGGCGGTCTGATCCTCGGACACGAAAACTGGCTAATATTAATGTAACAAATATATAATAATCAGTTTTATTTTTATTACATGAATATTTGACAATAAAGCAGTGATACAGATGTGAATTTGGCACTTTCCAGTTGTAGATCCTCCACCAGAGGGCAGTAAACGTGTAGGGGACTGGATGATGAAAGTACTAATCCTAATACTCCATCTGGCCGCTTCAATGATCAACCAATCTGAATCTCAAAGATCTTTTCACCAAACTAATTCACAATAAGAGATCTTCCTTGTGGAAGTTTTACTTCCAGATTTGTAATTTTCAAGATCACTTTTAAAAATTGTATCTTATGAACTATAGTTTTTGGAAATAAGGGTCGAGGTTCGATACCGATATCGGATCCTTAGAGAACTCTAATCTGTTGACACCAATTTAGGCAGAGTCCAGTTTGTCCATAAAAATAAAAACAGTGATTACTAGAATTAACCTTTTTAGTGTCTGACGTACTCAAAGTTTATGCTTCTGAAAGGAAAATGTCCACATGGAAGTTCTGTTAGTGCTAGCATGAAACAGCGTTTAGCAATATTCACAGGCCCGGAAAATTATGAGATTATTTTATAAATGCTTCCAAAAAATCATCTGGAATCTGTGATCGACTGATCTGAGAATCATTTTTTGTTACCTTTGTAAAGGTAAAGCTGTCTGTGAACTCACTATCGCTAAGAACTAATTCATGCTGGCGAAACAAACGTTTTGAAGTTATTCAGAATTTATAATAAAAATATTAGAACTGTACAAGAAATCGATATCGGCCCTGAAAACCGGAATCGGTGCATCTCTAGATGCTTGACAATGCCCCCCAAAAAAATCAGATTTTTGAGTTTTAGATCAACTGATTAAGCTGATTCCGATCACCAGCTGATTTTTTTGGTGCATCTCTAATCACAAGTAATCTATCTTTACTAACAGTGATTTGTTTCTGTGTCCTCCGGGGAGTCGATTGTGTCGGAAAGCAGCAGACAGTTGGGCTGATTTGTTTCACATCACGAAGTCGCAGACGCTCGAGTCGATCCAGCGCGCAGCATGATGGACGCTTCCATCCCTTAGATGTCAAGAGATACGGGCATGTATGCATGATTGTGCTTTATGTATTAGTAGATAATACCTCCTCCTGTCCCGCGTGCTGGTAATGGCTCTGTAATAAATACCCATAAACCACAAACAGGGGTTTAAACTGAGTTAAAGATGCAGGTGGGCTCACGACGTGCACACATCCAGAGGCAGAACTCAACTTACGAAATTTAAATAAACTCACACACTCTCCTCTATCCCTTCCCAATCATAAAGAAAACACTCAGTGGATTTAGATAACAAAAGGGATTTAGCAAAGAGGATGAGCAAACTTTGACTAATGTGCACCAGAGCAGCTAAAATCGAACTGTCAGTCAAAACTGGAGGATTTCCGAGGCAGCGGCCAGATGCATCGCAAGAGATAATGTTTCAACAAGACAAGCGTCAACAGGGACGTAATTGGTAAAGTAATCTTTCAATCAGGAACCACAAACGTTTAAACGGACCGAGGACCTGTTCTGTGTCTTTAGCTTTCCTTCATTAGAAAACACCTCAAACCGGATGAATGTGGAGCATTTTCCCTCCAAACACAATGACGTAGCACAAGTTAGCGCCACAAGATATTAAAGATATGAAGTCATTACAGTTAATAAAAGTACAGCATCAACCTCTGGAACGTTCTGATGTTGTCACACAGTGCAGTGTATTGATTTGCGCCCCAGGACTTTCTGTGTTTTGTGTGCGTGGGTGGACACGAATATAAATCTGGAAATAAAATCTCACAGTGACAGGAAAGAGTGTCAACAGGTGAAAAGATCAGCCAAATGTTACAGAAACGACCGTTCGCTAGACGACTTTGTCTCCTGGCACTGAACTTCACTTTTTACTTTTTAAAAAAACTTTATTTGAATATAAACTTTTATTTAGGTTCAGGCATTTTCTCATTTTTAGAGACGCAGCTCGTGTTCTTTATACTGATTTCCACTTACTCAGACCTGCTGAGAGCAACATTTACAGTCAAAGCTGAACTTAACAGGATACTTTTTCTAAATTCTGACTAACATGGAATTAATGATCCTGAAAAGAAAAGTTTCTGTCTGTTTTTTTTTGTTGTTGTTTATTTATATTTATTTTGCTGCATCTGGAGTTTTTATTTCTACTTGGAAAAGGTGCGTTCACATCCCCTCCCAAACACTCAGATTTTTGATTTTTGTTAAATGTTCTTAAGTCCATTAATGGCTTAAACAAGCCTTCAAATCAAATGTGATACTTTCAATGTCAAAACTAAATGTTTTAATCCATTTTTTTAAATCACCAAACGGATGGCCAAGGTTGAGTTTTTTTTATAAAACAACTTCCTCTTGTTTGGTTGTGAACATTTTGAATGTGTTGACTAATCTCATTCAGGGGTATAATCTGTAATTTATTTATTTTTAATGCAGAAATGAATGTTTGAGGTTTCATTGATCTTGGTAATTCAGCTGTTCTTCTGCTTTGTTGAGACTTCTTAAAACGTTTAAGGTATTTCAGTGTAGTTTGAAGATTTTGCCTTTTATTTTGTGAATCTACATTTAATTTGAATGCTCTTTACCGGTTTAATGATGCAGCAAAATGACTATAGAAAAATATAGGTACAATCACAGCTTTAAAGGCACACTATGTAAGTTTTTCATGTTTTAAATATTTTCCTTGATCCAGTCTGTGCTAATCTGACCCTTTAGGGTTAATGAAAAGTCACTCAGCCCCGTCTGCTGCTTGGATCCAGAAAATAGAACTATATGCTGCTTCTGGGTCTCTGGTCCGGTTCCCTGAAGTCTCACAAAGTCACGTATCTCAGAGGGTTAGGCTAACCCAATGTGGCTAGCTGTTATACTAGCTCCAGAGTGTTTTTAGCTCATGATTCCTGATTTTTCCCATCTCTCCCTGCTTGAACTCAGCTGATTTTGTTGACTGAGTGATGAACCGCTCCAGTAGAAAGCAGTGAAGGCTGAGGAGACATTTCAACAGGTAGATTTAGAGGTTTCTGAGCAAAAACAATGCTAACGTTTTATGACAGTGACTTGAAACGGACACTAGGGGGTGCTAAAAACAAGCCAAAACTGCATAGTATGCCTTTAATTTGTAGCCTAAGCAAAACAAGCTCCCCCTACTGGCTTGTGTCAGTACAAGTTTTAAGCCCCGCCCCTCCATATAAAAGAATGGAACGCTGTCTTTAGTAAAAAACTACAATACGCCTCAAATAACTTTCTAAATGTTGACTTCTGTTACTTTAAGTAGTTATTTTGCAGCTGGTTTCTTCAGTTATTTGTGTGTTTGTTTTTGTTTGTTTTTTTTTTGCTTAAAAACTTAATTTTCAGTCCCACATCCTGAGTGTGCAGACTTTAGTGTTGCATTATCTCTAACCTGTCCTGGTGATTGGAGGCAAAATTACAAACAGGTTGTAAAATTGGTTTGCGGTTATGCAATATGGCCCACATGACCTGGCCATTCATTTAAAAAAAATAAGGTAGCACGGTATGAAAAATAATTTTCCTGCAACTTTTTTTTTGCCTCCATCAGGTTTTCAGTTGAGTAAGAAACTTCCATTTTTCTTCACGGCTCGACGCTTGATAAAACATTTTCTAAACTTTCTTCTAAAGTGTCAACTTTTGGAGTTCAAGGCAGAAAAAACAAGAAACACATTTACGCCAATCAGCCAGAAGGAGACGGAGTGGTTTTAAAGACGAGGTAAAGATCACCATTATAGACATCTAGACATTTCACTGCAGTTTAGAGAAAAATAAAATAAAACAAGTGCATCAGTAAATGAGGCAGAGGCTTTCTCCTTCGCCGTCTGCCGATTCCTCCCTCACTTTGTTGTGATGGATAGGAGCAGCTAGCAGATCCTAATTCAGCCGGCAGGTCGACTTAAAACAACCGGAGGCTCCGTGTTTCGGCTGCCGCGTCGAGTCCAAATGGATGTCCGAGCTCTGGAGGTCGCTGCTTATTTCCTCTGAGTGCTTTCTATTTACTCTCATTTTACTGAAACGTACAGGACGGACTTACTGAATCGACAGAGTGACGGCAAAATATGAAAGGTGACAAACGGAGAGAAAAAAGGAAACAAAGTGAGGAAGTCTGGTTCTGATTCCTGAACAGAAACCTAAACAACAAACAGAAGGATCCGGATGAAAGCCGCTCTGATGAGGAACCAGGGTGACTCTTCGTTTGAAATAAAACAGCATCCTCAGCCAATATAATTAGACCAAATCTGAGCACACTGACCCGTTGTTCTCATCCTCCCAAATAACGAGAGGAAGTGACTGGTCGGTAAATGAGTCTGGGGTCGCCTGTCCAGCCATTAATTATTAACTAATCTCGTTTAATCGTGACCTCATCGTCCTTCTGTTCCCCGTATTCGATGCACGCTCCGGCTTGAGTGTTGTGCACAAATAATCGCTGTTTATAAAGGAAATGCAGGACATCGATTTCCAGCTGGAACGCTAGGATTCGTCGGTCTTGAAGAAGAAATGATATGATTGTGTCCCTTTGTATTTCAGCTCGGTGTAGGAGAAAACTGAGCTGCTCAAAGAGTCGATAAGACATGCTGACAACAGCATTATCAGTAAACGGCTCTCAGGCTGCAATTAGAAAGGACTGTCAGTAAAGTATTGATTCACTTTTTTGTTTGACATGATTAAACTAAGATGGCTGCTGTTGGAACGACACAGTGGCAGAAAGGTGACGGCGGCCTGCAGAGTTTAGGATGCTGCTCTAAACAAAAACATCCAGACTCTGCCGTGAAGTAAAGCATGAAATGATGTTGAATGCTATAAATGCAGCTCCTTTCCCAAAGTTGTTTCTATAAACCCCAAGTCATTTGAGTTGTTTGTAATAAAACTAAATAAAATGTCTGTCTCAATGGATAAGAAGTGGTAATAGGGAAAAAGCTGCAGAAATGTTAAAGCTGCAAGCAGTGACTCATTGGGGTCACCATGGTAACCTTCAGTGGCTCATTAGGGATGTTTAAGTTTGTTAGCAAATGTTTTAGAAAGTCAACACATTAAGTTCAATATTTAATTAAAATAAATGACAAAACTTTGATTGTTAAAAAGGAAAAAGATTGTTTTAAATGGGAAAAGAGCGTGTGTAAGTCGACTTTATGTGATGTGTTTAAACTTTGAAATCACGTAAGCTAGGGCTGGGTACTGTTAAATATTTTTTCAATACTATTGCGTTAACGATACCTGATTTTCGATACCTTAACGATACTTTTTTCAGTACCTATATGTATAATTCTGAGAGAAAATAACAAGTACTTTTTTATTAGCCCAAAAAACATAGTTTTATCATGCGTATTTATGCTTTTATTATTATTATTATTAATATTTATTGCTTTCCTCGGGAACTTTCTGTTATCCGTCTTCCCCCTCACACACCTCCTGATGCAGCAGAGGCTGCGAACTCGGGGTCTGCTTTTTTTTTCCCACGCTGCAACTCGCAAGTTAATTCCATGCTTTGACCAATTGCGGGTATTCCTTTTTTTCCAAATCTTATTGCATATGTTGCATTTTGCTCAGTTCCCACTTACCTTTACCAAAATTAGGGATGTACCGATACCACTTTTTTCAAAACCGATACGATACTTCAATCTGAGTACTCGCCGATACCGAGTACCGATACTTCTACCACACAAAAAAACTGCAACAAATTGGAATACAGGTTTTATTTTTTCTTCTCTGCTTTTTACAACAAATAACTGAGTTAGATAAAAAAATATATATATATTAAAAAAATGATCACAAAACTAAAATATAAGGTGAAAAATAACCATTTTCAGTGAAATTATTGCAGTTTTCCACATTTTAACCAAATAAAATTAACTATTTGGCACCATCTCCAGCTCTCAACCCACACTGTTCCTCTTTAGCTCAATAGCTCCTCCTAGTGTTCAATATTGGAAACTACAACAGAAATCACAAGTCACAGACAGTGAAGCCACTGGTATCGGTTCCTGGTATCGGGTAACTTTAACGGGCTGATACCGATACCAGTATCGGCCATACCAATACCAGTATCGGTGCATCCCTAACCAAAATGCAGCCAAACCTTTAGATTATTTTTTTTTTTGGTATTTTTTTGGTATTTTTTTTTTTTTTTTTTTTTTAACCCCGTGTCCTGTCCGGCTGTGGAGCAAACAGAATAATGTCTGAGTGCCAAAAACAAGCCCAACAGTGTTGCTGTTTCAGGTGAGATGTTACAGCCACTGCTATAAAACTCCTCCTGATTTTTGTTTAAATATAACCCCCAAAATCTTTATTAGAATGTTTTTATGGTTGATTGGACACGGAGCCTGAAAGTGAAGGGAAGGGTACAGAAAGAGGGATGGGGGAGAAAGTAAACAGAAAAAGAAGAGAACAAGAGACGTGAAGAATCCACTTCTAGACCTGTAAATAAAGCACAAACAAACAAAACAGGAGAAAAGATACAACAGCAACAAACAGCATATGAATACACAACAGTTGTGATATTCTTCAAATGTATACGTATACACCAGTTCAAGAGAGTTCAGTGTCAACCACAGCCCCAGTTAATGTGTCTGAAAACACCTGAGTCCGTCTTTATGTGAGCACCTTGTGATCACCTGTGTGTATACATGCGCGCTTGTTTATGTAAGGTTTCTCTATTGAAACATTCAATAATAAGTTTGAGGAGCCACAGACCCGTCCCCAAGGCCCATGGAGGACGCAGAGGAGGTCCAGGCCCCAGACGTCCAGAGGCCACCCAGGGCACGGACACCCCAGGGAGATCGCCGTCAGGGCAGCCGCTAAACTCTCCCCCAGAGGGCACAGAGGCTCACCCCACGTGGGCCCCCCGGCAGTCGCCGCTCTAGAGCCCCTGGGGGGTCGCGGCTAGGAGCTCACAGGCACCGCCTGCAGCCGGCCATCCAGGGTAGATCCAGCCGGAACCAGAGACCCGAGACCCAGGAGCGAACCAGCCCCAGCAGAGGCCCGAACACCCCCGGGGGCCCAGATCCCACCAGGCCGCCACAGGAAGAAGAGCAGGCAGACGCCCCCAGCACCCAGACCCAGACCCCGAGACACCCCAGCACGCCACTGGAGAAAGGCACCACCAATGCCGAGGCGCAGCCAGGGAGGATAGTCTCTGCCGAGGAGGGCCTAGCATGTCACAGAGAGAGGGGGGGGGGGGGGGA
>SSNR01000089.1:254261-266739 GCA_006937965.1 Callopanchax toddi | reverse complement strand
GATCACGCTCCCTCCCTCATGCGTGCACACACACATTCCTGCAAACATACCAAGACACACAATAGACGCTGTACACCCACTCTCGCTCCCCATGCACACTCTATGTTCAGGACCAGGGACCAGCGCCCTAAGGGTGAAGCCGGCCCTGAGATCCAGAAGATGGTCCCTCCCTTACTGAAGTGGGGATAAGCAGACCACCGCGCACCCCGCCGCAGACCCCGACCAGACGGCCCGCTCCACTCCAGGCCCCAGGCAGCGAGCAGAGAACAGGGGTGTGTGAAGACCCCAAGTCTCCCCCCACCTGCTCCAAAGTTGTTAAGCTTGCAGGAGAACTGTTGTTAGAGGGAGGGGAGGGGCTGCTCTGTGTGTGTGAGGAAGCTCTTCTCCACGTTTCACGTGAAGTAGAGCGGAGCTGGATGAAATGAAGCGGCTTATTTACAGGGACATTTTATTGTAAAAGTACCAAAATCTGTACCGTTTATTAATTTTCTGGGTACCAGTAGGCCTAACTGTCGGTCGGTACCAAAGAAGTACCTTATTTCGATACCCAGCTCTAGCGTAAGCTATAGGAACCCAACATAAGTGATGTGTTTTCATCCAATTCACCAAAGTCCCATGTCATCAATAAGGAAATGAGTCTGTTTTCTGTAAATCTTGTCTAGGCTGTTTGACGTCCCACTACTCAAAATCATAAAACACTATTTCCAATTTGAAGTCCATTATGATGCATTTTATTTGCATCTTTTTCAAAGCCTTTTCTTTTACTTCCTGTTCCAGGGTTCCCGCAGGGTCCTAAAAAGTCTTAAAAGCATTGAATTGATGAATTTGGAAATAATACCTTTAAAAGACTCGAAAAAGTCTTGAATTTTGATATCTGGGTTTTAAAATGTGTGCTGTATGTCACTTCTCCGTGTCGCATTTCACCTCAAAGGTTTCATTTGTCAGGATCATTCTGATTAAATAACTTGCCATACTTTGCACATTTCTTTTAAAAACAAATGAACATATGCTCAAGAGTGTGTGTTTGTCCTTGTCGGTAGGTCTGTGAAATGGGTATTACATTTTTATATAAATGGTCTTAAAAAGGTCATAAAAAGACTTGAATTTGACTAGAAGAAACCTGTGTTCATTTGTCAGACGTGATAATGGACTGTTACATCAAAGAAGGCTGACACTGTGGGTATCTTCAGTGTTAAAACTCTAACATACTAACCTAGTTGTTACTTTAAAGCTGAACATGCCTCTATAGTCCCCTCTAAAAGGCTAAACACCACTAAAGGTGAGCCGAATAGTAAAACTGTTAGTAAAATCAGCTTTTACCAAATTCCCTGAAGGTACTTTTTCTTTTCCCCGTCTATCTCTCTTTGTTTCTGTTTTACCATCACATTGTTAGACTTCTCTTCTCCAAACACCACGTTTGCTTTAGTTTCTTGCTCTTCCTCTCCTCTCCTGTCATCCTCCTTTGTCAGCAGTCTGGATGCTGTCTGCAGCACTCGCTCCTCTTTCTTTCCTCCCTTATAAGGCTCCTGCTTTCATGCACTCGCTATCCTGCCCTCCTCCCCTCCAAGTCCCGACCCTCCCGCTGTGTTTCTCGCTTTCAGACCTGCCAGCAGAGGTAAAGGAGTTTCTCATCCATCTTCGAGCCAAACTTCTGACACACCAGGATGTTAAATTAAAAACACACAGCTCTAAAAGAGGCAGGGCATATGCACCTGAAGAGTTCAAGGCAGAGAAGGTGGAAATGAGAGTCATCCATCAAAAGCTTCCTGAAAACTCTTGTTGCAGAGAAGAAGAGACATAAACAATCTATACAGACGACTATAACAGAGGCCATCTCTACAACAGATCAGGTAGATGATGTTGGTTTTCTGTAATTTAAGACCGACAAGACTTAGGACTATAAATGTTTGCTTTAGTGATTGTGCTCCTGACAGGCCGTCTAAGAGGCAGCGACAGACCCAGATGGTGTTTGGGTTTCTCCTCTTCATCAGCCGCTATGTCAAAACACTCAAATCACATGTTTCTGTTTAAATCATGAAAGCTGTCATTTTACAGCTAAAACACATCGTTGGATGGATGTAGATCTGGACCTTTTCGGGAGTTCTTACAGCTTACCTGGTCTTGACATAAATTTGAGAAAGGTGAGACCTTTGATCTTTTCAGTGTTGTTCCACCTGATAGGTCCATATTTTTCCTGCTATTTTGTGTCATCAACCAGACAAAAACACAGTCAACAATAAAGGGCATGGAAGAAATATACATCTTTTTACCTTCTAGAATCGAATGTTGGAACTTGAGGTAACTATGTAAGTATTTTAGAGAAACTGAAATGTACTTTTATGTTCCCAATTAGCAAAAAGTACCAGCAAGTACCCACAGCTGATGGTACAAGATCAATACCTTAGATCGGTGGTTCCCAAAGTTGGGGTCGTGACCCCACTGTGGGTCCTGAAACAACAAATGGGGGTCCTGGGATGTTCTCCCGAACTAAAAGTGAATTTTAAATCCTTGCTAAAACCATATATTTGCCCCTAGAAACTGTTACAAACAGTAGAATAAACATGGAAATAGTTGTAGATGTTTGTGTTGTCATTATATCCTTGTTTAATTAGTTTATTAGCAGTGTTTGTATATTTTGCCAGTGATGGTTGGGGTCATGCGTCTCTGCCACTGTCATTTTGTGGGTCAGAAGCCAAAAAGTTTGGGAACCACTGCCTTAGATGGTATGCTCCAGTAACAAGCCTTTGAGAAGCAATATTGTGCTTTTATGGCAGCTCAATTTAAAAAATATATCGTAATCACAATTAATTCAATCAATGTTAAAATTACAAGTATTTATCAATGAGTTCTAAAAGAGTTCACATTTTAAGGAGACAGCAGATACACATTTGTGTCAGCAGGTGGCAGAATTGAGCTGTTTGATGCTGATTAAAACTTCAAAGGGTATGAACTATGTGACAAAAGTTTAATCTCTCTAAAAACTTCAGTCGTCGCACAAAGTTTTGGGTCTTGAAATGACCTCCAGAGATCAGGTACAGTTAAAAATTCATTCCTCAAGGGCATATTTTTTAGTATAATTCCCTTTAAGGGTGAAAATAATGGTCAAAAATAGTATAAAGTGGCATTTTATAAGTTGAACATTTTCTGTATATTTGGCTCTTTCAACCAGTGATATTTGAGTTTATTGGTTGTCAGGCGTCTAAAAAGGGAGTCGGTGCGAAAAAAGCATCAAAAAGCAGAAAGTGACAGAATAATTTTGTTATCAAATTAAACTTTATCAGCATTTTTTTAATTGTTTTTGTTTGGTATCAGATGTCACAGCATCACTGTATTTAGAAGAAAACAAGTTTAGGATGTTCTTCTATTAGGAGCTTTCTTTATACTCTGAGTTAATTATTAATGTTTTGTCTCCGTTTTTGATTTGCATGCTCTCAGTAGTTGAGGAGTTGACCTGATTCAGCTTGTTGCAGAACAGAATTCAGGCTCTAAATGACAAAAATCTGATCAATACATTTGTATTACTGAGATGAAATGGCTTTAGCAAGTTAGCATGAACTTATTGATCTTCACAGAGTGTTTTACATTGTTCTTTTTTTATTTTCTGATGGATTCTTTATGTATAATAAAGCTCTGTCCAGAGTCGAGTGACAGATGTTCATAAAAGCCAAAGAAATCTTAACAGTTTGACTTTAAAGGACATCATTCTTTGGTTTATCCAACATAAAATCAACATGATGAGTTGCTCTTTGTCAAATAAAATCCATAAAACACGATGAAATACATATTAGAGCAGAAATCTTCCTCGTGACACTCAGGCGAGATTATATTTTTATTAAAGGCGCTGGTCCTGCATCCGTCTCCATAAGCACTCAGATGTTTAAGTAGAGGATGTCATCTGTTTCAGATATCTCTCCTCACACAAAGATCCGTCCATAAATCATCAGCTAGTTCTCACCGAGGTTCAGATAGTTCTGTCAGGTTGGAAGATTGAGAGGCGGTTCGTCGGATCCCGGTGATGTATCCATCCGGTCCGATCAGTCTGCCGCCGCTCCGTCCCGCGGTATCGATCGGAACGTCCCGGCCCGTCAGATTGCTTTTCACCTTCTCCTGTCATAAAGAAAAACCGGCAGAGATCTCAACCATAATGGAAGCAGGTGTTAATTTAGTTGATCTGGACTGATGGAGACTGGAGTGATTTATTTTTGGACAAAGTAAACGAGAAATCCGACCCGTCTTATTTCTGCTCCTCTCGTTTTCCACCTCCTCACCGTTTTCCACCTGAGAGGGCACCGGCAGGACTAATTATGGACAACAGTGACTCCCCCCGAGCTCCACTCCACTCCCAGCTGCGTAGCGAATTCATTGGCACATAGCTGCCACCGTTGTAAATCAGCGTGACAGAGCCGGAGGTGAGGTGCTGAATACATTCATGCGCTTGTTGCCGCAGCTTGTACTCACATAGGAGTAAACAGGCTCTCCAGTTGTTAGATGTCCACATTCATCTCCGCTGTGGACCGCTTGATGTTCAGAGAGGGACCACATGTTGGGGACAGCAACAGCAGAAGGGCTGGGAGATATTGGAGGCTGGGGAGCCGGAGCAGGCGATTTGAGCTGCAGACCAGAGGAGAGAGATGGTGTAGACAGCACAGTCGGATATATTAAACTGCAGGAAATGGGTACTCGGGGTATTGTCCAGATATGAGAACGGCAGCTGGGGAATGGTGGTGTGTTGATGCATTTGCTTCTACATACCGAGAGGCAAAAGCTGCAACGCCTGACTTCATTTAGTGGTTTGCATCTGTGGCGTAAAAGTTTTGGTAGTTGACTTCCACTCTTGCCTTGGGTGGACAACGTTTTTCCCAAATGATCTGCAGACACTTGCTGAAACGTCTTTAGATTAAAGTAATCCTCTAAGTAATTTGTGTTTCTGAAGGATGAGCTTGTTGAAAACTGAGAGATATCAGAAAAAAGAAAATGTTTTAATGTCCCAGCAGAGATGTAAAGATTCTTCTCTAGAGCCAAGATGTCTACTAAAACTTTAAACTTGTTAGTAGATTAAGTCTTTCTAAATAGACCATGTTGTGTTGACTATATTGGGTATCTAGTACCTACAGGGTATCCGCGGGTCCTTAAAAAGCCTTAAATGGTCATAAATGTGCTTTTCCAAAATTAAGGCTTTAAATATCATTAAAAAGGATAAATAATCCTTAAATTCATTGTCTAAAGGTCTTAAATTTCTAGAGCCCCTATGATTTCCGGGTTACAAAGATCAGAAACTCAGCAGCACACTGGGCCGCAAGGGTCTAGAAGGGTCTGGGTCACTTAATCTCATTAATTCAGTTAAACAGAGCTTGTTTTTATTTTGTTAAAGCTATCTCGTTAATTCAGAAAAAATACTCTTTTTAAAAATTATTACCAGGTGGATGCAATTCGCTTCCGTAAGATATAATGCAGATCAATTACCTTGATGTTTTTTATTTTTTTTGCACTTTCAGTTCCAATAAAGGTTTAGTCAGAACTATTTGTAAGGTGGTCACATCCCCTTTCCCATTCCATGAATGAAAGGTCTTAAATTTGATCAAAGTGGCCTTAAAACAGGTCTTAAATTTGGTTTCCTTAAACCTGCAGATACCCTGACCTAGTAATATGTCACAGTCCTGTTTGGTTAAATACTAGGGATGCACCGATACGATACCGATACGATACCGATACTTGAATCTGAGTACTTACCGATACGTCTACTGCACAAAAAATGCAATGAATTGGAAGACAGGTTTTGTTTTCTTCTATTTTCAGTTAATTTTGACAAGAACGAGTATATGGTATCCGTATCGGCCCGATACGATACTGGTATCAGTTCTTGGTATCGGCTAACTTTAACCAGTATGAGTACATGGTATCGTGTTGGTATCGGCCCGATATCGTATCGGTGCATCCCTAGTAAATACCAAAAAGCCCACTCAAATGTGGACAGTGACCAGATGTTGATGTCTTTGAAAGTTCTTTAGCTTGTACCTGGTGGACAGCAGTATATTGTATTGTAGTTAAAAAGTGAAAGCGTTGATTTACCAATCAATCCACAGTCCGACCTTCACTATTGGTCATGAACTCTGAGTAGTGACCAATAGAATAAGACAACAAAGATAAGCAGCTGAAATGAATGTCTTTTCTAGAGATGCTGGACTCACCCTCAGGGATAAACTGAGGGTCTCAGAGTAAAGAGTCCAATAGGAGCTAGTTGAGGCGGTCCAGACCACGCCAATAAATTGATTTATAATAGTAATCCCACGACTCCAGTTTCCTTGGACAATAATGTACCTGCGTGCTTTAATGACATCCTACTCGTCACATTTGGCGTTGTTGGCAGGATTATTGCCCTAAGGAGCGGAACTGTGGTTTATTTTTGTGTTACCTTCTGTTGGTTATCGGGTCAAGGCAGCATTACCATTACCTGACCTGCCACACATGGCAGTCGTTTCAGACAACTGGACTTTCTGGAGAGATTACAAAGCATCATTTCCACTTTAGGAATCTTTCCGAAGCCAAGAAAATATCTAGGGCCGTTCTTTACTCTTGTGCATTTCTACAGCAGGAACCAGGACCAAAACAAATGACCAGGGTAAAATATTTACCCAGAAAACCTTCTGGTGGGAAGGTGCTACTTTTTAAACTAGCTGAAATCTTCAGGGTGGCGGGGGATTAGTCGGTACTTTGACGTTGAGTATTCCCAGCATTCTCAATGGCTTTCTGTTAAATGTACTATGAACAAAATCAGCTTCCTTTCTCAACCAATCAGGGCTGAAATGGTCCAGGTAATTTAAACCAGGGTTAAAAAGATCTGGGCCTCATCCACATCCAGTACCAGAGTAAACCTATTCACCACATACCATCAACATGTCTCTCAACCTTGTTTGTTGCACAGTTTTAATGGATGGTTGTTGGGAATACTTAACCAATCAGAAGACTTGATCACCCCATCACCCTGAAAGTATCAGGTAATTTTAAAAGTACTTCCTCCGTACCAGGGCTGTATTCTGTGGTAATTGGTCTACATTATCCTACAGGTTACTGATTCAGAGGCTGAATGTCCTCCCCTGTAGCTCAGACCTTTACCTGTTCATTCAGGATAAAAAGGTTCTCCTCCTGTTAATTATGATCAGTTTAACCTGTTGGCAGCAAATGATCTGATTTTTATTGCTGATTAGTGAAAGATTGACTGCTTTGTTAAACACATTCTGCCAAGATTTTGGAATTTTACAACAAAAAGCAACGTAAACAAAAGTTTCAATAAACTTTCTGTGTTTATCAACCTTCTATATACAAAGTTTTATGGCTGCAATTTAGAAAGAGTCAAAAAAACGTTGTAAAGTCTGGAACACGATGACTTGTTCTTAACTTGTAGTTGACTTGAGGTCACAGACAATAATGCAGAGGATGTAGGAGTGTGGATCTCATGCCGGGTCCAGACCTGGACCAGCCTGGAAGCGGTGTGGGGGTGGTGTTCTGCACAATACTGTACTGAATGTGTTTGTGGACATTATTAAAGAGCCATATATTTCTGCTGCAGCCCCACGGGGGCTGCTCTCACCGGCTGATCTCTGCGCTGGCAGATGGGTTATGAAACAAACCTCACTGAGGATTCATCAAGGCGGCTCTCTCCTCCGCTCTTTCTCCCGCTCTCTTTTTGTTCTTAAGTTTTCTGTCTCTTTAGTTTTGGTCTGTTGAACGTGCTGCGGTACATCTGGTTGTGTATGAATTCAGATCTTGTCACGCTTTTGTCCGGTTGGCTCTTTCCTGTCAGTTTCTGCCTCCTTCAGAGCAGGATTTTACCGTAGTTTGACATCACGATGCTTTCCAGAATTCTCTAGAGACGACTCCACTGCAGAGTCGGTTAGCGAATGAGCAAACAGAGCCGGGCACATTTTAATACACCCCTCCTCGAACCACTCGAACTGCATGTGTGTTCAACCTGCAAACCTCTCGTGGACCAGAGAGCCACACAGATCTGAGCGTATTGAACACGAAGCTTCTCCTCATCTCTGTAACAGGTCGTTTTATGGGGGATGTTTAGAAACACGGGTGGATTCAGGACTTTTGGATGCAGAAATGAGAGAGTTGTGTTTGTAAAAACTAATTGGTGACACCGACTGGTTGAAACGTCCAGATAATTAATGACCCGCTGGGCTTCACTGCTTTGTTTTCACCTCCACGCTGAGGCTTTGTTTGTTCTCATTTGACTCAGGCTGCAGTGTTATTTTGTGACAGATTTACATAAAAATAAAGGCCTTTTGGTGTAGTTTTCCTCACAATCCCAACCTCCCAATCCTAAAGGGATGTTTTGGTCATTTTTGTTCTCGCGGGGGGTCTCAGAGAACAACAACGACGTCATTTTGTTCTCGCAGCCCCAGTTCGCGCTAACGGCTTGTTCTTGTACACATCAGCTAACTAATTTCTGCAGGGCGTCCCAGAACAACGGCTGTGATTGGTCAGAAAGGGAGAATGGGCGTGGCTAGTGCGGTTAGCGGTTGACGATGTATCTTTTCCATGTTTACCTGACTTTTAGATACTTTTTCCAGTCGGGGGTCGGCTCACCTTTGCCACATTATTAGTGACACCTCCATCTGTAGCACCACGGTGTAATCTTCCTTCATAAGTATGGTGTTATGTAATAATACTACCAAGCACTGCGGCACGAATGCAGCAAAATTCCCGCATCGCCATGCCGCCACGGGGCTTTCATAGGCAGTATTTCGCTGATTTGCCAGCACAGTGTGTTTTATGATAGTGGCTGTTTTCGCCAGCGTGGAAGTTAAATGAATACCTTTGAGGATCAGCTGACCGAAGCGATGAGACAATATTCCCACCTATTTAACTCTGGGAGTATGAATTAGGGGTGTAAGAAAATATCGATACTTCAATATGTCGCGGTATTTTCTGTCACGGCATTATATCGATATCGTGCTGTCCGTATCGCGATGTTTTGCTGTATCGAAATTTAAAGCAAATGATCAATTTTCATTTTATTAAACAAAATTTAATGGAACCATTAATGATGACGGTGACGTTTGTAGTAAAATTAAAAGTTTGACCGCTAGTTGGTGGCTGTTTTCACCGTCTTCGTTCCAGTGGATCAACCAGAGCTAGTAATGATACTAGATGTGTTAAGTACGAAAAAGATTTAAGTTTTTAAGAATGCTATGACAGTTTTTCTACTATTAATTTATGTTTTAAAAATCATAATATATTTCGGGGTGTCCAAACCTTTCAAGACAAGGGCCACAATTTCAATGTTAAAAGTCCTTAGGGGCCACAAAATTTTAATTGTATTAAAAAATTCAAAAAAAGGGGGGAGGGGGGGGTTTATTGTGAATTTTGTTCTTTGTACTGAATGCAACATTTGAATGTGCAGAATTACATATTTGCTTTCTTGTAGCAAAGGATCTTTAAATCTTTGTAAATAGAAACATGGGTCATGTAGGTTTTCCTTTTAAAACGGCATCAAATGTCACGGATTTGATTGGTCGATTGTTAGCTAGTTTGGAATCCATATTTAGTCAAGTTTTGTGTACTTTGTAGTTAAAGTTGATGAAGGTTTGAGGGGTTTTTTTAATCAGAAAATTTCATTAAAAGAAAACCAACTAGAGTAATAAAATGTGAACTTGACTTTTAACATCTAAAAAGGATCTTTAATTCAACTGTATTTTTTGTCGTTCTGCCCGACATTTGGAAAAATCATAATGTAAACATTTTTTTACAGTACATCAACATCCTAAATGGAGGTCTAAATTCTACCATTCTTGAAATCTTGGCAAGGGCCACACAAAATCAATCCGAGGGCCTCAAGTGGCCCCTGGGCCACACTTTGGACGACATGCCTGGTCTTACTCATACTATCGCATTATATTGCAGTATATCATACCGTCTCTCCTGTATCGTGATACATATCGTATCGCCAGACTCTTGTCAGTACAGTACACACCCCTGGTATAAATGGTCCCTGCTGAAACAAACTCTTTTCTTGTTCTCGGAGTTCCCTCAGCGAGAACAAAGTTCCTGCTTCTCGTGGAGGATGAGTTGGCCTTAAGGACCACGCCCACCAGTGACGACGGTGAAGTCTACCTGAGCTGTAGCTCCCCAAAGGGGGCGGCTTTTCTCACCTATTTAACCAAAATCTCATTATTTTGTTTGAGAGGAGAAGTGAATCTAAATATTTTGATGAAAATTGAAGATTTAAGGAGTGCTTTACTTGTAATTAGTACTTTTAGATATTCACTATTTACCATGCAGCTGTTTGCAAAAGATTTTTTTTTAATCTGGTTGTAGTTCGAGACCTGAAGGAGCCCCTCTCCCTGACCACTTCCTGTTGCAAAGAAGACTGGAGGGGTTAAAAAAGAAATGGGTTTAGGATGGGACACAAAGCTCAGAGAGGGAAACTTTTTAGCCTCTCTACGGTATTCCCCACATGTATTTCTTCTCCATCATCCGTTCCAGAACCAATAATCCCGGGTCTGAAGATGACCAATTTGTAGAAACGGTAAAATTCCAGGCAGGAAAATGAGTTTTAGGTATGAAATTGGAGAAGCTGATGAGGTGCAGGGAGCTTGTTATATATTCAAGCAAGCGCCAGTCTTCAGGTCTGGTTTGGGCCGTCGCTGCATCAGGGTGAAATACGTTTTTGGCTGCGGTGCGATGTCAGGAAAATGAAAGTAGAGACACAGAAAAAATTGTCTTTGGCTGATTTTTATTGGACTTTGTGCCAAAAAGGTTCAATAAATTTACAGGAGTTGAAGGGAAAAAGTTGTTAGAGTTGAAGAACGGTGATGAAGAAGAGGGGAGATAAAGATGGAAGGGGTGGGAATAACAGTAAAAAACGAGACTTTTGCACTACGGGGATCAATTACGAGGAACGGTGAGTTATGGTGTTTGCTGCACCAGGTGCCATGTGGTGTTATTGAAGTGTGGCGGTTGGAGGAAGAGGATGATTATTATATACACTGAAAGAAGCAGAAAGAGAGGTGACGAAGGCCAAGAGAGAGAAAAGAGGGGAAAGAAATACATAGTTTAGAAAAAAAGAGGATAAAAGGCCAAGAAAGATGAGTAAACCTTGAGGCTGTTCTTTGACCACTCCACTTTTTATTTCTGCTGGTCTTGCACTTTCAACTGTAGAGCCCATTAAAGCAGATGGCAGCGTAACTCACCACCGATAATCAACAGAGAGACGACCCGAGGCCAGCGACGTGATGTTAGATTATTTTTACTCAATCTGACTGAGCATAATGTCTCCACGTAGGAATGAGCTGCAACAAAAACCACTCGGGGTGAATATTCACCGTCTAGGAGGACTAGATCGGGACAGCTTTAGTTTAAATGGGAGAAAATGTGAAGTGATCTAGATATGTCTACAAAAATCTGGACACTTTTACAAGCTGATTGGAGTCTGTGTGAGGTGTTTTTTAAAACTGGAACTTTAAAGTGGAGATTTAAGGCTGGAATACACCGGATACCTCAGCGATGCGCCACCTTCTGGCTGCGGTGTTGGCGAGTCTTGTACTCACACAAGACGCGCTCCTGACACAGCGCGCCGTAGGATCTGCTTTAAAAAAATCGCGCGATAGTCACAACATCACGCGGGAATTGAAAACTGGAAGCGGGAAGTGAATTCTTTGTTTATATGTGATCAGAGCTGCCGTTGTGTGTTCTGTGTTAAGGGTCTCAATCAGAAGGAGGTGGAGTGCTCCAGGTTGGGAGGGAGTTTCGAACTCAAGCAGATGAGTTTAAATATCTGGAGCGAGAGACGAGTGACAGATCGAGGCTTCGTCTGCTGTAATGAAGGGGTTTTTAAAAAATTTTTCATGGTAAAAATGGAGCTGAGCCAGGGCCGGATCTAGCCAGCCCCACTAAGGGGGGCAGGTAGAACATCAGGGGGGCCAGTCTGGACATGCTAAGAAAGTTTTGGTCATCACATCCCCCCAATCCCTTAATGCATCAAAAACTACACCATCATCATATCAGTTCCTCTATCCATAGATTTATGTTCATATCTGATCCCTACCCTCTGCATTTACCCGGGATTGGGACGGAACAAGTAGGACACTGGCTGATGCCCTGTTGAGGCTGACCTCATCTGGTTAGGTTTTTTGGTTTTTTGTTCTATTTTGTGTTTTTTTGTTTTGTTTTGTTTTTTGTTCTTTTTTGTGTTTTTTGTTCTTTTTTGTGTTTTTTGTTCTTTTTTGTGTTTTTTTGTTCTTTTTGTGTGTTTTTTTGTTTTGTTTTTTTGTGGGGGTTTTTTTGTTCTTTTTGTGTGTTTTTTTTGTTTTGTTTATTGTTTTTTTTGTCAGGTTTTTTTGTTTGTTTTTTTGTGGGTTTTGTTCTTTGTGTGTTTTTTGTTCTTTGCGTGTTTTTTGTTTTATTTTTTAGTTTTGGTTTTTTTTGTGTGTTTTTGTTCTTTTTGTGTTTTTTGATCTCTATTGGTTTTTTT
>SSNR01000089.1:196890-254251 GCA_006937965.1 Callopanchax toddi | reverse complement strand
TTTCTGTGTCATTTATCAGTAGCTTCTTTGAATGAGGACAAACGGAAGAGAGCGCTCACTCTGACCATTTTTTACTGAAATATTTTTGAAATTTGTTATTTCTGCATGCAATCGTGTTTGTGGGGCAGTCATGGAATTTGGGGGGGCAATGCCCCCCCTTGCCCATGCCTACATCCGGCCTCAAGCTGAGCTGAAAGGAAATGCTCTCGATTTACTGGTCCGCCTACGTCCTGACTCATCTATGGTCGTGAGATGTTTGAATGATGAGACTCTGGATACGGGCAGCTAAAACAGGGAAAATGGTAAAACATAGTCTTGGAAACGATCAAGTATTCTTATGCATAAATAATAAATAAGTAAAGGGTGTCAAACAAAGAATAGGGTTTTGGGAGACACGTTGCTGACTCATTGTGCTTTAATGTTTCAAATCAGCAAACAAACATCAGAAAAACTTAACCTGAGTAAACATAAAATGCAGTTTTTATTTATTAAAAGAACAAAGCTATCCAAACCAACCTGTTCCTGTGTGAAAATAATAATTATTTATCCTTTATTGATCTCCTTGGGGAAATTCATCTCTGCATTTAACCCATCCTCATTGTTCGAGGAGCAGTGGGCTGCCAACTCAGGGTGGCGTCCGGGAGGCGGTTGTTGGGGGGTTCAGTATCTTGCCCAAGGATGCTTGGACACATGGGTTTGTGTGGGTTTGAACCCACGCTCTCTGACGTGGGAGGCGATCTGTTTTGCCACTGCGCCACAGTTGCCCAAAAGTACCTCTAGCAGAGGATGGTTTCGATCCATCGACCTCTGGGTTATGGGCCCAGCACGCTTCCGCTGCGCCACTCTGCTGTGTGTTCAAATGTGAACGCCCCCTTTGTTAAATCATGAATTAATTTTGATAATCCACATTGTTTAGAAAGCTGAGTTCAGTTCCAACCAGGACTGATTACTGCCAGTCAACAGGAAGAAGACTAAAAGATCTCAAAAAGCAACACAGCATGCCCTGATCTGAAGAAACTAAAGCAGGGGTACCCATATGTCTGCCCTTTGACCTCAAACAGGTCGTTCATGTAGGGAACCCCTCCGATGAGGCTGAATTGGTCGACTGCTGTTGATTTTAATGTGCTATAGAAATAAATAGACATTAATTTGATGTGTGTGATATAGATCTAGAGAAAATATTAAACCAGAGCCATAAAATACACCTAAAACATTCTGTATGCTTCTGTGGTGTCTAATTATCTGCTTCTTGACCTTTTCAAGAACAGTTTATTAATTTTCTTAGAACCTGGAAAACCCAAATGAGGAGAATCAACCTTAAAGTCGATCTCAGTGAATGACATCATCAGTTTTTCACTTTCACCGTGAATAAAATGTTGGAAAAACATCACAGTCTGAATGTAAACGTTGGTAATGATGGATTAAATATCCATGAAGGAAAAACTAAATTTATGTGCCATGTGAAGCTTTATAGTGTGAATAATTGTGAGAATTATGGGTAATTTTAATAAATTGCATTAATTATAAGAAAAATACTAATTTTAGATTTTGTCTTGTGTCTGAATCAGGGTTTAGTTTGTTTTAAATGTTGTTAATAGTTTATTACAGAATTGTAGGTTTTCTTTAGTCCATATTTGGCCGTGGCTTCCTCCCAGCATGCCCTGGTCCGGTCAGCGCCTTTTTCTTCTGCTGCTGTTTTGCTGACTATAAAAGTCTAAATCTTTCTTTGACCTTGTGATGTTGTTCAGAGAAGTCAAGGAAAACTTCTTAGAAAAAAAAACACATTTATTCTTTAACTTTTTAGCTCGGTGTGTGTTTTTGTTGGACCTCATCCTGTATCAGCTGGTGTAGCTTGTATGAGGTTTTCTATGATTTGATTGTTAATAAAATACTTTTTTTTAAATTGCAGTTAAAATGTCTTTAAACTTCTAGTCATATTTTCTAGCCAGACTTTCCCACAATTAAAGTTATTTTAAGTTTAATAATCTACTAATATTTATACCTTATAAATCTGTAAAAAACTTGTAGATACATTTTCTGTTTCTGTTTTATCACATGGAGAAAATAAAAAATAAGCACAAGTAAATATGAAAAGTTAGTATTAATATTCTCTGTGTTGAGCTGTTGTCCAGTTCAGGAGGTCTTGTTGCTGTTAGGTGTCGTCGTGTTTGTTCTGGGATCACTCAGAGCCGCGCCACCAGGAGGAATCCTTCTATTTATCAACACTCCGCAAACAGAGCGTCTGAGTTACAGCTGACTGCTGAAGATCTGCAGACCGGTGGAAACAAACATCTGTCATGTGCCTCCAACTGACCCCAGAACAGCTGGATGGTGGTAGATTGAAGTACAGAAGTTGGCAAGTGCCAATTTTATTTAGTTTTATTATTGTTGCCAGTGGCGGCCCGTCAATAGGGGGCGCTAGGGCGCCGCCCCACCAGTCTCAGGAGGAGGAAGAAGAAAAAGATTAGAATCACAAAATAGTTTTAAAAGAAACATGAAAAATAAACTAAACGATCTATCCACTATACGTACCATGAGTGCTGTGTATAATCTGCATTTAGGTGTAGTTTTAAAATGTTGTATCGCTATGTTTTGCCGGACCGAAAGGTCGTGTGATGTACTTCCTGTTTCTTTGGGGTCTTCTGCGCATGTCTCAGGCGCACAAACCTTTACCAATAGACCTACGCTTTGTTCTCTGTAACTGGAGCATGCACCCGTCAATGCAAAGTAATGGAGAGCCCTGGGGCGCTGCAGCGAACGAGGCATCCGGAGTCTCAGCTCAGATCAGGAATTTGACCCGGAAGTTCTTCCTCGTGGTGTTACTGTGGAGGCAACAAAATGGATATTTATTCAAACAATCCTTCTTGACAAAAAGCCGTTTTATTCCATGGGTCCTGATTTAATCAACTCCATTGTGAGTGACTTCGTTTGTTTTTTTCTTTTGTTTTATCACCAATGTGTCTCGCCGATTTTTGCTATTTGCTATCAGCAAACGGCAGAGACCTACTGTTTTGTGGATTTATAATTAAATAGCGACATGTCTTTGTAGCCGAATGTTAGAGGGACACACATACTGTTGAGTGAATGTTGCTTCATGTAGTTTAGCCCGTTTTGAGGCATTTTATGACAATTTTCCTTAAAACGCATGGCGTTCTATGGGAGTTTTGTATGAGTGGCCTAAAATCATATTTTACCTTATTTTCATGGGACATATCAGTGGATTTGACTTTATTTTGTTGTTAATTCACTTCAGTAGTTGAGCTGATTGTCATGACTTGCTTGGTTAGTGGTTGTTGTCTAAAATGTAACATTAATTATCTGACTGTATTAGTTATAGATGGATTTATTTGTTTGTGGTGTCAGTAGAAAGCTGATTGTGAATATTAAGTTGTGTTTCTGACCAGGTCAGGTTGTTTTATCCCTGAAACTCTTACAACTTCTGTTGTGACCACATTGTGGTTGTTTTTTATTTTCATTTGTATCTGATTATATGTATTTATTATTATAAGGTCTTCTCATGGAGACTTAATGATTTCTTTACTGTTTAATGTGTAGAATTAGACCTAACTGCACCACATTTTTAGAGAACTGGTGGTCGGGATTTTTACCAGCAACATTTCAGTCAGATGAAAATGTTTTGCTTCGTTCCCTGCTCTAGTGATGATATGTGATTTTTTTTTTTTTTTTTTGTGCATCTGAAAACTGACTTGCAAAAATGCGCCCCACCCAAAAAAAGTCACCAGCCACCACTGGTTGTTGCATCATTATGTAATTGCACCTTGAGACGACCATTTAAAAATATAATATAAATGATCTGCAGTATTTAAAAGTAAACATTTGTCTTAAACAATAAAAAAGAAGTTTGTAGATCACTAGAACATTTACAGCAACGTGTTGAGTTATGAAGGTTTTTATGTATTATCATAAGGCGTCAAGAGGCCACAGAAGACCATTAAACAGCTGCACTTTGCTTCAAAGAGAAATAAAGGACAGATGGTGGAGAGATAACTGAAAAACAAAAGCAATGGGAGCCACAAGAACGGAGATGGATGGTGATGATGATGATGGAGGAAGGAAAGTAATGATAAGAATCCAACCAGAGCTGGAGGAAAAAAGAGAAACGACGTGAGGAGGAAGAAGGGAGTTCCTTATGAGTGAAAGGAAAGAATAAAAGGTTAAAAAGCGGAGGCGTACGGAGGTGGGCGGGGTCAGGACCCGACCCCGTCGTGTCCCATGGCAGCTGAAATTAGGGGAGGAGGAGGCGGGAGGAAACAGGCGACACGATAATCAATTTGAGTCTGAATCGGAAACATGAGCCGCTGTGAGGGAGGGGGTCTCGCTCCCCCCACCAGGCGTCCAGATGGCCCCGGCCCCGGCCGGGTGCGGGCCCCGTCTCAACGCGCCGTGTGTATCTTAATGTACGTGTGTGTTTCTGAGAGACAATGCCATCTGCCAGGAGTGCAGAGGGAGTTCAGCAGATGTACAGCTGACAGTCGGGGCGTGCTAATGTATAGACGGAGTCCTGGATGGACGTTTGTCTTCGTCAGCGGGAATTAAAACGCTGTTTTACTCCAGAAACATGATCAGTGTCTCTGCTGTTTGGGTCATCTCAGGTTTTTATGTCTGTTTAGGAACAAGTCCGTCTAAAAGTGTTCATGAAACTCCCAAAAACCTCAGATTTTTATAGCTTTTTGGTTGCATTCTGTCAATAATTCACATAGAATGTGTTGTACTGAATTATATTTATACTTTTTGAGTCAAATTGTGTTTTTCTGGCTTTTTTTACACAAAAACTTTAAACCAGTGCCATCGTTTTTGTGTCACAACATACATTTACTTCCTCTTGAAGGAGTTATATTATTATTAGCAGAATGAATTGTTCAGCTTTAAGTGTTTTTGAAGCCTTGCCCTATTTATTCTCTAAATTTGGAGGTTTTTCATGATGCAGGATGTAAAAGAATAAAACACCTTACTGATAACACCTCACACATTTCTGTAAAAGTCGTTTATTTTCCCTTTCGGTGCAGCTTGAACCAGCCGAACTCTGTCAACAAACAGATGATTTCCTAGACGTGAGACTCATCCAGGTTTTGCTCGACCCGTTTCTCAGCTGCCGTCAGAACCTGATCCGGGGACTAGTTTGGGAGGAATCTGATGCTGTCGGAACAGGTGTCGGGTTTTTAGTGTCTGGATCTCAGCTGAGTGATGGCTGAACAGATGTTCGCTCAGATGAGTTTTATTAGAGTAAAACTGAAGAAGTACAGGTGAGATTTAAGGCACCAATCCGCCTCTGAATCCAGGAGTCTGTCAGGTAAAATG
Source organism: Callopanchax toddi (assembly GCA_006937965.1). Lineage (NCBI taxonomy): Eukaryota > Metazoa > Chordata > Actinopteri > Cyprinodontiformes > Nothobranchiidae > Callopanchax > Callopanchax toddi. Next base: position 248,932 of record SSNR01000089.1, on the reverse strand, counting down.
AAGCTCGTTTTTATGTTCTCGATCCACTAAAATGTTGGTTTCTTAGCATTTTTATCAGAAGTAAATGTAGATTTTAAGAATCTGGATTAAATTTGACTAACTCCTAGATATTAGTGTATGATAGGAGGTTTAAATGAGCGACTAAAAACAAAAAACTCACTCAAAACAGTTTTGTAATGATTTAATGTTTTATTTATTGAGGGTAAGTAGTCTTAGAATTAAGGTTAAACAAGCCAGCCTGCACAAGATTTTAATTTATTGTTCAGAAAGTTTATATTTTCGTGACCAGCAGGTGGTTTTGCTGCATTAAAGGTGACTTTACCCCGACTCACTTTGTTAATCTGCAGCTGACGGCAGTCTCAGCTCTCCGGAGATCAAACAGGATTTGTGAGGAAACCAAACCTAATGCTTTAAATGAGTTCACCCTTTTTAAACTAGATGTTATTGTGTGCATTTGCATCAGACAGAACCATAATCTGGGTTCAACTTTGCAACAGTTTTGTACACTAAAAAGAGCTGGAACCATCAACTAGAAATGCATTTTTGTAATTGGAGATGAGCACTCAGGATTCGAAGCTGAAAGTCCCGCCCACTCACCTGCAGCCAGGTGTTTTCAGCTAACTAACTATGGGAATAACAGGAGTCAACACCTGGAATGATCGGAGGTGTGTTTATGTGCTATATATGTGTTTTTGATTGATTGATTGATATGTTCAGACAGTGGGAGGCGGGGCTTTAAACCTGTACTGCAGCCAACCACCAGGGGGCCATTACTTGGAGTAGGTGGCTCTATAGCTGTTTGCCATGTATATGGAGCCGCCTACTCCGAACTCTCATGGCCCGATACCAGTTGGTTACTTACCGGTATCGGTATTGGTTAAAGTTACCCGATACCAGGAACCGATACCAGTGGCTTCACTGTCTGTGACTTGTGATTTCTGTTGTAGTTTCCTATATTGAACACTAGGGGGAGCTATTGAGCTAAAGAGGAACAGTGTGGGTTGAGAGCTGGAGATGGTGCCAAATAGTTCATTTTATTTGGTTAAAATGTGGAAAACTGCAATAATTTCACTGTGAAATCACAGAAAATGGTTATTTTTCACCTTATATTTTAGTTTTGTGATCATTTTTCAATATATATATATATATATATATATTTTTTTTTTTTTTTTTAAATCTAACTCAGTTATTTGTTGTAAAAAGCAGAGAAGAAAAAATAAAACCTGTATTCCAATTTGTTGCATTTTTTGTGTGGTAGAAGTATCTGTATCGGTACTCGGTATCGGCGAGTACTCAGATTTAAGTATTGGTATCGGATCGGTTTTGAAAAAAGTGGTATCGGTACATCCCTACTCATAACCAACGAGATCCAAGCACTGAAAAGCCCCTCCTACAAAAACCCGGAGCAGAAGCAAAACATGCCCTTCAGAATAAAAGCCTACTTGGTCTGAATAAAGCAGAATTAGGTGAGAACCTAAAAGGTGTGTCAAAAGAAATAAAATATGAATTGTTAAAAAGTAAAAATAAGTTTTTGGTTTAGAAAAATAAATATTTAGTTTATTTTGTTTTTAGCGTGATTTTTTTTGCGTTTTAATTTCACACTTTTAGTTCTGAAATGTTTATTTTAGTTGCTTTATTTGGGAATAATTTGTGTGTGACTGGATTTTTTGATCTTTTTGGCACCCATCTTTGGCATCTTTTTGGCACTAATCTCACCCCATACTTTTTGGCTCCTTTCACCTTCTTCCTTCTACTTCCTGCATCCTTAGATTTAGTTTTTGATTACAAGAATGTTGATGTTACAACAGATCATGTTGCGACACAAAGTCTTTAAAAAAGCAGCGTCATTGATTCTGAAGGGTTTTGTATTTCCAGTTCATGTAGATCCACAGCTTTTACTGATGTCATGTTTTCTCTTTTTCAATTTATTATAAACATAACTAAATAAATACAATGAATGATTGAAACCACTAAAAACACAACTTTAAGAGTTCTGCTACCCTTTAATGTAATGCCATAAAAATCACATTTTAATATGGAGAGCCAAAAAGTGCATAATTCAATGAATAGATAAAGCATTAAGTAAATATTTAAATGTGTCATGAATTAATTAAACATATTATTATTTATTTAAAGTATTTATATGTGCCACAAATAAAAAACATTAATTTTTAAACAATCATATATAATTATCTTATGGTTTCTTTATTTCATAGTCTGAATGTTTCTGCGCGTCATTAATTAATTCTATCTGTCAAACTCACTCGTCAAAGTCAGTGGGCGGGACTAAGGCTGATGACAAACATGGCGGCTCATGGGATGGAGGATTTTTATTGAGTAGGTGTCGTTCCTCGCTGTTTGATCCAGATTTTGACCGTAGATTATCTTTAGGAGATCCGTCAATACGGGGTGTTATGTTGAAATGCGTTACCCCGTCACACCGCGTTATCTCTCCATATCTTATCAGCCTATTTCTGAGTTTGTACCCATTTACCAGGATTAGTACTTTCCTCAAAAACCTACCGTATCAAATCCTGTACCCATCTTCGTCCTTCTTGTTGACTCCTGCAGGTGGCGAGAGCCAATTTTATTTAATATTTTGTTATATAACTGCATAATAGAATAAAAATAAGTATAATTGTTGTTTTAGCATAAGCAAATTAAATTTTTAGCTATTAAAAATCTGAATTTTCTGTTTATTTTCAGGCATCAAAATGTAAAAACACTGTTTTTGTTCAGACCAGACGTGCAGATGCAGAACAAAACCTATCCAAAATTCTCCTTTACTGCCAGAGTCGAAGTGTTTCCAGCCGGTATGAGTCGAGGACGTCGTGTGAGGATTTCTAAATGCGTCGCTCTGATCTATACTCCACGCCACCTGAAGGATTCCTGCACTCCCCGTCTCTGACAAGTCATTAAAACAAACCCCGGAATCTGTGTGACAGAAAATGTGATTAGCTCTGAAGCCGTGACAAACAACTTTCTGCGTGTAATCAGTTAATACATCACCGGACCATCAACTCAAACCGCCTTCACTCATTTTTCTTCCCCTTCCTGTTCTTGATGTGTTTACTCAGCAGAAAGCATCACTCCACCAGACAGTTGGAGGAAAATCACTTCAGCTGCTGCACGTTTGTCTCACCAGGCTTCACCTGTTTTCACCGATTCTCATTAGAAAAAACGAGAAAGTAGAAACTATCAACGACAAATCACGACTAGTAAGGCTCTTTTCTGCACGGCTAACATCTTTGTGTTCTTTTTCTGTCCTCTCTGTTTAGGTGAGCCCGCCGTGGCCCGAGAAAACAACTGCCTGAACGCGGCCAAAGCCTGCAACCTGAACGACACGTGTAAGAAGTACCGCTCGGCCTACATCAGCCCGTGCACCAGCCGCGTGTCCACCGCCGAGGTCTGCAACAAGCGCAAGTGTCACAAGGCTCTGAGGCAGTTCTTCGACAAGGTGAAACCTCAAAACAGCACACAAACATGAGGGTTCACAGCCAATAGAAGGTGAACGAAGTTAAAGTCAAAAGCCAGAATGAATGTTTGTGATTTTTTTTTATCTGGGTTGGATTTCGAGACACTAAAAGCCAACATTGATTCGGCCGTCAAACACAAACTATCTGTTTGCTGTCTGCTCCATTTGCCCCAAAAAACCATGAGGGGGTGGGGGGTTGTAATTACAGCCCAGGGCCGAGTCGCCTGCAGGAATAACTTCACTGCTGCTGCGTCAAATAGGAATAAAATCACAGGAATCATGAAGCTGTTCGTCCTAAAACGATGTGTTTTTGATTTCCCTCTTTGAACAAACATTTTTTTTCTTTGTGCTGCTGACAAAGCTGTGATTACGCTCCTGCCCTGGCGCCGCACTGTCAGTTAATGCAGTGCAGCTTTCAAATCACAGTTTACTGGAGCTGAAACAAGCTCCAAACAGACGTGAAACTTTAGAGTTTCACTCCTGACGTCGTAGCGTCACCATGTTCCTGAGCCTCCAAGCTAATCATTTCCAATGTTTTTACTTCATTAAATAAACAAAAGACTCAAGGATTGACAGCTGGGAGATTTCTATCATGTTTTTGGTTTTAGAGGCAGATCAATGCTGCTGTCAAACTAGTTTTGTCTAACTTGCCACAGTCAGGCTATTTCTATCTTTTCCATATTTTTAGAAAGTGAATCAGACCTTTATTTGACCAGGTTTAAACTACAGTAACACCTTTACTTTGGCATCAGCCAATCTCTGCTTTCTCACCTACAACTTGCCCAAAGTGCTGCAGCTGGACTGTTAACAGGCCAATTATAAAATATGGTGCGTTCAATTTGTTGTCGGAACTTGGAAACTCCAACGTCTGAGTGGGAAAAATCAACTGGAACGCCTTCCCGAAGTGGACCTCGGAAAGTTTAAGAGTTTTTCTAGCCCAGACTTTGGGAAAAAAGAAGTGAAATGCAGTGATTTACATGTAGTTTTTGTATCTTCTGACTAAATGAATTCAGAGTGGTATCCCAACTCGGGTGTGACGTCATTCCCAGTTCGAGGTCAAATTAAATGCAGCAATATTTCCCCTGTCCTCTTTGCATTGGCTCCTTGCTCTTTTAGGGATGTAATAGAAGACATTAATGTTTGTTTTTAAACCATTACATGGGTTAGCTCCTTTGTACCGCTCAGATCAGAGCCATGAACGCCCCTCAAAGCTCACTGAGGTCCGGCGAGCAGCGGCTCCTCGATGTTCTGAGGAGAATTCACTGCAGCAGTCAGACCTTTAGCTTTAAGAATTCAGAACTTTAAAAACTCATTCCTTTAATCCAGACAGAGTCATGTCTGTTTTTAAATGCATTCTGTTATTGTCTCTTTTTTATCGGTTCTGTTATGGTTTCAGTGAAATAACTAAAGCAAACATTTCTTGTTTTTTTTTAAATAACTTCTCAAAATATCTCTTAATCAAGCTTCCTGTTTGACACATGCCCTTTAGGACGGTTCACAGCTCAGATAGGATGAAAAAGACAGAAAAATGTGACTTTATTTTATGTTGAAGCTAACAGATCGTACCTGCTGACTTCTTTTTGTGTGTCCTTGCTGCTCAGGTTCCTCCAAAGCACAGCTACGGGATGCTGTTCTGCTCGTGTCCTCTGAGCGACCAGACGGCGTGCTCCGAACGCAGACGTCAGACCATCGTCCCCGTCTGCTCGTACGAGGAAAAGCAGAAACCCAACTGTCTGGAACTGCAGGCCTCCTGCAAGACCAACTACATCTGCAGGTGGGAGCAGCGTGGACTTTAAATTGGATGTCTTGTTTTTGTTACACCGGTCCCATGTTTGGGTGGGTGACTGAACAGACCTGAGAGAATCTTTAGAATAAAAGCTGAAATGTCACCAGCAGCAGAAACAAATCGCCTGCCTTCACACCTCGACTCTCAGATGCTCCAGAATCCGAACGGACACCTGACCCCGCTGGAGCTGCATGTGTTGACTCAGCCTCTGAGGGCTGCAGCCAGCTTTTTCATGGGTCTCTTGGATTAAATGGAAGCATCATAAATGAGCCTCAGGTTTCCCTCCTACAGCCTCACCCTCCGTCTCCTCCTGACAAGCAGCACGACAGCAGTGAATTCATGCTACAAGTTTCTACTCTTCTTCACTTCTGGCCTTTCTTTCGCTCTCCCCGGCGCTCTCCATCCATCAGACATATGCTCAGGGCTGAACAACAGGTCTCTCTGCAATGCAGCTTCCTCCCAGTCCATTTGTCAGTCAGCACAGATAGATTAAAGCCATGCATTTCCACAGACTCCCCCAACATATGTCAGGTGTGCTACGCTGGCTGCTGTAACTACACACTGCTCGGCCTTGCACCACACTGGTGCCATTAAACAGATCGTGCACGTTGAAGCGTGCATGTTTTGGTAACCAAGTGCAAAAATGTTTTCCAAATTGGTAAAAAATATTAATGGAGACCCCATTTTTAAAAATTAACAGGACATTTTCTTATTTAAACTGAGTTTTAGTGCAGTCCTTCTCATGGTGCACGAGGCCAGAGGGGCCCTGACCCCGCTGTCATCTAACTGACCCCTGAACTGACCCAGTCTGCTCCCTGGTGGCTTGAATCTTTACGAATGAGTAAACACTATGTCCCTTTAAAGTACAGCTCTATTTATGGCATGTGTTCAAGGAATAAAGAAAAACAAATAATTAGCGTTGATAAAAACACACTCACGATTGGAAGTTAGTGATTAGTATTTCTGATGAGGTCAGAAGGCAGACATTCATTAATTTGTAAAAAAAAAAAATTCTAAACTTTCACCGACCAAGTTACAGCCATTTTTGTGTTTGCTAACTGCATCAGCCGGGGCGGCCATCTTGAACTGGGTTGACTTCAAAAGTGAATTAGTGTGGATGAACATTCGATGATTTCTATTTGAGTTTTTCTTTGATGAGATATTTTGTAAAGACACACAGAACACACGGAGTTAACAATTTTACAAATTAAAGGCACACTATGTAACTTTTTCATATTTTTATGCGCTAATCTGACCCTACAGGGTTAATATCACTCAGCCACATCTGCTGCTTGGATCCAGAATACCACGTTTGTAACTTCTGAGTCTCCGGTCCGGTGCCCTGAAGTCTCACAAAGTCACGTACCTCACGAGGGTTAGGCTAACCCAACGTGGCTAGCTGTTACACTGCAAAAACTGATTTCTAAGAAAGTAAAATCACCTTGTTTTTAGACATTTTGACTTATTTTTGTCTATAAAGAAAATATATCCTTACAGCCCTACTTGAAATAGGCCAGATCTTCTTAAATATGGTCAGATATTTTAGATTTTAGCAAAAAAAATCTGCCAATGGGGTAAGCCAAATTAGCTTGGCTAGATTCCTTAAAAATAGCAAATTTTTCTGCATTTAGAACAATTCGCTAGTTTTAAGGAATCTAGTCAAGCAAACTCTGCTTACCCCGTTAGATAGGCAGATTTTTTTTTTTTGTTGCTAAAATCTAGAAAATTTGACCATATTTAAGAAGATTTGGCCTATTTCAAGTAGGGCTGTAAGGATAAATTTTCTTTTTAGACAAAAATAAGTCAAAATGTCTAAAAACAAGGCTATTTTGCTTTCTTAAAAATCAGTTTTTGCAGTGTATGCTAGCTCCAGAGTGTTTTTAGCTCATGATTCCTGATTTTTTTCCCATCTCTCCCTGCTTGAACACAGCTGATTTCTTTGAATGAGTGATGAACCGCTCCAGTAGAAAGCAGTGAAGGCTGAGGAGACGTTTCAACAGGTAGATTTAGGTGTTTCTGAGCAGAAACAATGCGTTTTTATAGCAGTGACTTAAACACTACACTAGGGGGTGCTAAAAACAAGCCAAAACTGCATAGTGTGCCTTTAATTATTTTTGATTGAGACAAAATAAACCAACGTCCTCTCAGTTTTACCAAATACAATAAAAGTTATTCAGAAGCTCTAACTTTCAGACTACCTGTACCCTCTTATATTTACAGAAATGTCACAAAAACATTAATACTCAAATTCCAAAAAGGTTTATAAGGTTCAGTTTGATCCAAGAGGCAGTAGGTTACCTTGACGTTCCTTCTTTCCAGGATATAAACCAGCCGATGGTCATTTTCCTCCTCTGACATTAGGAAAGCTAATTGAATTGAGAGGAACGACTTCCAGAGACACGTGAAGATGAGTTCTAATCTAGTCTGGTTGTGTTTGGGCTCTGTGTGTTCCAGGTCTCGACTTGCTGACTTCTTCGTTAACTGCATGCCGGAGCCTCGCTCGCTGTCGGGCTGTCTGAAGGAGAACTACGCCGACTGCCTCCTGGCTTACTCGGGTCTGATTGGTGGGTTATTCATTAATCAGGTGGATTATTCACGCCGTTGTTTTGAATCTAGGTTGAAACTTTGACGCGAGGAATCGAGTCAAAGCCCTTCTGATTCCAGCAGACTGCCCAGTCGTTTTTCCCTGTCCTTGCGAGTCACCGAGCAGGAGCACTCGTGCACTAACTGTCCACACAGCGCCAATTTATTCTGCCTACTGCAAAACAAAAAAGACCTATTTTGGAGAGCAGCCAGCTCAAGGGAACAATCCATTGGGGGAGTGAGAAATCACTGACTGAAGCTATTTGCTTTCCCTCGCAGAGAGAGCGCCTATTTTTCACTCCAGCCTCTCTGCATTCTGCTCCTTCTCCTCCGGTACACGGAGGGAGGAGAAATAAATGTAACAATGACAAAATGTGTTTTCCTACATTTATCATTTAACACAGGATGACTGTTAAAGGCTTTAAATGATTCCCTTCTTGAGGTTCAGCAGCAGAACGCTGTGGCTCATCAGCTGACAGCCAGGCCGTGCTTTACGATCACATTCCTCACTGTATGAACTGAACGAATGCTCCTCTCCGCCCGCCGCAGGCACCGTGATGACTCCCAACTACCTGCGCTCGCCAAAAATCAGCGTCTCGCCCTACTGCGACTGCAGCAACAGCGGCAACAGCAAAGACGAGTGTGACAAGTTCACAGAGTTTTTCACGGAGAACACCTGCCTCCGTGAGTGTTTTTTTTTTTTATTTCTTTGCACGTCTTTTGTTTCCGAGTCTTTCTTCTGATTTCAGCTCCGTCTATTTTCATCCACTCTCCTGCCGGTCTTTATCCTGCTCTGCTCTCACATCCTCTCTTTTATTTCCTCGGTCTCTCCTCCAAACCAAATATATCCCATTGCCATGCTTGCATTGTTATCTCAGAGCATTCGAGAAGCGGTCTTGCTGCAGCGCAGCGTCTGGATGTTCGTTGTATTTCTGCGCTCTTGTCTGTGAGCTTTAAAGCTGCAGCAAAACTCGCTCTCAGAGTTTCTGACAGACAGAAAAAGGCTTTTATATCCAACCCTCTTATAGACACACACGCTCACGCTGCTGCTGCAAAAATAAGAACACACTGAAATTCCAAACTTTTTTCTGTTTATTTCTTCAAAACCCTGCTGTTTTGAATCCGAGCCTTTTATTAAGTTTGTTCTCAAATGCAACAATATTAACATTAACATCTTCTCAGACGATTTGAACCAGCGTGTCAAATATAAAGTCGTTTAAATGATCCTGAGCAACAGTTCCAGACTCTCTCCAGGTTTTTCTCAGAACTTTATGGATGTTAGGGGGAAAAGTCAGATTAGGACTTTGAGAATAAAGTTTAAATGTTGAGTTTAAACAAGCGGAGGTGGTTAAAACATTAAAAATTAAAGTTAGAAGGTTTAAAATAAAGTTGAAATTTTCATAATAAAATCAAAACATGGAAATTAAAGTGAAAATGTTGGCAATAAATTCAGAATATTAAGAAAACATGCGTGAAAACCAAAGTATTTTTAGGTGTGTTTATGGGGTTTTGTTTTCTTGTGAGAGTTCCTTTAGACCAGTGGTTTTCAGCCGCTGTTCCGCGGCACATTAGTGCGCCGTCAGAGATCGTCAGGTGCGCCGCGGGAAATTATTCAAACTCACCTGTTGGTTTAAAAAATATTTTTTGAGAACTAATGAATTATTATCTGCTAATAATATTCCATTATCGCACGTCTGTGCCATCAGCAAATGGCAGACTCCGGTTCTGTTTGGAGGCAGACCGCGCAGCAAATCCAACACTTGGACCTGGTCCAGGGTGTGCGCTCTGGGGTGGCGCGCTGTGAGACGCTACCGCGGCCCGCTCGGCACCGGCACGCCTCCTCCCCCGAACTGGACCACATCAAGTCTGTGGTTCGGCGAAGAGGAGGGGGAGACGAGCGGTCGCGGCCCCGCTGCCACCGGTCAGGAGAACCAGTCCTGGACTGGCTCTGTTTCCTGGTGGAGCAGCAGTCCCGACATTTTTAAATTCATACTTTGATCTGACCGGTCCATAAAACCATCAGCGGGCCCACGGACACTGGGTTGGGTCGTCTTCATGTCGCTTTGTTCCTGCGTGACGCACATTTGGCAAAAAATAAGAAAAAAAACCCTCAGCATCACTGGTTTCAACGGTCTGAGAGGCTCACTGGGTTTTGTCTCCAGTGTCTCCTCTCTTTGACTGAAGGTCCCGTTATTCTGATCACCTGTCAGTAGCTGAGTAGCAGCTGCTCGCGCATGTCGTCATAATGAGAGACAGCTGTGTTTCTCAGCATAACTGTTGACTTAAAATTTAACAAATCAAACAATATCACCACTAAAAACACATTGATCTGTCAGTGACTTTATCAGGTCGTCCTTTATTACTAATGTTTAAATACACCCAAAAGTTTTACTACCAAAAACACGATGACAGAGTCCTGCATGATGTGACGTGGAGAATGAAATGAGGCAGATTTAATCCATTACAGATAAACTGGATGTTACAGTCACTTTTTGACAGGTGGGAAAAAAAATCAGTTTGAAGATGTGATAAAAAAGACAGATGCTTTAATCAGGTCGCCTGTAAACTAAATGTAATCCTTTACTGTCAGGAGATGTTAAGGTTTCTACAGTAAAAACTATTAAAACTGGGTGAGCCTCAGAAAACAGCTGCAGTCCTGACAGACTAAATGTGTTTTAGTGTTAAAAATGTTTGATTGGACCAAATCCATCTGATAACTTTATGCTGCTCCTCGAACAATGAGGACGGGTCAAATGCAGAGATGAATTTCCCCAAGGGGATCAATAAAGGATCAATTATTATTATTATTATTATTATTATTTTATTATCAACCACCAATGAGCTCAGAGTTCATCTGGTCTGGTGGATGTTGGGTGCTTGTGACTCTGGTCTGGTTATGACAGGTGTTAATACTGGATTTTTTAATAGGCCAGCAACTATACCCCCCCAAACACACACACACACACACACACACACACACCGTGGTGTTCCTTGGTTCAAAAAAGGTTGAAAAACACTGCTTTAGAATAACTCCCCTCAGTTTACTCTCAAAATCAGAAAACAGACTCAGAATTTGTCCTCACATCTGATGTTTCTTCTGTCCAATCCGAGGTCATACACCTTCGATATGTTTATGTTTTCAGAGAAATGTGTTCTTTGTTTAAGACACTTTACGTTGACCTGTGAGTCAGTCGGGTGTAAAAAAGCAGTGCTGGGTTTGAATTTCCCACATCGATTCGATTCGCTGCAGTTTGGTCTTAAATGATTAAAAAGGCTCAACTGTGTTCCAAAATACAAATAAACTTTGTTTTTATTTTCACTTTGAACAACAGGTTTAAAGTTAAAACTTTTAATTTGGGCAGTTTAAACTTTGACTGAACCCATGAGTTAACCACATGGTTATAAAACTGTAAACAGAACCATCAAGGGGAAAAAAATCGATCTCAGGCCTAATGAATCGATTCAGAAAAATGTATATGAAATCGATTTTTTTTACCCAGCCCTACTACTAAGAACCATTGAGGCTCTGTAGCACAATTAGTTCCCATTTCTTGAGTTGAATCTTTGAGATCGATTGTGACTTCACCACCGAGGTGATTCCAGAGCTGTTATCTGATGACTTGGTTCTGCTGGAGGATGAAGTAGATTTGATGGATTTGTATCTTTAAAACTTTCAGGTTCTCTTTATTTAGAGAGTTTATTCCCGCCTTTTGTCTGAGCACACAGTATGCTGTTACAGTCAGGTATAAGGCCTGGGAATGAGAGGGAAAGCTGCCAGTTAAAGTGGATTCTGCTCCTTTTGTTTTGATTTTATACTTTTTTTTCATCTTCAATAAAGGCTTGAGCTGGTTTGTAATTGCACACTTGAGTCTTGCAAAGCAATCAAAAGAGGATTTTCCTGATCAACAGTCCTGTTTCAGGATATTTGATCTGCTGTCTCTGCCTAAATGACCAAATGTGTTGGGATTTTATTCAGTTCTAACTTGGTAAAAAAGAAACTTTAAAAAGTCAAAAGTAGTGTATTTCTGCTCTAAATAAGCAAAGTGGACCGTTAAATCGTGCTCCCCATCACATCTAGTTTTCAGCCTGTTTATTTCATCACCTCTCTTCTGCTGTCTCCATATTCTTCCTTTCCTTTGACTCGTTCTCCTGCTGCTCGGTCTTCATCTCACTTCTCGTCCCCTCTCCGTCTTTTCATGCCCTGCCTCTTTCTCCTCTCATTAAGCTTGCTCAGCAGTAACTAGAAGTGACAACTTTAAAGATCCTGACAAACACCAGCTACAGGATCATGACGGGACCAAAAGACTAACGGAGTAGAGAAGAGAGAGGAACTTTTGTTCATGTGCTGCAGTTTAGACTTTCTTAATTAAGACATTTAGAATTTATCAGCCTTTTTACCCTTTTAAATTAAAGTTTTTCCCTCTCATCCTTTAACTTGTTGGAAGTCCCAAGAATATCCAATATGACGATAGAAAATGTGTTTTTCTTTACTTAATTTGTACTTATCAGAGTTGGTTTGTGACGCCTCGGCTGAGATTTGTATCCGCTGCTTTAATATTCTCAGAACGACACCAGAGCCTTAATGTATTCAAAGCTTTTCTGTGGTCCGTTCTCTGAATATGCAAAGGTCACAGCAGCCAGCTGAATTCAGGCATTACGACAAACCTGGAGCATGTAAAGTGAGATATGAAGCGGTGACGCCGGTTGTGTCTGTGTGAGGCAAAGTCACGCAGCGAACACCAGCAGGGAGATAATATCATGTTTGTTCTAACGCGCCATGTGGTTCGTGCTGGTGGGGGTTACAGGACTGCTGGGCGTGAAGCTGGAGGCACTGTTTCTAAAGATTTACTTTTTTCTGCTAATGTGGCGGATTTAGTTTGTTTTATGATTTGAGTTTGAATCAAAAAGTTCTGTTTAGGCATCAACACTAATTTATCCTATACAGTCTAGTTTTTCCTGAGCAGCAGAAAATCCTCCTGGTGTTAAAACAAGTAGGGATGTACCGACACCGATACTTAAATCTGAGTACTCGCCGATACCGAGTACCGATACTTCTACCACGCAAAAAAATGCAACAAATTGGAACACAGGTTTTATTTTTTCTTCTCTGCTTTTTACAACAAATAACTGAGTTAGATTAAAAAAAATATATATATATATTAATAAAAATGATCACAAAACTAAAATATAAGGTGAAAAAGAACCATTTTCTGTGATTTCACAGTGAAATTATTGCAGTTTTCCACATTTTAACCAAATAAAATGAACTATTTGGCACCATCTCCAGCTCTCAACCCACACTGTTCCTCTTTAGCTCAATAGCTCCCCCTAGTGTTCAATATAGGAAACTACAACAGAAATCACAAGTCACAGACAATGAAGCCACTGGTATCGGTTCCTGGTATCGGGTAACTTTAACCGATACCAGTATCGATATCGGTATCAGGCTGATACCGATACCGGTATCAGTCTGATACTGATACCGATACCAGTACCAATATCGGTACATCCCTAAAAACAAGTATTTAAAACTATAGAGGAGGAGGGTAGAAGAGTAATTACTGAATTTCCTAAAAAATAAATAAAAAATCTGATAATAAAATCCAAAACCTCCAGGTGAATTATATCACTCCAGTCTCATTTCTGGTGCTCACGAGAATTGTGGGTTGTTGTTTTTTTTCTCTCATGTGATCACTGGATAGTTTTTTGTGTACCGTATTTTCCAGACTATAAGTCTCACTTTTTTTCATACTTTGGCCGGTCCTGTGACTTATATACCCAAGTATATAATTTTGATTCATTTCACATGTTTGTCACTTTCACACCTAAAACCGCTAGATGGCGCTCTAGGCCTGTGCACCAATCAGCCGCCATGCTTGGTAGTATTACCGCAACGCCGGACTTGTGAGTGAAAATCACGCCTTGGCGCAACAGAGGGAGGTGTTGCTAATAACGTAGCAAAGGTGAGCTGACCCCCGACTGGAAAAAGTATGTAAAAATCAGATAAACACCAGAAAGCTGTTACGGATACTCAGCGGAGATGCAAACTGAGTAGCTTTGTCAATTCTGTATGTAGTAAAGGAGAGAGAAACTTGACTACATACAGAATTGATAAAGCTACTCGGATGAGCAGCGAAACATCTTCAAATGTGTTAGTGTTGTTGTTTCATGCGTTGGAAAACGAGTGTACAGTGTGGAAATTACCCTTTTGGAGGGTAATGTTTAGAAGGAAATCAGTGAAGCACCTTCCATGTATAATAGTGGAAAAGTGCATGTGTTAAGAATCCTGTATAAACTGATAAACACTCATTATAACTCTTTTTGTGTTCAGTCAGCAGCGGCTGTGAGTTGGTTTTTATGTCTTCTGACTGATCAGCAGCAGAGAAGACATTTCCTCTCCTGAGAAAAGCTGAAGGCCCAGAGTCTTTGAGTTTATTATGCAAATACACTCGAGGATTAGTGCTATACCCTTAATTTAATGCTTTCAAGCTCTGAAGTTAATCTCTGTGAGGTGAGAGAGAACCATAAAAACTGGGCTAAGTGTTGAGGTTAGCTGTACACCTGCTCCGTCACATTGGAGTTTCTTTTTTTTTTGTCTCTGAAGCAGAGACAAGAATACAGTTGATAAAAGTCAATTTATTACTATAATTTGTCTAAGGATGATGCAGAAAAGGAAATGATGATGAGGTTAACTAAAACAGTAATAAAACACTTAGAAACACGATGATGAAAGATGTATTATTAATGAATTTAGGAAAAAGTGAAGTCTGGATTTTATCAGACTAATATGGCTGGAGTTGGCTTTTAATTTAGATGTAATTTAGTTTTCAAGTGCATGACCCATCTGTCTCTGGATGAGAAAACCTACTGGACCTGCTGATGGAGATTCCTTTGTAGGTCCGACGCCCAGAGGGGAAGCCGAAAAGGAAGCATTCAAAGGTCAGAGGTCCCTTGGATGCGGGGAGTTGGCCTGAGGTGTTCTCCTGAGTCCAGTAGTTTAGATCAAAGAAGGCCACGTGGTTGTGACGCATTTTGAATAGTTCCAAAATGTCTATTTGGTTAGAAAGGATTCGTTGTTGATTTTAGTAATATTCTCTTTCCTTTTTTCTCTTCTCTTGAAGGAAGGAAGTGTAAACTCTTTTTGAGTATTCTAATTTGGCCAATCAGAATTTAGGGATGGTGAAAGAGGTGTTACCAAGCTTTCAGACTTCACTTTTTTTTTTTTACTTATGAGAAGAGTTTAACTTTAATAAAAAAATGTAATTCAATATCTGGCTACAACCAGTTGGTCACTCGTTCATTAATAACACGATATCTAATCTTTGCTGAAATTATTAAAAATGTTAATGAGTTACAAAGTTTTCTAACACTGTCAGAAATGACCAGATGAATAATTATAGACTTTAGCCAACAGGCTTGAGAATTTATCAGAAGTTTTGAACACGTATCCGTTGTTTGCAAACCCAGATGATGAAAAATAACACAAAGTCAGGAGCTCATCTTCAAAAAACAATACCGGGTTTAGCCTAGTAGCCAATAGGACGTAGTAGGATTCTAACTATGAGGAATATGGCAATAGACAAAAAATCTGGTGGAGTATCCCTTTAAAGCTGAAGTAGTTAGTCAGATTTGATTACATTTTTAAAATATATGTTAAATACAGCTTTACATCTCAACAAAAACAACACATATACCTATATATATATACATATATAAATACCTCCATCAACCTGTCAATCATCATGTGCATTCTTATTGAGTGTTGTATTCACGTACTGAATTGTATTTTTGTATTATAAAGATATGCAAACTATATGCCGTTATTGTCGCTTTTATGAAGTGAAATAAAGTACATTTATTTATAGTCATTTATAATTCTAGATCTCTGACTGTAAACAAAGTAAAATGCAGATTTCTATGCGTAACAGTGTGCGGAACACATATCGTGTTGAAAAAGAAAACTTGTTAGTTCAGAAATCACAGAAAGAAAAAAGGAATTGTGCAAAGAGAAGATTCAGACTGCCACCAGACATCAAATTGTCCACCATCTACAGTCTGCTGTAATTAGGCCTTAGGTGAGGAGACAGACGAGACAGAAAGGAGCCAATCATTACTTACAATATGCTCATCAGCCTTCTGCTGTCTCGACATAAAGCTCCCAGCTACACAATCACATGATCATGAGCAAAAAATAGAAAAATATATATGCTTTGAGTCAAATCACGCACAATCAAGGCATCAGGAAATTAGAAAAACTCCCTATTTTCTCTAGAATAATGCATCTCAGACTGAATGCAGGTCTAGTTTGACAGGTTTTTATGCTTTTTAACAGAAACTATATTAAAACAAATACAACTAATTATTTTAATAAAACAAAAACAGCATTATTTTACCTGCATGGCATTTCTCAACCATTTAATCCAATTACTGGAGCAATTTTCTGCAAGTAATCTGTGACTTGCACAGTGACCAAATAAAAGCGATTATTAAATGTTTGTCTGTGCGGAAGGAGAGGCTTTTTTTTTTTTCAACTCAACTTTCGTTTTAATAGAGCTCCAGATTTACTTGGTAAAAGTCACGGTATTAAATGTTCAGGGTGTAACTAATTCCAAGGTCCTTCGTAGGTCGGGGTGAGTTTAATCAGAAGTCGCTTCTAAAGAAGTAGAGAGGAAAGAAGTATGAAACTGTAGCTCTGAGCAGCTTTTCTGTCCAAAAGCACGTCGGATCGATATCCACGTCTTGATCTCGACAGGTTTCTGATCTACTGTCAAAATCTCCACTTGAATAAAGTTCAGTGTCAGATAACCTACTTTTTTGTGGAAATCTGTTTTTTTTATGGCCGTCAAAAATCTGTCATCAAAGGTTAAACTGTTGAGGACATCGAGTGAAGCTCTGCACCCCTGAGGTGCTGAACACAGTCTGAAGATGCCCTTCTTCATCCTGATTAAAGAAATATGCAGAGCTAGAGCAGAAGTTATTTAAATGTTTGTTTCCCCAAGCCACTTAGTTATTACTACTTTCCAATTGTTACGACCTCCACTAGGTCTAGGAGAAAAAAAGGAGGTCAAACAAAAAGTTAAAGGAGACTTGTGTAAGTTGTAAAACAAAAATGATATTTATTATCATACAAAACAGATTTACAACAAAGGAAGGAGCTATATAAACTATGGTTAAGAAACAAAACAAAAAAATAGCTCTATGTTTATCAATATAAATTAGGATCTAAACTGAAAACACCGGAGGATAAGCCTCCGGGAAATAAAGCACTATGACTATTAAACTAAAGATCAATATACTATACTAACTAAGGGAGAGTTTTAAAACTAAGAATGTTATTTAACTAAAGTTGTTTTTAAACTAAAAGGTTCACTAAACTAAAAACAGGCTTTTAACAGTCCTGAACAAAAGAACCTAAAACAAACAAAATAAGCACCAAACTAAACTTCTACTACTACTATTAAGGCCTAAATTAAACTACTTCTATACTCAATACTTTAAACTAGTTAATCTCTAGAAGCCAACGCTCAGACAAACGGGGGAGAAGAGGCACGTATCCTTTCTCCCCTGATCTGAAAGTGAACAGCCTTTTTATCTGCTGCTCCTTGATGAGCTGATGAGCTGCAGCTGATCAGGAGTGGGCGTGTCACTGTCAGCAGCAGCAGCAGCAGGAAAGAACAGCCCCACGGTAGCAGCCATGGTCATCCACCAGAGGGAGACAAAAACCCGGGGACGTAACACCAATAGGGATGGGTATCGGTTTTTCGATAATTTCGGCCGATATTGGCAATATCGGTAAATATCGGTATCGGTTTTTGTAATGATGACACACATGAACTTTACATATCGTGCACATATTATACATCAAAGTGTTCGGCTACTTCTCCTCTCTCCCAAAATGTCAAAATATAACAAATCTGATGTATAGTTTTAGAGATATTTTTTATTTATTTGGCACACCTTGCATTAAATGCTGTGTTTGTCTTTTTTTTTCGAGGGCTACCTCGCTTATATCGGTATCGGAAATTACGAGTTAGACAATATCGGATATCGGTGAAAAAGCCAATATCGAGCATCCCTACTTTCCAAAATACTGGAAATCGCCAGAAGTGTTCTTGGATGGTTGGGAGGACTGGGCTGATGAGCCTTTTTCCGAACGCTCCAAACAATCGGACTTTCCTCTCAGCAGTCTGATCCATGCAGAATATCAGTCTGTGTTTGATGGTTTTCTTGGAGAGAAGTGGCTTCTTTGCTGCCCTTCTCGACACCAGACCATCCTCCAAAACTCTTCACTGTCCATTCACATGTTTAATCGTAACCGTGATATTTAAAAAAATCTAATTGGTTTTGATGGGAAAGATAGAATCACATCATGTTTCTGCTCGTTTTTTATATTCTAACAAACTTTTAAGATACATTTAGGTCATGTCCACACGTACAATAGTTAAAAAGTTAATATTAGATTAATTATGTGCACTGACATGCTTTAATATGTTGTATAAACTCTTTTTATTGTATAAAGATAACACATAATGTTTTAACGGGGTTAAAGACCGGTTATTCAGATCAGCGCGTCCTTCCTTCGCCTCAGTACCAGGGTCATAATTCACCGTAGGAGGGAAGCATATCATTACAGTCGAACAGTGACTCTGTAAAGCTCAGCTGTCCTCTGATGTATGTTCGTGTGCTTTACATCAAAGCCATAGAAGGCTATTAATAGGGCTTCTAATGGACTCTAATGGTAAAAAGCCACATCAGCACTCAGGTTTTTGACGATGTGGTGAATTTATAATGGAGGGAAGTGATAACAAAGCCTAAGTACCTTCTAACTCTCCTTTAATTGTGGTTGCAATATAAGTTTTATATTAACATGGGGAATAACAAGCTTGTGATTCATTGTTTGACTTGGGTGGATGCTAAACTGACTGACTTGGAAACGTGGTTTTGTCAGAGTCATTATTACCAGACACCATTATGGCCCAGATCAGTCTGTTCTGTAAGACTGAGATAAATCACTGTTCTCTCTCAACAGGTAATGCCATCCACGCTTTTGGGAACGGAACAGACATTGGAATGTGGCCTCCAATATCCCCCGTCCAGACTACCACCTCCATCACCACGCCCTACCAAAGAAACCGTGAACGCAACCCCAACACTATTGACAACCACATCAACACAGATCCTGGAATCTACCAGTTCTGTGGCAACTTACAGGTGAGAAGCAGGTTTCAGAGAAAGAATTAAAGCTGGTGTTGGTCAAATTGGATCTGAGAACATGAAATAAACCAAAGTTTTTAACATTACAAACATTTTAGACTGGGTATATCCGTCTTCTGATGATTAGTTATTCACTACAGCTGTTGAGTTACAACAAGCTAATGAACATTTGTGTCTATAGTGGCAAAAACAATGTTTTATACATAAATCTGAATATAGAAATAAGAATATATTCACTCCATTCTGGGGTCATTCCAGCTGGCTGGGACAAAGAGATGAAATCATCAAAACGTTTTAAAAGAAACTCAGTGGACACTCAGCAATGTATAAGGAAAATGACACTTGTTTGCAAATGCAGACTGATGCACAACATGACTCATTCAGTTAGTCATTCAGAATTATCAATGTTTCTGAAGGGTCTTAAAAAGTTTAATACTAAAAATTTTAGGCTTTAAAAGTCTTAATTCATTAAACCTTAGGAAGAAACGGTCCTATAATGCTTTATTGGTACTTTCCCAAATACTATCAAGATTAAAAGTTCTGATCTTTTATATCTAGAGGTTGAACTTAAGACTTTCTTCCATTCAGTTTTCTATTGAAGGAAGCCAAGTGAACATGAGTTTTATCAAATAAATATACCATATTAAGATATTATATATTAGGGATTTGTATTTGTTATTAGGGATGTATTTGTTGTTGCATATATTATATATTAGATAAAGTTCTTAACTGAAAAAAGGAACAAACCCACAGTGAAGGTCGGGGTTTATGATGGTGACGGTCACTTTACAAAACACTTCTTGGTCTGGTTATTCTCTGACTGATAACCATTTCCAGAATTGTATATTATTTTTTATATTTCAGTGGTTCTATAATAAAAACCTAATATCTTTGTTAGTAGATCCAAGCACATGCTTGGTTCTGTAGTGCTTGTAATGCTTGGTTCATTGCAGGTTCTGTAGGTTTAGTGCACACAGATCAAGGCTGTAAACCCATTTATGCACACACGTTTGCACACAGAAGTGCTCTCAGTGACACACACACTTTCTACTGATAATGAGCTTCAGTGGTGTGTAGTGATGCATGTGTGCTGTTAGAAGGACCTGCTGTGTTTAACCACTTTCCCAGTGTGTGTGATTTTTTTTGAGTGTGCAACAACAAGTACACACTGTTGTTGGTTAGTGACACAGTTGTCTTTCTCTCTCTCTCTCTCTGTCTCTCACACACACAGAGTGATAATTAAGTCTGAACTTTACCACTTCAAGCCAGCAAGAGTCCAACCAACTTCCTGCTGTGCGTTTACTTTTATTTTGAAGGAGTTTAAACATCTCAGTCATTGCTCATGTTCACTGTTTGGCTTCAGTTAAAAGTACTTTTAATTTAAAGTTTAATATTTTAATTCTGAAGTATTTGGGTCCACAGCAATGAAATTGGATATTTGACAGACATCACTCCGTGCTTCACCACGGTGAGGGATTAATTTTCGTAACGTGCGATGCCACTGAGACGGCGAGTAGTCTGACTCAGTGTACTCACTCCAGAGTGCAGTGCTGAAGGACCATCAACAAATAAACATTTGGTTGTAACGCTCACAAAGGAAATTTAATAGTTTACATTTGACCAAGAGACTCCAATAAATTCCTAATTGTGTTACTAAACTGTACTAATGAGACACAGCAGTTTTTAACATATTTTATAAAGTTTTCAAATGCTTACTAATATTTTTTGGAAAAATATGGGATTTTCATCAATACCTTCCAGGTCACGTGATCAAGAAACTCAAAATCAATTCCAAACTGTGTTCCTAGACTAGACACAGCAGTTTTTAACATATTTCACATTATTACAATTAGCTATTGAAGAAAAACACAATTAGAAATTGATTTTGAGTTTTTTGGTCCCATGACCTGGAACCTATTGAAAAAAATTCCACGAATTTCCATTAAACTATTCATAAGAAATATGAAATTATGTAAAATATGTTAAAAACTGCTGTGTCTCAGTAGTCCAGTTTAGGAACAAAAGTAGGAATTGATTTTGAGTCTCTTGGTCACCTGACCTGGAAGCTATTGAAGAAAATTCCTAAAACTTTCCATACAAATATGAATTAAAATTTCTATAAAATATGTTAAAAACTGCTGTGTCTCAGTTTAGGAACACAATTAGGATTTTTTTAAAAGTCTCTTGGTCACATGGGAGTTATTCAATTTCCTTTGTAAGTGTTTCAACCGAATGTATTTGTTGATGGTCCCTAAGTCAAGCACTGCAGGAGTGAGTGAACAGAGTTGGGCTACCCGCCATCTCAGTGGCATTGCCCGGTATGAAAAATCATCGCTGACTGTGGTGAACCACGGAGTGAATATCCAACTTCACTTCAGAGCACTGAGATGGTTCATGTTTTTATGTACATCTTTGTTGTTATGTAAGTTAATTTTAATGGCAGTGTTTATTTCATCACATTTGCAATTATTGTATCTACTCAGCAAATTATGCTCATTTTCCATCTTATTTGTACTGATTGCTGATAAAAACGTCAGCTTTTTGTGAGCTGAAAATAACAGCTAAGATTTATGATTCATATTAGAAAACAAACACGTAAACCTTGGAAGATTTCAAACAATTGTGTTTTAATGTCTAGACTACATATAAATATAAAAATGTAACATTACATATTAGTTTTTGTTACATTAACGCCCCTGTGAGCTGTCATGCTGCCACATGTCAGTCTAAATTAGAGGCACATTAATACCCTTTATTTGTAATTTCTAATAAATACTACAAAGCTTTTTCTTAACCATGTAAGGAGAAGAAGTGTCAGATTGCTGTATTTTTGGTGCCTCCTTGAAATAAGTAAAAGTTCTGAAATGGTTTGAAAAGTCACTAAATCAAGTGACAAAAGCTGCTCCGTTGGCAGCAGCGTAAACCAACACGCCTTTCTCCCAACATGATTAGTTATTGATTTTGTGTGTCTGCACATTTATAGAAGAGGGGGGTTGAAGTAATATGAATGTGAGCGATATAGAGGAGCTAAAACTCAGTCCTGCACGCTGGACTTTTGAACACTATGGAGTCCAGAAAGTACCAGGTGTGAATATAAGCAGATTTAAAAGAAAATACTGCTCCCGCACGTGTATCCTTACTGAATGATGCATGTGTTTGATCGAATAATATGGAAAAATATGGTGTTGCTATTTGTATAGTCCCAAAACCTGATCCTTTATGACTTTATTATCCCCTTGGGGAAATTATTTTTCTGCATTTGACCCATCTCTGCAGAGCAGTGGGCTGCCATAGGGCAACTTTTCAGTATCTTTGTTCAAGCATACTTCAGCATGTGGTCTGCTGGGATTGGGGATTGAACCACTCATCTTCTGATCACCGTACCTGCTGAGCCACAGCTGCCCTATTTTATCTACTAAATAAATCATAAAATCAATGGAAAAATGTGGTCGACTAATATTTCTGGACATCCATTAATGTATTTTTTAAAATGTTGTAAAATATTATCCTGACATTTTCCATTCCTGGTGACATGGTCATAAATCTAACAAAAGATTTCAGAAGTAATAAAGAGTTTTGCACAGAATACAATTCACAACCCATTTTATACTTTCAACAACCCGCTGTCTCAAGGAACTATATCTCTGTTGGACAGTTAGGCGGAGTAGATGTAAGAAGCATTGTGACCTTTACATAATGAAGCAGAGGGTGGTAGATGAAGCAGCTGAGACATGAAGGAGGGTTTGCATTCGATCACAAACCTTAATTAAAGTTCTATATATTAAAAACGGCCTGATTACAAGAATCTGAGCGTTTAAAAATATTAAAAGGAATTCAATGTTGGAAAGTTACAGGTTAGGTTAGCAACTTTTTTTCTCATGCAATGCAGTAAACTTAAGAAAGAAAGTGTTGTACCTTGAGTGGTTGCAGTTTTTCCACACATTTGAGGATACTAGGTTTAAAAAGGACTTAGCAACATACAATGTCAAAATGGACATTATTAGAACACCTGCAGAAAAGTATAATAAAAACACAGCAAAACATTTTTTAAGTTCAACCTCTAATCTTCATTTAAAGGGATAGTTAATCATATGTTTTTAATGTAAAAATTATTAATAAATACTATCAGAATTTCTTGAACAGTCTCTGTTTATGTTTTTCAGGACTGATAAGCTAATGATTAAGCACAAACAATCACCAATGTGTTTTCCTGCCATCTTTAATCATCATTAGTATCCAAAATTTCACAGCAGTTCATGCAACACTTCTTTATTAACCTTCAAACGTTAAAACGGTAAATGACCTGTATTTATAGAGCGCTTTCTAGAGTGTTCTACACTCCCCAAAGTGCTGTACAACACAAACAGTCATTCACCCATTTACATCAATTTTGCATAAGTTACACACCATCAGAAGTAAACTATAACACTTCTGATGCATCCAGGGGTCAAGTTTAGCAAGTTATTCATAGTTTTACCAAAATAAACTTGTAATACAAAATTTACAACAGGTTTATAAAATAACATTAACATGAGTTGCTGGAGGTACTTTTAAAACAGCAGCAATATATTTTTGGTCTTGGCTGCATTCTAGTGAATGAGACCGTAATTAGATTGAACTTTTACACAGTAACATGTCAAAATGACTAGAATATCAATTTACCCTTTAAAAATGTGCATGTTTACTGGAAAACAAAAATTGGTGTGGTAATGTAAAAGCTGTAAAATATTTCATCGCAGTCTTAATTAAGAGTGAGCTCAACCCAAACACACTGTGTGTATTATGTTAGTGATAGACACCGGTTATTGTGGCAGCCTTTTTACATGCAGCTCAGTGTGCTTTTTTATATCCGAATTTTGTCTCCGAATTCTTTTGTCCTTTTTTTATTACTTTTGTCTCTGTTGATCTTTTGTGTCCCACAAGTGAAACATTCATCTATCTATTTCTATCTATTAGAGGGTTTAAAAATTACCAGACTCTCCGGACAGTTTTTAAAAACGACCAGTCTCTCCAGGTTAACTCACTTCATAGCTTTTAAAAATTACCGGATACTCCGAACAGTTTTTAAAAACTACAGTCTCTCTCCAGGTTAACTCAATTCATAGCTTTTAAAAATCCCCGGACTCTCCGGACAGTTTTTAAAGGGCCCATGGCTCTTTTCTCCATATTTAAATCACTTTATATTAAACAGGTGTAATCTTTGATGCCTCTAGATCAGTGTTTTTCAACCACTGTTCCGCGGCACATTAGTGTGCCAGGAGAGATCGTCAGGTGTGCCGCGGGAAATTATTCAAATTCACCTGTTGGTTTAACAAATATTTTTTGAAAACTAATTAATTATTATCTGCCAGCCATCACCAAATGGCAGACTCCGGTTCTGTTTGCAGTCAGACCATGCAGCAAATCTAAGACTTGGACCTGCAGGGTGGGCACTTTGGGGAGACACGCGGCGAGCTCTGAGACGCTACCGCGGCCCGCTCGGCACCTGCACGCCTCCTCCCCCGAACTGAACCACATCAAGTCTGTGGTTCGGCGAGGAGGAGGGGGAGACGCGCGGCGCGCTGTGAGACTCTACCCGCTCGGGACCGGCACGCCTCCTCCCCCGACCCGAACCTGGTCAGTGGTTCGGTGAGGAGAAGGGGGAGACAAGCGGTCGCGGACCCACTGCCACCGGTCAGGAGAACCAGTTCTGGACTGGCTCTGTTTCCTGGTGGAGCAGCAACATCCCGACATTTTAAAATTCATACTTGGATCTGCCCGGCCGATAAAACCAGATCGGCGGCCCACGGACACTGGGTTGGGTCGTCATCATGTCGCTTTGTTCCTACGTGACGCACATTTGGCAAAAAAGAAAAAAAAAAAAGTCAGAGTAAACCCCTCACTCAGCATCACTGGTTTTTTAACGGTCTGAGAGGCTCACTGGGTTTTTTCTCCAGCGTCTCCTCTCTTTGACTGAAGGTCCCGTTATTCTGATCACCTGTCAGACCGGTGAGGAACAGCTGATCTCCCGCATGTCGTCATAATGAGAGCGCACGTCACAGCTGTGTTTCTCAGCATAACTGATGACTTAAAATTGAACAAATCAAACAATATCACCTGTAAACTAAATCTAATCCTTCAGGAGATGAGAAGGTTTCTACAGTAAAACTATTAAAACAGAGTGAGCCTTAGAAAACAGCTGCAGTTCTGACAGATTAATTTGTTTTAGTGTTAAAAATGTTTGATTGGACCAAATTCATCTGATAACTTTATACTGCTTTATGCTGCTCCTCGAACAATGAGGATGGGTCAAATGCAGAGATGAATTTCCCCAAGGGGATCAATAAAGGATCAATTATTATTGTTATTATTATTATTATTATTATCATCAACCATCAATGAGCTCAGACAGTTCTGACAGCAGAACCCCCCCCCCCCCCCCCCCCTCCTCACGTGGTGTGCCTTGTGATTTTTTCAATGAAAAAGTGTACCTTGGCCCAAAAGAGGTTGAAAAACACTGCTCTAGATTAGCGTTGCACCATTATAACTCAAAGTACGCTGTAATTATTTCCTAACGAGCAACTCAGAGATCAGAAGAATGCGTCGCCTTCCGGTTCTGCTGGGTTTCTCCTTATTTGGCAGCCTGACACTTCTGCTGCAGTAGGGGGCAGTGCCGTCGCGTGAAAGAGAAACGAAACTGAAACTAAACACTACACGGTCTATGGTCAATGGCGGCAGCAGCACTGGCGTTCTCCTCGCTCCAGGTGTCATGAACGTGCATGTGGGCGGAGAATTTACCATATAAGCAAGTCCGGATCACTATGACCTCATAGCAGGCTGGAGTGAAAAAAACGGTTTGAAACCTGGGTCTGAAATCTTGAAGAGCTTCTCACTGGCAGTACTAGGAGACCGATGGACGCCGTTTTTTGCACTTTCTGGCAGGTTTAAGGTGAGAACTCAACGTTGCAACATGATAGAGATAAGTCAGAAAACACGGAAAACGATGCCATGGGCACTTTAAAAACTACAGTCTCTCCAGGTTAACTCAATTCATAGCTTTTAAAAATTCCCAGACTCTCCAGACAGATTTTAAAAACAACCAGTCTCTCCAGGTTAAAGGCCTATTCATACTCCACGAGAAGAAAGAAATTTGTTCTCGTGGAGTATGAATTGGCCTTAACTCAATTTCATAGCTTTTAAAAATTACCGGACTCTCCGGGCAGTTTTTAAAAACTACCAGTCTTTCCAAGTTAACTCAAATCATAGCTTTTAAAAATTACCGAACACTTCGAACAGTTTTTAAAAACTACAGTCTCTCCAGGTTAACTCAATTTCATAGCTTTTAAAAATTACCGGACTCTCCGGACAGTTTTTGAAAACTACCAGTCTTTCCAAGTTAACTCAAATCATAGCTTTTAAAAATTACCGGACTCTCCGAACAATTTTTAAAAACTAGTCTCTCCAGATTAACTCACTTCATAGCTTTTGAAAATTACCGGACTGTCCAGACAAATACAGACTGTGTATGAGCTCAAACCATAGTTTTAAACAACTACCATTCTGCCCAGGTTGGTTCAAAACGTAGCTTTTAAAAGTTACCCAATTCTCTTAAATTGAACCAAAGCATTTATAAATTACTGGATTTGCCAGCTTAACTCAAAACTAGTTTAATATTATCCAACTCTGGGTGAATTTTCCCAGTGAACACAAACTTCATGCGTTAAAAATTTACAAGACCCCTGGATGAACTCAAGACAGCTTTTCAAAATTACCAGATTCTCCGGGTAAAATATCAGTTGCAGTTTTGAAAAATTACTGGCCCCAAGGTAAACTCGATGTGTAGCTTTTAAAAATTACCAATTTTTCTGGATTAACCTGGATTAACCAAAATATCAAAGTGACTGGGCTCTCCTGGTTAAGAAAGATCAAAAATAATTAGTGTATCCTGACTCAAAATATCAATTATGAAATATCAGTAGGCCTATAAAAAGTTTACTACAACAGACATGTTAGAATTTTCATGTGAATTATTCATTGATGATTTGTTTTCTTTCCTTTATAGGCACAGAAATTGAATTCAAACGCAACTGTTGATGTCTGTTCGGTAAGTTAATCAGTAATCATATATGAAATTTAAGTCTCAAATGAATCTTCACAGGCAAATTTTAAGCTTGTTTCAAGTCCCTACAGGCTAATTGTTGCTTGCTGGTTTTATACGTTAATAAAATAAATTTTAAACACTACAAACTGCTTTTATTAGGAGATGGTAATAGTTCCACCTTTTTTATGACTGGAAATAATTTAAGTCGACAAAGAAATCACCTGAATGAACAAATCATCAAATGGTGTTACAATTGGACCTGGGTGTTGGAAGGCTGTGACCTCAGCATGACAGTGATTGCCACAGCAATCTCTCCTGCTTTCTTTGTAAACTCTTGGTCTTTGTAGTTCCTTTGAGGCTGAAATGGGATCGTTGCTTATCTGTTGGCTTTTAAAGTTCACTGTAAATGTCATTGTGCAATAATAAGGCACTGTTATGCACTGGACTGACATTTAGTTGAGGCAGAACCAGGTCTGGACTAGATGACCTGGCCGTTAGCTTGCAGCTTTAGAAGCAAACCAAAGAAAGATGCA
This sequence comes from Callopanchax toddi, assembly GCA_006937965.1. Taxonomy (NCBI): domain Eukaryota; kingdom Metazoa; phylum Chordata; class Actinopteri; order Cyprinodontiformes; family Nothobranchiidae; genus Callopanchax; species Callopanchax toddi. Next base: position 221,261 of record SSNR01000089.1, on the reverse strand, counting down.
TGTATACTTATACATGGTATGACATGCATATTCAAGTACCTGCACACATATATTACTGTTTTTGTTTTAATGTGAAAAAAGGCAGATTAATTTAATGCTAACAATTGTAGTTGACTTTTTAAAATATAATTTATGATTCAAGAGTCTCCATCTACTAAAGCTCATAAAATATCCAATAATCATATTTATAAGGACTGCAAACAGCTGCAGTTCCACCTTAAATGTCCTTAAAAAAAGAATGCTGCTAGTACTGCAATAAAAGAATTGTTGTGTTTACTGTGTAACATGAACAATTCATTGTCCTTTAAATCAGTGATTCCAAACGTTTTTAAATTTTTGGGTATAATATAATACTGATTAACAACAGCAAAGACTTTAACTCCTAATATGTTGAACTAAAAACATTGCTAAAAAGATTCATAAATAAGATAGCTTTTACATTCATTAATAGTAAAAATTGAAAATGGCCAAACTTAGTGTTTTACAACCCTCAGTGGGGTCCAGACTTTAGGAACCAGTGCTCGAAATGTTTACTGAAAACTTCTAGAAAACTATAACTGTTGTGGGTTTGAACATTTAGATGAACTAACGTGTTTTCTCTCTCGTTCTTCTCAGTCTGACCCTCAGGCTCCTAAGGTAGACGATCCAAGCACGTCCAACGCCATCCTGAGAGACTCAGCTGCCTGCAGACGGCCTGTGGGTCTCACCTCTCTGCTGCCCCTGCTGCTCTGGCCGTGGTACTGCAGCTTCCCCTCGCTAGGCTACTTGTAGCTTCAAAGCAACAAATTATGGACTGACAAACTCACATTTGTATAAAAGTAAAGCAAACCAAGAAATGATATCCTTTCTTTTCAGTATACCTGTTTCCCCTAGACCTGTTTTTTTGATTAATAGTTAAACTTTTTTTAGAAAATATTTTTTGGAGAGTTTACTTGTTCTTTTTGTTTATTGTTTTTGCATTGCAGCTTAGTGCTAACATAGTGATTTATTATACACGTTAAACAGTTTTGGCTGTGTGTTCTCACTGAAAAAAAGATTTAAAGCCTTTATGTACGCTGCTTTTGTGAGCAGATATGAATTAACACTTTGAGGACTACATTCCACTGAACCACAAGTGGTGACTCTTGGAACATGATGTAAATTAGCATTAACTTTGAGAGTTGTCTAACCATTTTCCACTCCTGTCTGTTTGTGTGTTGAGGCTATCGGTGGGATCTTTAGCTTAAAAGTCACAGTACGTTCAGTAAAGGCTACATGTTTTCACTTGGGCAGCCGTTTTGGTGTTATTCAGTCTCCTCCGTGATTTGTGTATGTTTCGATAATGTGATCTGGTATTTTACATATTTATAAGAGGTCCACATGCTAAGAAAACATCTTTAAATTTAAACTAACAACCTAAAACATCTGTCTTTACTGTAGCGCATTCTGAACACGAATCACCACTGGAATAAGCACACATGGCAAAGTCCCACAAGCAAATCCTGCACACTTCACACACTCAGACAAAAAGAAGCAAAAACGCACACATGCATATACACCAGGCTTATTGCGCTCCGTCTTTATGCCTTGTCTTAGCCACTGATCACAAAACAGCTGCTGAGGCCTTCATTTTGTTAAACAAGGTGACAAACACCTGAATGGATCATCTCCTGTTTAGTTCTGATTTACCTCACTGCTTTAAGTTCAGGGCTGACAGATAAACAGGCTTATAGTCATTAATTTGGTTTAAAACATCTGTTTTAATCACCCCAAAGTTCATAACGTCACCCAACTGGATAAAACCAGCAAACTTTATTTGATCTTCGAGGTTTTCTCCATAAATCATCAAGAATGATGTGTCACCTGTATCAGCTAATTAAGAAAATTAATGTCTGTTAAGGCCCTGAGGCTGAAACATTGATTATTTCATAAAATGTAAAAAAGATGTATAAATCTTTGAAAAGTGTTTTGATTGTATTGCGGTGATCAGCAGTCCTCTGTGTTCTACACCATTAGAAATGTTTAACGCTGCATTTACAATAAAATCACTCAGGTGGACCCACGTAAAAATATCAGAGAAAAAACTTTTCACACATCAACTTTACAGACAGGACTTTTATGAAAAGTTCAAATGAACCATAATTAGTTTTGACTTGGCCATTTATTTGGACCATCGTCTTTGTTCAGACATACAGGCGTAGGGTTTTATATTTAACAAAAATGTATACAACAACGTGGCAGTATTTTGTGTATAAGTTATACCCTGCCTTGAATTGCAATTTGTTGATAAATCCAAAAAATGCTGAAATTGTACTTAGATTTAAAAGCTTTGGTTGCATTTTTTCACGAATAGTCACTGCAAATTTGATGTGATCTTGAGGGATTTTTCTAAAATGTCTAAAACATTTCTGAGGGTTCTAAATTTCTGTTACTGATTTTAAAATTATGCACAAATGTTGCAATTTCATCAGTTTGGACTTAATGCCAATTCAGTGTAACACCAACTGAAAATTCACCCAAATAACAAATAAAGCCGGACTTTTTTCAACTCATGAGCATTCTCAGTTGAGTCACACATCCTCACTGCCATGCTGCTTGAGTTTTAAACATACAACAAACATTACTGTGTTGGTCTTTTCAGTTGCATGAGTTCAGAACCCATTTCTTAGAAAGTGGAAAAAGCGAGGCGACTTTCAGATTGGCAGCCAAATTGTGAATAAAAGTGCGAATTGTGAACAAATTGAGAAATTAAGGACACTTTGTGACTAATTTGCAGTGAGAAAATCTGCTTAACATTTGCATGAATGTGGTCATTTGCAGTTTTAACAAGCAAACGTGTCATATAAGAGCTGGTTCACATAGCAAGATTTTCAAATTGTTGGCCAAATTCAAATCATGAGAGACACCGCGTTTTAAAGAATCCCAGATGTTTACAGTTTTATTCCTACAGCGTGCAGCCACATGGATCACACACAAACCAATTTCACCCATGAACATTCACAGGGCAGATGTGGAATCTCACAGAACTTCTCAAGATCAATTATGAATTTGGGGTAAACAAACATGACAGCTTTTATTTTTTATTTAAACAACAATCAACAAAGATTACAAACAGCTTTAATAAATTTTGGATTCCCCGCTTTCAGTGCATTTTGCTGCTGTCACCTGGCTTCCTGATTGGCTACACATCACATCCAACCTGCTACATGCTCGTTTGTCCCCGGGGAAAACCACACTCTGTGATATCGGGCCATGACAATCCAACTTGTTGGATTTCCCTGATTTGTGATCAGAGTGGTCCCGATGTCCTTTCCTTTAACACCCCTCACATGGCAGGAATACTGCCAATGATAAGATTACTTTCAGAGCCATTTAGGGTTGGGCGATCAGACGAATTTATTGGCGATTGGCTCAGCCCATCGTCGCCCGTTTCTCAAGAGCGATTTATTCGTCCCCATATAAAAAATTTTCTTAATTATTAACAATGGTTGAAGTGAAATGATGCAGCCCACGTAAAAATAATAAATAACGCTCTGTTTAAATGTTACACACACACTCCTCCAAGCTGCAAGCAAAGTCTGTTTTCTCTTCCTCCTCCAAGAGCAGCGGTGATTTATTTACTCGCCCTGTGGCAGACAGACAGAACGGCAGCAGCTTGTGTTCAGAAAATAAATATATCTAAATAATAACCATGGTGGTGGGGAGGGAAACGATCAGAGACTGGCTTTTTTCCAGGTTGACTGTGTTTACGGGTCGGCTACTGGTGCTAGGAATATTTAGCGAGTTGTAACACTAGTCCAGTGTTCATCTGTCTTCAGCTCCGTATGAAACAAACAACAAAAATAAAATGAAACTAAAACTGAAATACGAATAAAAAGCCCCTTCAGTGAACATCGCTTCCATAAATCTCAGCCGCAGTTTGAAGTCTTTTTGAGTGATTTGGTGACGGAGCAGCTGCTAGCGGTGTTAGCTTAGTTAGCACACTCAGCAGGAGGATAAACACTAGATGTTAGAGCATGGCACTATACATCTGTTTAAAGCCAAAGTAACCCGAAATAGGCGACTATGTGTTTTTTGGCAACTATTTTCTCAATTGTGGGACTTTTGAGTTCTGATTTGGTAAATCCATCCATTTACATTGCTCCGCCAGCAAATATGTCAACACGTCACCTGTCGCCCATCGTCGATTTCTGGACTGATGATGGATGATTGGGGAAAAGTTACACATCGCCCAACCCTAGAGCCATTACAGTCATCAGGAGCATTCTTAAGATTGTCGGAAGGGGAGAGTTGGTGCAAAAATCAGCTGAATAATCTTGCTGCGTGAACCAGCCTTTACAAGTTTACTGTGATTAGAAATGGAGCATTTTTCATAATTTTGTTTTAATCCAGTGACATATAGAGTTTAAGTTCTTGTTTTTGTATGAACACTTTTTAGATCTTCATTTCGAACCACACATTCCAGTTTGAGGGTGTATAATTGGTTTATCTGACACCAATCAAAATATAAAAAAATAGTTTTTGTTCCTTGAAAGGGTTTGTTCCTTTGGTCTGCAGGGAAAACTGTAGAAAGGTTTAAAGAAAAGCCATCAGAATCATTATTTTTATAATCAAACATATGGTTTTTCACTTTCATCATGGTATACTTTAATTCCTCTGTCAGGATTCTCACCACTGTGGCATGCCCAGCTTATTGAAGCTTTCGGACCGGAGCACTGCTTTGGTTTATGTAGCTTCTCAAAACACAGTTAATGTAAAGTAGATAAGAAATATTAATTACCGAGCATAAACATGGTATATGCACTGTATGTACTTGGCTGAAAATATAAATTGGACAAATAAATGTCTGATAATCTGTGACAGCATTGTGAGCTATTTTCAGATGCAGCTTAGAGTACGTTGAACAAGCCACAAATCTGTTTTTTATACCAAATTAAATGTATATTTCTCCACATATGTACATGGTTATGAACTATTATTGCATCTGAGAAAAAGGATATCAATGTAACTTTTCCTGTTGTATTTAAAAACATATTGTTTGTACCATAGCCCCATTTCTCAAGTTCCTTAAATGATCTTTTACATTTTTTTGGGCTGAGATTCACTTATTTTTCTAACTTTTTCTTATTTTTTGTTTTGATGAGTTGAAGTGAATGAAATGGGTTTTTTACGACTGTTTGGTGCCGTTGTCATAATTATTTCAGTTTTTCAGCTAAAATGATTATGATGACAATAACTGGAAGTTGAGCCTGAAAAGAAAAGTTTTGCATGGTAAAAAATTTGGGATTAAAATATTTAAAGGTAAATATATTGTATACAATATCTTTAAAGTTTTTCTTCTATTGAGGTTTGTTAGGTGGGAAAAGATCCCACACAGCGAATGTTTTCTGTTTTAAAGAGTAAAAAAAATAATAATTTAGTTGCTTTATAGCAAAGATTTCAACCCACATTGATGCTCAGTTATCCGCACTTTGGAATATTACTATAATATTATTTTTAAATTTAAAAAAGGTTAATCTGAGCTCAGCGGGAGTAAGAACTGGGGTCATGTTTGGACCTAATGTGAACTAAAGAAGATGAGTTGTATTCTCCGTCCTTCACCGTCCCATCTGTGATTTTAAATTACCGGATAACGATTTTTTTCGGGAGATGAAGACTCCCGTGAACTGTCCGGCATCATTAACTTCCTAGCTTGTGAAAATGTAAAATCTGTTGTACAAAAGTTCAAATTAAAAACTGTTACTTCACTCAGACCGTTTGTGTGTGATATTTATTATTTTATTATATAAAACGAACCAGAGAACAAAATCTCTTCTTGAAAAAGAAAAAAAAAATCAGTTTGTATCTGGTTGTATTTATACGTATTTTATGTCACTATGTTTTTTCATCATATTTTACTGGTAAAGTCTTTATGGTATTTTTCAGCCATTTCTAATTTTTCATATTTTAAATGAATGAACATTTTTATCCTGAAGAAACCTAATCCTAAAATGCCATGTTCTGAAATTCACTGTGCAACATCCCAATGTATTTGTTAAATTTTCTATAAAATCCATTTTAATAATTCAAGTTTTTTTCTTTGTACTTTTATATATATATATGTTTATTGATTTGACAGATGCTTTTACCCAAAGTGACTTACAGTATTACATAAACCTATAGGGCATGTTATAATCTGTAGGGGATACCGGAGTACCCGGAGAAACACATAAAGGCCACAGCCGGGATTTGAACTGTGACTTTCTTGCTGCGAGGCAACAATGCTAACCAACTTACATCTAAACTTATAAAACATATTGAGTATATTGCAGTAATATTTGCATCATAATAGCTACTGTGAATTATAAAGAAAATTAAAAGTGGATTGAAGCCTGTTGCCTCTCCACCACCGAAATGAACCACATTTTGGGGAAATTAATCATGTCATGTTTTTTATTTTAAAAGGTTTATCTAACTACTAGTGGTAGCTTTCGTGTTTTAAAATGAAACTTTTTTGTTTGGATCAATGAACTTGATCATTTTACCACATGGAGGTCTTTCCATGCTGTTCTGACCCAAACTAAACACACTGTGGCAATCAGGAAATGCTTTCGGAGTCTAACAGGCTTTATGCACAGAGTACTTAGTAGAACTTCCGGTTTAAAATGAACTCGTGGGACCATTTCCGGTTCCGTTTGAAACGTGAAGATTTCCAGATTTAGAGTGCATTTCCAGCTAAAGATATTGTTTATAATCAAAACGAGTGATAGTATAGTACAGTATGATATATATTATAGTACTTAGAAATGAAGCCATCATATAAGTATCAGCGACGGGAAGCCTCGACAGCTGAACACTGCTGTGTTCCGTTGTGTACCGCATCAGCTGAATATAATTCATCAGTCCGTTTCCACACAATTCCACTGAATAAATAACTACAAAAAGGAAGGATTGTGAACTTAAGAAGAGAAAACGTGATCATTTCTAACCACACCGTGTCTGCAGTCAACACTTTGCAGCACAGTAGTCAAAGAGCCAAGTGGAGGAGGCTAACGGAGGAGGCGCGGCGCCATTCGTGTGTTATTTCACTGGAACAACTATTCTTTTGGTGAATGAAGACTTGGTGTTTGATAACGTACAGCTAGACCAGAGAAAGTTGTGAAGCAGTTGGAGCCCACGATCACGGCTATATAGATTTGTCTCACTGTTTTTTGATGATGGAAGCTACGAGCTAACGCTATTAGCTTACCTTCATATTTATGAATAAAGCTGGTTTTACTGTATACAGCTTAAAGTCCTTCACACGCTTGCTCGCAGACGTCTGTGTGTTTTTCAAAAATCAGGTGGACATCGTCTACCGTGATGCGCGGCAGGTCTTGAAAAAAACGCCTAAATAATTCCATTTGGTTCGATCAGCCATAGATATGCATTGAGCCGACGGTAGGGGAGATGGCCTATCGTGAGTGACCGTGCATAAACCCTATTGAAACAACATCCTTATGGATTGTCTTTGTCGATTTTCTGTAATTTTTGTCATGCAAACTTCAAGACAATATGTCAAACTTCTTAGAACTGAGTGAACAGAAAGTCAAGGAGACTCTGCTGCCTGGTTTTGATGTCTTTTTGTTGCTTGACTCAACTTAGTCTTAGTTGTTGCTTGATCTCAGCTCAGAGTTGGTCTGTTGAATTGTTGCACCTGTTATCACAGTAGATACGATTTTTACTTGATAGTTTTTATGGTGACTGTTTGAATGGTGGCGCAGTTGGCACTGTTGCCTCACAGCAAGAAGGTCACAGGTTCTAATCCCAGCTACAGCCTTTCTGTGTGGAGTATGTTCTCCCCATGCATGCGTGGGTTTCCTCCAGGTACTCCGGTTTCCTCCACAGATCAAAACATGCAATCCAGGACTCCCTTGTAAAAGAGACTGAATCTCAATGGAACTTTCTGGGTTAAGGTTAATAATAAAATGCACAAAAAAGTTATACTAGATATAAGTATTGATGATTTCCTGGAAACTACCAATAGTTAAACTGCTTTGTGGCAAAATTTTTCCACATAAATCTTTAGTTTTGTTCTCCTTTGTCAAACAAATAATACAACAGCTTTATGATTTTCACATTCCCATTTCATTACTACTTGATGGCATTATTACTGTTAAAACAGAAAATGCACTTTAATGTCCAATGAAGGATCAGTTTTAAAACATGACGCTTTAAAATAGCAGAAGCTACTTGTATCCCAGAGTGTGGGATAAGAGTGTTAATAATCTTTGGCATTGAGGACATCTGTAGATGCATTTTTAGTCTAATGGATGAAAAAAAGGGGAAAAAAGTCTGACGTGTTCATCATCATCAAATGCCAGAAAATGAGTCTGACATTTGGGTTTCTTTCTTGTCATCATTTTTCATCATCCGACTCATCCATTAGCTGGACTGCATGTTTCTGAACTTTAATGCAGAGCGCTGGTTGCTGTGGATGAATTGCGACCACATTTTTAAAGAATTAGTCGGAGAAGTGGACATAAATGTCACTTGTTCCATCGGAGTCGAGTTCAGAAGAGCTACTTGTAGTTCTTTTATTCTGGGATACATCACTTAAATTATCATTTATGTAAGGGTTAAGTTCTCTTGTAGAGAAAAACTAAGAGCATTTTTAATGGTTGAACATTTTAGAGCTTGGATGCAAAGGAAATGATAAATGTTCTTTTTTTTCTGGTTTAAATCTGTTTTATTTGGTGCAACGTGTAAAAAAAAAAAAAAAAATCCTGTGAGGATAAAACTTCAACTTTACTATGAGGATATTTGTTCAGTCAGAAATCATCAATAAAGTGAAATGTGGAGATTAAAGTAAGGTTTTAGAATCAATTTTAATCGTGGCTCGATTAGGACTCATCAGGAGCAGCTTATGTTTAATGATTTGTCCTAATCTGATTTTTTTATTGTTTTTTAAAAGCGTTTATAAACTCAAGATTTACCCAATGGAATTTAATGAAACTCTCAAAAACTCATCATTCGATATAACGTCTGTCATGTTCTGCCCCCTTGTGTTTAGTTCGTGCCTGTGTTCCTCCTCTTGTGTCCTACACTAATCCCCTCCAGGTGTGTCTTGTCTACTTAATTAGCTTCCTCTCTATAAATGCTGTTTAGTTCAGTCACTCCCTGTTGGTTCCTTGTGTTGTATCTGTCACTGCCCGATCTGTAACCGGAAGCACGATCAGTTCTGCGCATGCACGAAGCCTACGTCACTTCCTCTTTTCGCCAACTTCGCGACATTCAAGTCTTTTGAATGAGACGGTTAGCTCCCAGTTAGCCCTTAGCTTTTTACCAACAGCTTAGCCTCTTTCTCGACTGCGCAGACCATTTAAACAATGGATACCTACGTGTATAAACATTTTAATACATTATGTATGAATATAGATTTAATATATACTTGTTAACACCTTAAAAAATACTCTGAACCATAACTACCGTAAAATACTTCACTGCGAGTACACGCGTTCTGCACATGCGCAGAACCGATCGGGTAGACCTGATCCGTACCGTCCAACTTTGCACATGCAGTAAGGATCGGGCCGTCCTGATCCATAACTCCCTTTTTATTCTTTATTTTCTTCGACATTGTATGAAACGCTGTCATTATTGTAAACTTTTTAATAAATACTTATTAATGTTAACATCTTGACAGATACTCTGACCCATAATTACCGTAAAAAGCTTCAGCGGATGTAGACTCATTTCGCACATGCGCAGAACCGATCGTGCTTCCATTACAGATCGGGCAGTGACAGTATCCCCAGCTTTATGTGTCCTGTGTCTCCTGAGTTTGTCCTGCAGCAAATCGTTTTTGGTTTTACTTCACCTGGTCCTGCCTCCGTCCTGCACTACCTCAATCATGACAACAAATACCGGTACAAATGATTCACTTTTGGAGACACTCCATATCAAGATGGCCACCGCGGCTAGTTGTTGTTAGGCATTTACATTTACTAAGCTAAAACGTTGTGTTGTACTAGTAAAAATTCATTCATAACATGAAGTTTTAGTATATATATATATATATATATATATATATATATATATATATATATATATATATATATATATATATATATATATATATATGTATATATATATATTATAATTTGCCCAATTCAACCCTGTTTGTCAGTGAGTAAATTATCAGCTTGTAGCGATGAGTGGTGACTTTTCAAACAAGGTCTTGTGATAGAAAGCACTGGATGATATGCATTCCTTTAAGATCTTAATTATGTGCAACATCTGTAAATTATTTAGTTTGAGTTCCACCAGCAACTGGAGCCAAATCCCATGTGTGTTACAACTTCAGCCAAATAATCGGATTCTGATTATTTATTCAACTCAAAATGTTTTAAAGGAACATTTTGCATCATTCTAGTTTTAAAACAATAGTTTTAAGTTGTTGATGAAGAGAGACTTGACATGTTTATATCTTGTCAGAATCTACTGAAAAATCTGTCAAAGTGTGAAGTTGGATTTAATGAGGATTAATCAGCCTAGATATACATAAGAGAATAATACATGTGTGGGGTTTCTTAAAATGGGATTTAAGTCATAGCCTAAAGTGATTGATTACACTGTTATCTAATCAAGTATCTTTTTTTAAAAGATGCAACTGAGCTTCTCTTGTTTGTTGACAACTTCTTCAGTTCTGGAGTCAGTAATACACTGATAGGGCCATAGAGGTTGTTAATGAGGTCAATGAGTCCCTGGCCACACCCACTTTTCAGTTCCCTGTTTGTGTCGTTATCGCTAATGATCCAGGACACGGACGCCACATCCAATAAAACATAATACACAAAAATGGCTACAATTCAACACACTGACTGATTTTGCCTAACACATATTTGCCTAAAACTTTGGCATCCAACTGGCTTGACACTAACTTGAAGCTTGGTAGCAAAGTATCTTATGACGCAGTCTCTGGTCCGGTGCCCTGAAGTCTCACAAAGTCACGTATCTCACGAGGGTTAGGCTAATGTAGCTAACTGTTATGCTAGCACCGGAGTGTTTTTAGCTCATGATTTCTGCTTTTTTCCATCTCTCCCTGCTTGAACACAGCTGATTTCTTTGAGTGATGAACCACTCTTGAACGTATTTCAACAGTTAGATTTAGGTGTTTCTGAGCAAAGACAATGCTAACGTTTTTACGGCAGTGATTTAAAATGGACACCAGGGGGAGCCAAAACAAGCAAAAATGCATAGTATCCCTTTTGTAAAATCCCTGTTGGTGTTACTGGCTCAAGCATATTCCCAGTTATTCCTGCTTTTCCCCACATTCTTCCCTTTTCGTTTGTCTCATCTCTGAGTTTCTGTAGCTTTGGAGAACATTGATCCTTAGGACAGCTAATCTGTTTCTTGGTTATGGTTTGCTAATATGCGTCCTGCCTCTAACTCCGTGATTACAGGAGACTAATATCAGTGATTCTGACTAATGAAGTCCATGTTTTTGAACAAAAGAACCTCATTTCTGTCGAACTAATATGTCTCACCAGACATAACACAGAACCCTAACATGATGAAAATCATAAATATTTAAGTTTTTCCCAAGTTTTAAACCTTCACCTGCTTTTATGCCCAATTTAACATGTGCAAAAACTCTATTACAGTCTTTAAGATGGAACGGATTCCTGTAGCACATTCAGGGAGCTTTAGTTCTTTCCCATATTGTAAAATAAAACTAATAGTGTCACACAAATACCTGAAATTAAACCCCAAAGGCTTTAAAACAGAGCTATTAAAAAATGTGTTCGGTGAATGAGAAGGATTGGGTTTTCTGGGCGGGCAGTGTTTCACATGCAGAGTTGGGGCCTATTAAGGGTCATTAAAGACCTCGTTTCTTGGTGTTTCTGACGGAAACAACAGACTGACTTCGCCTGTTCCTGCAAACTACATCGGTTAAGAGTTACAGACTTCTCAAACCTGTAGTTTATTAGAATTTGAGGTGTAGATCTTTTGGGTACAAACACCTGTTTTCAGGATCTTCTTGAAATACGATTTGTTTTTAACACGGTGGAGGATTTAGATGTTTACGATGGTCTGATTGAATCTAGATGTTGAACAATTCTTATCTTTGCTTGTCTCATTCTATTTGTTTATGGACTGGATCTCAAGAAGAATAGAGTCTCTGTCTCGAGCTGAGGAATTTTGGTGTCTGGTTCCTGAGCGATGGTGGGATGGAGAGGGATGGATCGGGGATTACAGTCTGTCGAGGTGAAGAAGACAAAGCTCTTGATTTCCTGGCTCATCTACTTTATAACCCTCACCTGGCCAACAGATTTAGATTGTGACCAAAAGGAAAAGCATATTTTATGTCATCTCTCCTGTAGAGGGCAGTGCAGAGTTCATACCAAAAACACTCTATTTCTTCGAATTACCGTGATTCGTGTCCGGTCTTTTCGTTGTTCTTTCTCTATCCCTTTACCCGGCCGAGGTATCATCATTAATGTGTTTCTAATTACAGACACAATAAAAATGTGATCATTTCTACCATTTTGTTTTTTCCTTTTGTTGGTCACATATTAGCTTGATTTCCATTGGATCTGCTCCGTTTGCTGTGTTTAGGTTCGGATAGAAGTTGTCTGGTAACAAACCGAAATATTGACTAAATGAATGCAGAGGACGAACAAAAGGCTCGATCTGTTGAACATATATGGGCGCTTACAGGAAAGGGGAGGAGCTTCAACATTTAAAGCTTGAGAAGTAGCTCAAGAGCGAGATCATGCAAAGTATCCAGATGTGTATTTTGGTCAATTTATTTTTCATGATATTTCGCTTCGGAAGGTTTTAACTATTCCATATATAATCAACTTTTTTCTCATTTTTATGATATTTTTTGTGGATTTATTAGCTCTTGACAGTCGAATATTGAATCCTGGATGTGATTTTATTGACCAGCTCAGTGTTTTCTTGCGATTATGATTTGCGTCATGTAAATAAGGACATGTTCTTTCTCCCCTGCAACGTTTTTCAGACAGGTCATAAAAGCGTTTTGAATAACAGCAGAATAAACCCGAACCGGAGTCATCATTAGGATTGACCACCGTCCTGCGGCCTCATCTGCTCGCCTTCATAACAAGCCTCCTGATGTATTTTTATTGTTCATCAATACTGCAGCTCTATTTATTAATGGACAGTTTATAAGAGAAGGTCATAAAACTTCACATAAACACATTGGTTTTCCTGACACCAGCATGAATTAACAACTGTTAATGTATCAGGAGGGAGTCGCGGTGCCGAGCTGTAAACTCTCCTACGGTCATTTGGTGCCACCGTGACAAAGAGGTTATGAATACTAATAGATGTTTGTGTCGTAATCATTTTTGGTTCAGTTTATTACAGCAGGTTTGTTCACAGTAACGTCATTTTATCAGACTTTAATGACATTTAGAGGCCTTTTCTCCTCGTTTATTTAAACACAAGATCAATTGGTGAGTTAATTCGAACGTTTATTCTAAAATGTTTGAAACTCACCAGCTGACTTTCCTTTATGTATTTCGACTTTGCATGATCAAATAAAGGCCGTCTTTGTCCGTGAGAAAGCGGTGCATGCTGGGAATGAGTAGATGAGGCTGAGACGCGTTTGGTTTTGTTTGTGACGGAGATGCTTTGTAATCCTGTGTAACTCCGCCAACCCCCACCCTCAGTTGGATGACTCGGTCAGACTGTGGCCCAAATTAACCCGCCACAATTGGCCCGTAATGGCTTAAAGATTGAGGTCTGGATGGGGCATCAATCACGAGGACGCGGCTCAGCTGACCCTGAGTCCTCAACCAGAGGGGAATGATGGGAGGGAGCTGAGTTAAAGGGGGATGGAACAGACGGAGTTCTGCCCGTCAGACATAAAATATCTTCACTCTGTCATGACAGGTCCCTTTTGTACCACTTTGTGTGTTTGCATTAGCCTTTTGTCCTTCGGTATCGAGCTCCTTACATTGATTTTGCTCCTAAAACACACCGCCTCCTTTCATCTTCAGAACCATCGGAGTTGGGGATGAAAGTGAACGCGCACCACTTCTTCCTGCCTATTATTTGCAGAACTAAGATGCCAGCGCTCCACTTAATGCTTAAAAACTCAAGTCTTTTATGTTGAGGAGAAAATACAGTGAGGTGAGAGCGAAACAAGGAGCACTTATCTCCTCCTGGTCACTAATGGCGGTGACAGCTGCTGGGTTGACCTCCACTAACGCTCAGAGGAATTTAAAGCTCCAGACTGTAAAAGAGTCAAACGCAAAAGTCAAACAAACATGGAGGGAAAATGGTGTTTGGTATAAAGAATTAGGTTTAATGCAGGAACATTTACTTTCTAATGTATTTTATTTATCTTTACATCATGACTGAATTTGTTTTGCATTTCAAACGGTGCGCTCTTATTGTGATGATGAAAATTACTTCATTTCTCTGGTTGTTTTATTGTATTATTTCATTTATTTGTGTACAAGTGTCTTACAGTGTTGAATGGCCCTTTGTTAAAGACCCTTCAATCCCTGTACCAAAGGACTAATGATGGGATTTATGGCTCTTTTCTGCTTGTTTTTTGCAATCATTTGAAAGAGAAACATCATGTGGAACTATGTTTGGGGACACTCTTTATTGCAACACCTACGTGTGCATTGCTAATTAGCTTCCCCGATAGAACTGATGGTTCTTGTCATAGATATCACTAGATGTCTCACCCGCGCTGTTCGTCAATGGACCCTGACGTTCCTACGTCGGCGGCCATCTTACTTCAGACAGCTGCCCACTTTCTTACATTGGTGTCAAAGTATGTACTATTAAATACCTCTAACTTGCTTACTTTTTAACCGATTTTCAAACAGTTTGCATTTTTATAAATGTCAGAGACGTGGCTGTGAATATACGGTATATCAAAATATAATGATAATGGTCGGGAAATTCATAAATTTTAAAAGTATCATATCTCAAGTCTATACATAATACGATTTGTAAGAAAGTAAACCGTTTGCTAATCCGTTCATTTTTCATCGAGTTATGATTATTTTTAGTTAAGTTTATCGCTCACCTTCCATCTGCTACCATAGAGAGCAGAACTCAGCTGTCCGAAGCAAGATGGCCGCCGTGTAGGGACGCTGTAGAGTCCCACATAGGGCATCTAGTGATATCTATGATATCTATGGTTCTTGTTGCTTTGCTCACTGATGTTTTAAATAAAGAGCTGTTCTGTTTCATCCAGTGACTTAGTGTTGAATGTTGCATCAGGGCCACAAACGTTACAGTTAATTAAAAAAATAAAGAACGGTTCTCTAGAAGGACTGGGTTCTCCTCATTCACAGTGAAGAGCAGTTCAAAACATCTGACTCGTTCATGAACGTCACATCACTACAAAAGACAGGAGTCTGGTCCGTGTAGCTCCCAGTGAGTCAGACCAGTTCCTGGTCAGGGTTGGACGTCACAAGGCTGCCCTTTGTCACAGGTTCTGTTTACTTCTATGGACTGAATTTCTTGGGGCAGTTTGGTGGCAGGATGATGACTTCAGCTGTTGCCGGGGAGGTTAGCAGCTGGGATGAGGATCAGCACCTCCAAATGTGAGACCATGGTTTTGACCGGAAAAGGGTGGCTTGCCAACTCCAGGTCGAGGAGAAGTCCTACCTTAAGTGGTGGAGTTTAAGTATCTCTGGGTCTTGTTCAAAAGTGAGAGGAGGAGGAAAGTGATGTAGATGATGAACCAGGTGGTGAAGATGGAGCTGGGCCAGAGAGCGATGGTCTTGATTTAGGATCTATGGTTCAGCCCTCACCTACGGTCATGAGCCTTGGCTAATGACCGATGTATGCTCCTCCACGTCACGGGCTGAGGTTTGGGTCAGGATGCCTCCTGGACACCTCCCTGGGGAGGTGTTTCAGCCATGTCCAGTCAGTAGGAGGCCTCGGGTCAACCCAGGACACGCTGAGGGATTGAGATTGGAGGTGGCTGAGGAGAGGACCATGTGGGCGTCCTGCCTCATATCCAAGTTAGTGATATCAAATCAGACTGAAACAGAATCCCTGTGTCATTACAGCAGCGCCTGATACTGTAGGATTTTAAATAAATGTCAAATTGTTCAGTTATTTTAAAAACTTCCGTCATCTTCACATTTAGAGCACAGAGATATCAACATTTATTATTCAATCACCAAATTTAGGTGCAGCATTTGTTCAGGGATAAATTTAAATTTAATTACTGTGATTTTTAGAATAAACACAGTAAAAACTCTGGATTCTAAAGTCAAACTCCTCTTGGAGTTTTTAATTAACACACAGTTCTCAGTAATGAGAACTACAATTTGAAACAAACGTCACAGATCTTTTCTTTTCACCATTAGGCTGCTTAAAGGAGAAGTAATAAAATAACCTTGTGGGTGTCTTATTGGGGTTTGGATCTGTCCTCTCTCCGGTTTCTGGTGGGACCCAAAACGTTCACGAGTCAGTCCAGGTCTCCTCAGGAAGGACATGTCTGAAACACGTCCCCTAGGTGTCCATCCTGTCCACATCCTGCTTCACCTCCAAGTCCTTCTCTTAACATTACACTATTAGATATTTAATTCCTCTATATCTCTCTCTGTATATCAGATAATATTTAATAGAAGGGGACAGAATCAGAGTGAATATAACCGTTTATGTCTCAGATAGTTCCTTCCTGAACACTTGTCTTCTAACTGCTCGCTCTCTTTCTGGTCAGGTATCTCGTAAACTTCACTTTGACCTGCTTTTTTTTTTTGTTTTTGTCTTTTTTAATCAAATCAGTCCTTTAAACTGTAGCATTCAGAAATCAAACTTCGAGAAGACATGCTTACTTTTCTTTTTGCAAGTGTTTTGAAAAGACTTTAAACCAGTTTCATTACTTTGTTTTAAACTTTTTGTTTACTTTTGTCTCATCAGTTGACAGAAGATTTTCCCAGAAGCCTCTGGGAGCACAGAGATATATTTTGAAGATGTGAGACGAGTCTTTAGTTGGAACTTCGGGGTAATTTTACCGGAACTTTGCGGCGTGCGACTGTTTCCATTGATGTGGGCCATTTTGAGAGGGCCGTCTTCAGGGACATTTCAGGGACCAATGGAGTCCCTGATCAGGGGCAGGTACTCAGATTGGCCCGATAGATTCACGGAGTGGGAAATGTGGTTAACTCGTGCTGATTGGTTGTGAAGATGAAGGAAAATGATGAAAGCAGACCACGCTGAAGTAAAGTACCTGTGTGTTGTCGGTCGGATCTTGCAAAATGACCGTGTCTCCGAAGTTGGATTAGTTTGTCATAAAGTACGTATCCTTCTGTTCAGCACTCCCATCACGATGTATAAAAACAGAAAAATACGCCACAACCATCGCTTCTTCGTCCATTATTCTCCACTTCCTTGTCTGTTCGCGCCTTTACGCTCGTCAGTGACGTCGATGCTGACGTCTTACAAAAGTTCCGTAAAGGTGGAGGCTGTAATGGAAACATGAGCGCTCAGCTGATTGTCCCGGTCAATTTCGCCCTCTAGGATTTACCCTGAAGTTCCGATAGTCGAAACGTGGCTTTTGTGTTGTTTTTGATCAGGAGAGATTTTGTTCTTGAAACTCTCTCGTGGAAACCGGTTTAGTCCCGTCTCTTTCTCATTGCTGAGTCAGGACTTCTGACCTGAACTTGGACCCAGTGAGGTCTGCAGGGCTTTAGATGTTCTGGTTCCTGAAAGTCTTCACAACACGGCGGGGATGTGTTGCTTTTTGAGATCTTTTAGCGTCATCAAACAGGGTTTACTGATGTGATTTCTTAATTCTACAGGTCTGGTGGGACTGAGCTCAGCTTTCAAAATAATAATGAATTTGTGATTTAACAAAGGGGCAACAGAGCCAGGTTGCTTTGGATAGCTTCTTTTTCTTTAATAAACCTAATCATCTTATATTTACTCAGGTTCTCTTTGACACTAAAATTTGTTTGTTGATCTGAAATATTAAAGTGTGGCAAAAAAAAAAAGCAAAAACAGAAATCTGTGAGGGTGCAAATACTTTCTCACAGCACTGTAGTGATTATAGTTTCACAGGTTTGTACTTTAATGCCGTCTCCTGATTCCGGCCCATTATTTTAAATAACTCCTGGACGATAAATTAACTTTTTTTCTGCACGTTTACTCCCGTTATCCTGAAAGCAATCAGTCACAACAAAAGACGTCAAATAAAACGCAAAAATACCCAGAACGAGCTACAAAGAAGCATCAAAACCTTTCATTTCTACAGATTTTATTTTCTGATGAACAAAATCAAGTTTGGTGAGCTGCCCTTCAGTTAATCAGGTCTTCATGCATAAAGACAAACAGAAATTCACTGCATGTTCGACTTGATAAGTTCAATGTTTTATTAAGTCGTGTAAAGATAAAATGACACTGAACAAACCCTGCTTTGATTTGCAGACAATAAATATTAAAAACATTCAGTAAAATAAAAATCTACCAACAAAATCAGTTTAGTTTAATAGAGAAAACATTAGTGCATTTGTAAAACTTACAAAATTATTTAAATTTACTTTGCATAATTAGTAAATAGTCCCCATTTTGATATGTCGTGTCAGTTCCTTCATAATGGCGATGAATGTGACGGTGAGAATAAATATTATGTTTGCATAAAATCCCCCTGGAGGGTCCGGTTAAAGCGTTTTAAGTGTAGTGCATCAGATGGACCCCCTCAATCACAGAGGACCTGAGCAGGTTCTACGTCGGATGTTTTAGTGAAGAACAAAAAAACAAAGTACATGTCAAAGAAATTCATTTTTACCAGATTTTCACAACAGGAGACCTAAAAAAAACCACCTGGTAAAACTCAGAGTTTGTGTTGTTCCTTCCAGCGATGTTCCAGAGTCCGTTTTGAAACATTTATTTTGTTTGTTGGTGGAGAAGCAGAGTTGTTGTGTCAGAATGGCAGCTACCTGCCTCACCAGGGTTTTCACAAACACACAGGAGAAACCGGGACCACGAGGACCTTTCAGGTTCTCCTCTTCAAATCCTCCATTTTCTGCAGAGTTCATTCAGAAAATGGTCCAAAGTTAAGAGTTTCCTTCATACGCAGGTCCCTTGGTGGTGAACGATGTGTTTACGGTGTTTCAGACCAAGACTTCGTTCTTTAAAGTCCATGACTCGCTGCTGCGATGTGTCCACCAGAGCGCTGGCTATGGCAATACCTGAAACCCCAGAGAGAGGACAGTCATCACCAGTGGTTTGAGACCATGTAACTTAACGAGACTGATTGACAGAGTAAATGGTTATAGTTGGTATAGGATGAGGTTTGGTTAGCCAGAACTTGAACAGATGGTTGGTTTAATGAAACATTTTTATTCCTATAAACTGTTTAGGGTTTATCGATCCAGTCCACACTCTATCTAGGACAGGGGTGTCCAAAAGTTCAAGACAGGGGCTAAAACGTCCACTTAAACATCCTGATGAGCCACCAAAAGTAGCTCTTTTTTGAAAAAGCCAAAAGTGGTTGCATTGTGATTTTTTTAATTTGTATTCCTCAAAAACATTAAAATAAAAATAAAGTAGTTTTCTATGTAGAAAGGTTTTCGTCAATCCTTACAAATATGAGACATAAAACGGGTCCAGTATGTTTAGGTTCATTTGAAAAAACATCATATTCCCTGGACCTGATTGGTCAGTTTCTTGAAACTAAATTTTCTTCCATTATCAGAAACAAGACCAGGATCTGGGTCCTATAACGCTGCCGGATTTGGTCAAATTCTACAAACGGAGCTCAGCTTTACAGTAGTGACGTCCGTAAACAGGACTTCATTTCATCTTGAACCTTTTATATATTTAAAAAGATCTGGAACTTTTTTTTGTCCCATTAGCAGGGGTGGTTCTAGGGGAGAGCCAGGGGGGCAGTGCCCCGCCATGGCCCCCCTGTTAAGTGTTGAGTCTCAGGCAGGTTTTCACTGAAATGAGAACCAAGAGATCAAAGTATTTTTGCAAAATTGTTTTTTGTAAACTTATTGAAATACTTAAAGACAATGTTTGTGGTTAATTTGTTTCTCTAAAGCAGCTGGCCTCCCTCTAATGTTGGTCTAGAACAGGGGTCACCAACCTTTGTGAAGCCGAGGGCTACTTCGTGGATATTGAGGCATGTAAAGGGCCACCAGGTTGATAAAATATTTATCTTTAAACTAGAATAGATCAGAGTTAAACTAATTTCATGTATAATAAACATATTTTAAAGAAAATTGTAGTTTTGGAATCTATACTAATGCATTTGTGATTAGAAAAAGATGGCAGAAGCTTTTTATTTTACTTCGTTACAGACTTGTGCTATTTGGAGATGGGGCCTGTGGGCACCTTGTATGGTTCCTGGGGGCACCAGGTTGGTGGTCTAGAACTCCACTGTCCATTAGTAAAAAACCTGAACACAAAAATGTTTAAAAAGGAAATCAACAGCCTCCTGGAGGAATAATTCTACGATTGACAGCTGAGGGCTAAAAAACCTCACCCAGAGGGCTGTAAGTGACCCCCGAGTCGCACTCTGAACATGCCTGATCCAGGACCACTACGAGATCATATGGTCAGACTTCAAATGTCTGAACTAACCCTTCACCATGTGGCGACCATATTTAATCACCTGCTTTACATTTAGATTTGCAGCCTAAACCTTAGGCAATTGCAAAAAAGTTTTAAAAATGAAAAATACATTGAAAAAAGTAACAAGGTTTTTAAAATGCACAAACACTTCAAAAAAGGTAAATTAAAATAGAAAAAAAACATTTTATATAAATGCATCAGAGCTTAATAAAACTATAGAGGACGATGAAGAACATTGTGTTCATCATCTTCAAACCTCCAGGAATAGAATCATCAACATTTCCAGTTTTAATAAGTAAGAAAACAACAGTAATGTCATTAAATTCGATTCCCCGTCTTGTTGTTTGTTTGTTTTTCTGTATAAATGTTTGAACCCGAGCAGGCGGGATGCCTCCGATTCCCCGGAGCCCTGCGTTACCTTGGCAGGTGCTGCTGATGTGGTTTTAGTGTCATGGCAGGTCTTTCGAGTCCCGTCTTCTCCCAGTGACGGAGAGCTTGATGGTCATTATGACCGAAGCTCAATCTGCTCGTGTGCAGGAGCCAGAAAACAAACAGAGCAGTGAATCTGCTCCGCACTCGATATGATTTGGATGCAGGAGGTTTTCAGAATTTCACACTCAAATGCTTTCTGGTGTTTTTTCAGTAGGAGGAAGAGGAAAAGCCGATTACAAACACCAGTCTGTTTGTGTTTTCACCTGTGTACAGAGATGATTTGTTTTTTTGATAAGTCCTGATACAGTGAACCGTACAGTCGGTGATGGCAGCCAGTTCTGTTTACCCAGAGTGGGGAGAGACGATCGGCCCACAGCACCTGTTCTGTTGGAGCCCGACTCGGTTCAGCTCTTTGTTTCTTCATCAACAGTTTCTGGAGGTCAGAATAAAACTTCAAACGACGGAATTCTGATGGTTTCACTGCAAAGAATGAACAACTAACCATCCATCTATCATCCATCCATTTATCATCCATCCATCCATCTATCATCCATCCATCCATCTATCATCCATCCATCCATCTATCATCCATCCATTCATCATCCATCCATCTATCATCCATCCATCCATTCATCATCCATCCATCCATCTATCATCCATCCATTCATCATCCATCCATTCATCATCCATCCATCCATCTATCATCCATCCATCCATCCATTCATCATCCATCCATCCATCATCTATCCATCATTCATCCATCTATCATCCATCCATCTATCATCCATTTATCATCCATCAATCATCCATCCATTTATCATCCATCCATCTATCATCCATTTATCATCCATCCATCCATTTATCATCCATCCATTTATCATCCATCCATCCATTTACCATCCATCCGTTTATCATCCATCCATCTATCATCCATCCATCTATCATCCATCCATCTATCATCCATCCGTTTATCATCCATCCATTTATCATCCATCCATTTATCATCCATCCATTTATCATCCATCCATTTATCATCCATCCATCTATCATCCATTTATCATCCATCCATCTATCATCCATTTATCATCCATCCATCTATCATCCATCCATTTATCATACACCATTCATCCATCCATCTATCATCCATCCATTTATCATCCATCAATCATCCATCCATTTATCATCCATCAATCATCCATCGATCTATCCATCATCATCCATCCATCCATCATTCATCCATCCATCCATCCATCCATCTATCATTCATCCATCCATCCATCGATCTATCCATCATCATCCATCCATCCATCATTCATCCATCCATCCATCCATCCATCTATCATCCATCCATCCATCCATCATCCATCCATCATTCATTCATCCATCCATCCATCCATCCATTTATCATCCATCCATCCATCCAATTATCATCATCATTCCATCCAATTATCATCATCCATCCATCCATTTATCATCATCATCCATCCATTTATCATCATCATCATCCATCCATCCATTTATCATCCATCCATCCATCCATCCATTCATTTATCATCCATCCATCCATCCAATTATCATCATCCATCCATCCAATTATCATCATCCATCCATCCATTTATCATCATCATCCATCCATCCATCCATCCATTTATCATCCATCCACCCATCTTCTTCCACTTACTGAAGGTCTGGTCGTTGAGGTAACACATCCAGGAGGAACGCCCAGACCTCCCTCTTTCTCCAGTTCGTTCTGGTGGATCTGAAGGTGTTCTCAGGCCAGACAGGATACATGATCCTCCAGAGAGTCCTGGGTCTTCCTGGAGGTTTCATGCCTAGAAAACCTCCAAAGGGAGGCATCCTGAACCCCCTCAGCTGACTGCTGTCGATGTGGAGCAGCAGCTCTACTCCGAGCTCCCCCTGATGACGGAGCTCTTCCCCTTATCTCTAAGGCTGAGTCCAGCTACCCTACGAAGGAAGCTCATTTGGACGCTTGTATCTGGGATCTCGTTCTTTCTGTCGTCATCCACATCTCATGATCGGGGAGGGCAGGAACGTAGAAGCATTGAGAGCTTTGCCTTTTGACTCAGACCAGAGCAACATCCTCATTACTGAAGTCTGTCGCTTCATCACCCGCTCCATCCTACCATCACTCGAGAACAAGACGCCTAAACTCCTCCAACTGGGCGTGAACTCACCCCCAACAACTGAACCACTCAAATCATTAACTAACAACTGAATTAAAGGTTAATGAGTAAAGTTTTACTCAGGTGTTGAAGCAGAGAAACGTCTAGGACATGCAGGACAGTGGCCCTGGAGGACGTTAGCATCACTTAACGCTGAGTTAAAAACTACAACACTGCAGAGCGTTTTGGAGAAGCAGGAGTTGTTATTTTTGTGCTGCAGCACAGCCGACCTCTCTGGGAGGTGGAGGATGATCTGCAGCCCAGTGTTAATTTTGGCATGAAATTTTAATTTAGTTTTAGTCTTAGTCTTTTGACTAAAATTCTTTTTCATTTTAGTCTAGTTTTAGTCGTCCAATTTGTTTTAATTTTAGTCTAATTTTAGTCGACTAAAATTCGGACAGGGCTGTACAGTGCGGCATATATGTCGCACGTGCGATTAAAAAAACAGTCTGTGCTACAAACTATTTTTAGACGTAGCACTTGTGCGATCAGGGTTTCCTCTACATGTAATTGATCGTGGCGCACCGCCACACCGTCAGAATTAACTTAATATATATATATATTTTTAAAAACAATGTCAGGTGGCCTCAGCGGGTCTCCAACCTAGCGCTAGAACGCAGGCGCGGCGCCAGTTCAGAGCATCTTGCCTGGCAGCGCAACGCGCTGCATCCGCTGGCTCGCCCACGTCCTTCGTCTCCGTTTTGATCATCCGACCAGAGCCTTTCTGCATTTTGACCCGAGGGCCGCAGCCTGGAGACGACCACGACGTAAACCCCGGCCGCACCCGATGGTTCCATGTCGTTACGGGCGACCTCCCAACAATCCGGAGTTGCCGTCATGCCGTGGCGCAGCTGGCACAAGATCGCCAGTACTGGAAACACCCAGGCTCAACGCACTGGTGCGGGACGACACCCGACCCTTCGCAGGAGCCGTGATGATGACTTTGAAACAATGTAAAGCATATTAAATATATATAACCTATATTTGCGCACTTGTATGGATTAAAGTTCCGCGTCGAGTCGACTGGCGAGTCTAGCGACGGAGTTCCATCAGTTCTAGCTGTTCAGAATAAAAACTCTTTGACTCAGAAAGTGTCCCTGTGCTTCAGACACACATTAAACCAGAGGAACTAATAAATCTGAACGGGTCACACTGATGTCTGTAACGAGTCCACGGTCCGAGTCAGGGGGAGACGAGGCTTCACACCGGAGTCTGACCCCGCTGAACGCA
>SSNR01000089.1:162138-196880 GCA_006937965.1 Callopanchax toddi | reverse complement strand
GGGGGGGGTCCAGGCAGGGGCAAAGAAGGGTGGCACAGTAAAAGGTCATTATATTTAAATGCTCTGCAGTCTTGGACTGCAATGGACAGCAGACCTAAGTTTTAATAACATTTATTTACTGAAGTAAAATCTGTTTAGCAAGAACTATGCAGCAGATTCAAAATCAGGAGACAAATGAACATTTTAAAACATCACAGTCTCACTGTACACCATCAAAACTGTCTGCCTGTGAATTTGCTTTCAACATCAAAATTAATAATGATAATAATAAATTTAACTTATATAGCACTTTATGTTTCACAATCTCAAAGTGCTACAGAGCAGAAGCTTAAAATAGATGAGTCAAAGTTCATAAAATAAGTAATATAAAGTAGAATTATAACAGTTTCTGCATTTTATTAATAAATCAAAGATTATAGCAGCTGAAAACATCTGTTTTTGTGGTTTTGTGCACACATTTCTCAGCTCACACTCGCACTTTGAAAAAAATCTACACTAATTTGAATGAATAAATGTTCTTCTTGAAATTACATTGACATATAAACATGTTTGAAGACATTTCTTGTTATTGTGTTTTCACAATAAGCACTTTCTCAGTGTGTTAAAACGATGGCTACTAATTTTCGCTTTAGAGATTGTAGCTGAATTTTTTTTTTGCTGGAGCTACAACTTTTTGTTCTGTGCTACAAAACCTGCAACCTTTGTAGCACCGGTGCTATGAGCTAAAAAAGTTAACGTACAGCCCTGTCGGAACTATTTTAGTCGACTAAAATAGTTCAGAATTTTAGTCGACTAAATATAAAATAGGCATATTTCACTAATATTAATATGTTTTCCTCTGGTGCGTTTATTTTACATTTCGTTAAATGAATTGGGGTAACACTTTACTTTTATTAACATTAGTGCATTATTAAGTATTATATAAACAAATGGGCTCTTTATCAACGTTCCCAATATTGTTAATGACCCCAATTATAAGACACACCCCTTTCCAAGACTAATCTTCAGAAAAAAAAACTAAATTCACTTTTAAAATAAACTATTTTGTTGAAAATTTGATTAAGTAGTTTAAATATGATCTTATTTAGAGACCTTTAATATTTGTTTTATTAATTCAATCACAAAGATCTGTAATTCATATTCTACTGTGTGTTGAGTTCTGTCAGGAAAGACACCAGTGGTCCTGAGCAAATAAATACCATAATAATGTAAACTGTCAGAACTTTGCTCATGACGTGTCAGATCAAAAGTCTGCAGGCTTTAACTCACAGAGTCTGATCAGCTGTTCTCACGCTGCGGTCCGTCTCCTCCCACAGAACGTGATCTCCACAACGCTCCGTCTTCGGTCATTTCTCTCCATAACTCCATATTTCCTGTCTCCCTGACAGCTGTTTGAGCTGTTTGAAGCCTCTGCTGCATTCATCACTATTATCTTAAAATTAGCGTCATAACTCTGCCTCCGTTCTGTTCATGTGACCCACTTTTAATAAAGTTTGTTCCTGTCGGCGTCTGCTCTGCTGTTTACAAATTCCGGCGCGTCCCGACAAGGCGGACTCTGATTGGTTCCTTTCTCATCTACTTCCGCCTGCTCCGATTGCTGATTGGTTCTTTGGTATGTTCGTCAAATTCTTCCCGTTTTCTGACTGGATTTCGTCACTGTCAATTCTCGTCTCGTCTTTCGTTCCTGACGAAAATGTCCGCCGATTTAGTCTTCGTCATCGTCTTTTTCCGTTTTATGTTTTTGAATTTCGTTTAGTTTTCGTTCGGCAAAATATATTCGTGACGAAATAAATAACAAAAATATTTCGTCTACGAAATTAACACTGCTGCAGCCAAAAACATTTGGATCAAAGGTTCTCAGAGTCAGAGACAAAAACTCAGTCCAAGGAATAAGACGACGAAAAACCTGAAGCTGGGGTTAAAAGTGTAGAACGCCTCAAGTACACAAATATGTGTTTACCCTCTATTTGGAACGACAACATGTTGAAACTGAATTCTAAGGAGCTCAATTCAACTCAGAAGGACTTTATTAATCCCAAAAGGGAAAGTAGAATCATAAAAGTTGCTGTCAGTTTCACATCACGTTTATTTACAAGTCTAAATTTAACCAGCAGCTCGTCTGCTGCATCCAGGGATCGAGTTTGACGGCAAATAAGAGTTGGGTCTCCGATCCTCCACTGAGACACGTGTAGGAGTAAATACAGGAAAGTGCTAATCCTGTTAAAGAGGTAGAGGTCTGAGATTCTACTAAAAACTAAGGATGCACCGATACTGGTATCGGTATCGGCCCGATACCGATACCAGTATCGGTATTGGTTAGAGTTACCCGATACCAGGAACTGATACCAGTGGCTTCACTGTCTGTGACTTGTGATTTCTGTTGTAGTTTCCTATATTGAACACTAGGGGGTGCTATTGAGCTAAAGAGGAACAGTGTGGGTTGAGAGCTGGAGATTTGGTTAAAATGTGGAAAACTGCAATAATTTCACTGTGAAATCACAGAAAGTGGTTATTTTTCACCTTATATTTTAGTTTTGTGATCATTTTTTAATATATTTTATTTTTTTTATCTAACTCAGTCATTTGTTGTAAAAAGCAGAGAAGAAAAAAAATAAAACCTGTGGTCCAATTTGTTGCATTTTTTTGTGTGGTAGAAGTATCGGTATTGGCGAGTACTCAGACTTAAAGAGCATATATTAAGTTCTTTTTTTTTTTTAATTCTGATAAAACTCTGTCCAAAAATACTATTTGAAATGTTTATTGAGGGTATTTTGTTTTACAATACATTTTTTTAAACCATTTTTCTAGTCAAAAGTGCCGCTTTTTGCAAAGCTTCTAAAAACGCTTTTTTTTTCATATGTGGACCTGTGACGTCAGCTAAGGGAGCTCCTAGCTAGGTGGCGCTGCTTACAGTGTTGTCAGATGTAGATAAATAAAGTATTTGTAGGATAATTTAACACTCTGTACGATCAATAATCACATAGATATGATCATTTGAGCCCTTTGTTGTGTGGAGTTTGTGTAACAGATGCTTGTTTTAATCATTGTGTTAGATTTTTTAAAGCTAAACTACTTTAACATCTCAGACTGGCACCGCTCTAGTCTGCCAGCTGCCTGCTCGCTGTCGGCCATGAGTTGTTAGTTTTAGGTTAGAGCGCTCTTTAATCAAGTCGGTGTGAATTCATTTTAATAAAAAATGCTAAATTATTATGTTTATGAATGCCAATCGCCAGTCTGTCAGGACACTGAGTCAACAACGGGACGGCTTCCTTACCGGTACGGTGACTTCTGTTTGGAGACGAAAAACCCCGGCGGTCCTGATCTAGTCCAGGACTGGATGTGATGGAGTCCCACATACCGACGAAAAACATTCAGTGTGACTCTAAACAGGCGCCGTTACTTCGATCCATTCACCGGAACCGCTGTTAGCACGCAGCAGCTAACAAGAGCTAACCGCTGTTAGCATGCAGCAGCTAACAGGAGCTAACGGGGAGACTTGAGTCTCGTTTCCATGCCAGGTTTGGTACGGTTCGTGGTGGGTCGTAGTTCGGTACCGATCAGCGATTTCATGAGAGCATTTCCTTCAGGTGTCTGACCCTCACCTGGCTGGCGGGGTACAGTAAATCCATGCCGTGAGGCTCTCCAGAGGGGCTTCCCGTTCGCTCCCAAGAGGGGATTCCCAGCGGGGTTTCCAGCCTGACCCGACACTGTTTCGGTCAGCCTCGAACCGTTTAGCTGCATCCTGTGAAACTTTTTATAAACTCTTTCATTTCTTAACAATCCACCTGAACGCAGCTCAATGTTTGGAGCTCTGATGATCAAACCTGGTGCTAAACGCTGGTATTTTACCCAGACCCAAGTGAGGAGGTGGTTCACGGTCTACAGCTGGACCGACAGGGTACAGCCTTACAGGACTGATTGTTTTTATCTTTTTTTTTTTTTATCTTAACAAAATAACTTCTCACTATAGTAATAAAATAATAAAATAACGGCACTCTGGGGGTTTGTTTTGCTCGTCACAAGTAGTGAATAGTGGATCAGTTTTCTATATAGAGAACGAACGGTCTCCCTGAACTGTCGTCACTTCCGGTTTGGTGAAAAAATTGACAATTCTCACAAAAACGAATCCAAGAGCCTAAATAACCTGAATTTGTGTAAATTTTTATTCAGAAAAAGTTTCTATTATATTTCTCTAAACATTTGTTTAAGGGAGTGTCTAACTTAAAATATGCTCTTTAAGTATCGGATCGGTTTTGAAAAAAGTGGTATCGGTACATCCCTACTAAAAACCACATCTAATATGATAAATCTGCCATCAGTTGATCATTACAGTTTTTTTGGTAGAAAAAGTACAAAACTCTGCCGAACATGCAGAGATACACTTCCTGTTTATAACCAGTAGAAAGCAGTCATTTCAAACCAATTAAATCCTTCCAAACTAACCCGAGAGCTTCTTACATCCATAGATGAAAACACTCCAACCCACCTGTTATGACTTCATTCACATTCTGCAGTAAACAGACATAATAAACACTCTAATGTGAATATTTCTACTTCTAAATGGCCTCCACCTTTGACAAATCACTGTCCTAATTGTGTTGATTCTTCCAGCTGAACAAACACGTCTCCATTTGCAAAATCAAATTGATCAAACCTAATCAAATTATCCTGCAGGTGAGGGGAAGTGCGCGTCTGCTGCCGTGGTGACCGGGCGGGCGCATTAATGTGATTGTCCTGTCAGGTGAGTTGACACATCATTAACACCCCCCGTCGTTCTGCAGGTAGCCTAATGGGGTCATTAACGGGAGACTAAACTCCCCACCGGCAGGAACCAGGTCGTCCCGAGCTTTTAAACATCAAAGAGTGGGGGGGGGGCGCCGCCGAGGATCCGGTGTAGTAATCAGAAAAATCAGGGTCAGTCGAACACGCTGATGTTTAAATATTAATGCTCCTGATTTTAGGCCTGAAATACCAGTAAACATGGCAGACAAACAGAGGCGTCTTTGATGTGAGCTTGTAAGGGTTAGGGCTGATCCCGGGTAAAGGGGGATGCTTTTCATGAATACTTCATGGACGCCTGTTCTGGTTAAAGAAAGCAGGTCGAAAACGGCTCCGAATTACCTGAAACTCAGATCGAGAGCAAAGCATCCTGAGGAGTGAGAAAGCACTTCTGTGTTAAATGTTTTTAACTCAGCAATCGACGATCTTCCGTCGCAGTAGGGTGGGTGGATTCAGCGTATCACATTCTGGGTCAGCGGGTCTGAGCTTCTGATTCCAGCCGAGGAGCGATCCAATCAGATACCCAGAGGGAGACGGAGGGATTCAGGGAGGGAGGATGACAAAGATCCAGGTCAGTAGACGCAGTTTGGTCCGGAGGATGGAGCAGATGAGGTTTCTGAGAACTTGGTGTTGTGGGTCAACGACCTTTTCTGGTGGCTCGTCAACAACTGTTAGTAGAAAGCTGAATTTTAAAGACGTAATAGTCATAAGTTTAAAAATAAAGAGCATCCAACAAACTGAAGCCGGCGGCAGCGTCTGACTCTCTCCTGCAACATTTTCTAATCTGGTTTTGAGGATAAGGGGGCGCCGTAACAGACTTCCACCACCCACCGCATTCATTTACCAACTCCTTCACTCAATTATCTGCTGCTCTCTGCCCTGTTGCATCTCCAGCCTGCAGTTCCCACTCTTTTTAGGATTCAGCTCTTATTGAACCTCTCAGCCTTTTAATGCCTTCTTTCTCTCTCCTCTCTAGTTTTATTCACAGAGACTTTCAACATCTTACAGCACCTGTATTTTCCTCTCCCTCAGATATTCCAGTGTTTATCTCTGCTGCTGAATAGGCAGATTAGTGAAGGAAAAAGGGCTGCAGCGTCTCTGTCTCAGCCCAACCAGAACCCTAAGCTCGGGAGACGGCCCGGGAGGAAAATAGAGCCCACAGCCTGTTTCTCTTTGTGTTGCTCTGAGATGAGAATATGAGCATCCTGGTAAATCCATTACAGCTGCTGATTGGTTTTCTCTTTATACAACGATGCTGCTGCTGCTGCAGAGCAAAAGGAGGTAAAACTGAGGAGGTGAAGTGATGGACGAGTGCTACGGAGCCAAAAATAAGAATTTCTGTCAGTTTTCCTGCTGCTCTGTCCGTCATCTCAGGACACTTTGACTCAGAGAGCTGTCAGCTGCTGTTAGGTAACTTCTGCTTTAATTGTTACACCTGAGTTTACTCGCGTCCTCTTGAGGATTCAGTTATGATTTTTTGCGCCCTGCAGCTTTAAAAAAAAAATGCAAATTAGACATAAAACGTTTAGGCTTCAAACACTGGATGCTGCTTCACTGATCTGAGGAGGAAAAATACCAGAGAGTCTTTTATCATGAAGTCATACGTCTGTATTATATCATGTGGGGGGTGGACGTGCTCGTATGTATACAGCAGCTAAATGGACATATTTACTGAGAGAATGTTGATACGACAGCCCTTGTACAGGAGGATAGAATGATCAGTGATCCATTAATGATGTCTGGCTGGTCGCTAGAGCTGCTGCAGATGAAGCATCGCGTCTGCATGATCTTTGTTTGTCTCCCGGTTCCAGTTGAGTCCAGTCCGGGTACCAGGGGTGTAACTAGGGTGACCAGATCCAAACCAACATCAGGTGGGACAAAGAGCATGTTGGTGGTGGTGGTGGGGGGGGGACATTAGCCATGTTTCCACTATCGGAACTTCAGGGTAAATCCTAGATGGCGAAATCGACCGGGACAATCGGCTGGCTCGTGTTTCCATTACAGCCTCCACCATTCCGGAACTTTTGTAAGACGTCAGCATCGACGCCACTGACAAGCATAAAGGCGCCAACAGACGAGGAAGCGGAGAATAGAATGGACGAAGAAGTTATGGTTGCTGCGTATTTCGCTGTTTTAATGCACAGTGATGGGAGTGCCGATCAGAAGGACGAGAATACTTGATGACGAACTAATCCAACCTCCAAGACGCGGCATGTAAGCTCCGACGACACACAGGTACTTTACTTCGGCGCGGTGTGCTTTCATCATTTCCTTTCATCCCACAACCAGTCAGCACGAGTTAACCACATTTCAGCGAGTCTATCGGGCCGATCTGAGTACCTGCCCCTGATCAGGGACTCCATTGGTCCCTGAAGACGGCCCTCTCAAAACGGCCCGATGAAGTGGAAACACTCGCGCGCCGCAAAGTTCCGGTAAAATTCCCCTGAAGTTCCGATAGTGGAAACGGGGCTAATGTGGGAGTTTAATAAAATATGTCAAAGTTTAAACATTGTACTTTAAAATGCACAAACTCAATGTAATAATATAAATCATTTATTCATTATTTATTTTCTTAAGGAAAAATATAATCTGTGTTTGTAGCATGTCCAGACCGGGACTTGATCCCAAAGGTTCTACCGTTAAGGCCACGGGTCATTTCTTGGTTTTGCAGGTCTAATAACCATGATAACATTATGCTCAGCTGAAAGAAAAACTTCTACTACTCCATTGTGGAGTGCAGAAGTGCGTTGACAAGGACGCACTCGGTGTTAAAGGGTCAATGTCTTTGTCTTAATTTGTGGGACGTGTGAAAAGTGCCGGACAGCTGCTGTAACACGATTGGTGCCGTGTCTGTTCGCGGTGGATTTGCTGAAAATGCTGAGATTCTCTTTAGGAGACAAAGATGGACAGGACCAGGACTGAGTCCATCAGAGGGACAGAGCACGGTAGACGTTTAGGAGGTCAGATCAGAGATGGTTTGGACCTGTGGAGGAGGGAGAGTGGACCTATCAGTAGGAGGACGCTGCCAGGCAGGAGACCAGAGGAGATTTATGGATGCGGAGAAAGAGGACATGATTGGTGGGAGACGGTTAGATGGTGACAGGTGATTGGCTGTGGAGATCCTGAAGGGACATACCGGAGGAAAAGAAGAAGTCCATGTAGGAAGTCTCTCTAGTTTCACTTTTACTCTGAATAATTTAAGTACTTAAATCTTTTCATTATGTCTGAGTGGTACTTTTAACCGTACTCCGCCTGAGTGCCATAAATAATACTAGTTCCTTATGTCACTACGCTCCTTTACACACAGGTGTACCGTCTGTAGTAGGAGTACCATGACCTCTTTCACTAAATCCACGATGCCATCATGGCTCAGCGTGGTATATTTGCTTGAGTTGAGCTCCTTTGTAGCAGTGGACTGATGGCGTGAGCACCAAGCATCAACGCCTGGTACTCACTTGAGTACGTCACTGACAAAAACTGTGTTTTATGAACATCTAAAGCTTTACATTTGGTCTTAAATGACTGTTGTTGCTTTTGGCGTCTGCCACACTCACCCATCTACCATGTCATCATTCACACTTTCTCTGCCGACTTTTCTTCACACGTCAAACTAAAACGAAGGTTTAACGCGACGCTCCGATCACACGAAACCCTCGTCTGCAAAAAGCTTCTACTTCTGTCTGTTCTGCTCATTTCCTCCATCGTGAACCGAAACCTCTCACGTACTCGTGTTACATGAAAACTTTAAGACACGCCGGTCGGCCAAAGAGCTGCAGAAAGGAAGGAAAATAAAGAGGTGAAAGTGAGACTGAGGGGGAGAAGATTGGCCCGGTGCTGACGGCGCACTGCACCGCGGGCCTCCATCACGCCCGTGAGGAAGTGCTGCTGTCTTTTTAGTGATTTCAACACCGGTTTGGTGGTCGGCTGCAGCGACGGGGGAGGTATCGCGTGTCGGCCGTTTATAGGGCAACATGAGCTCAGACGGGGGAAAGTCAGGATGTCTCACGGAGGGGGACAATTGATCCAACAGGCGGGTCTGACCACATCACACGGAATCAAAGAGCTGCTCTGAACGATATGAAACGTTTTAACGGTGAAAAACAAGGCAGCATTTGGCGGATTAAAGCGTCCTCTGATGATGACGGCCAGGAAACACGAAGCCAGTTGTCAGCGTTTACACAGCTTTTGTTTAAAACGCCAGAGGCTGTTTGCTCTGAGACCTGAAGGGGAGACGCCGCACCATGTGGGCTGTTTTTAAACGCCGCCGATCTGCTGAAAACAGTTTGGCTTTTAAAGCGTCGCAAACCCTACGAGCAGCTCAGAGACAGCTGATGGCTTACAAGTACAGAAACAATCAGGGGAAAGTGGAGACATAACCGGGATGAGAGCCGCTTCGGACTCGTCATAAAAAGTCACATTAGCTGTGTGGAGTCGGGCCTGATGAGAGCAGCTTAAACTGCAGCTGGTCTTTATGATCAACCTGCCTTTTCAGAATTAAAAGCACTAAATGTGACTGAAGCAGCATTTTATTTTAATCTGTGGAGACTAAATTATCGTCTACAGGATGTCAACACGGAGAAAAACCCAACAAGGATGTAGATTTTCTCCCAAAATAACTTCGTCTGCTTTCATTTTGAATCAACATTTAATTAACTGTAAATTAAAAAAGGGAAAATGGACGACAATGCAAATAAAAAAACCAGCTCTATACCTCCTTTAAGGACCACGTATCTCCGTTTTAAACGAAGGTCATGTGACGGAGTTTTAGTTGTTTTGGTCAAACGCTGAAACACTCAGAGCTTGTGATGAGACAAACATCAGATTTTAACTTCATATCTGGAAAACCGACTGAGTTTTAACCATATTTGTGTTCTCGTATCAGTGAGCCGTGGCGTGACGCCGCGTCTCGTCTTCTTCCGCTCATCCGGGTCTCGGGGGTCCTCCACCAGCTCCTCCTCCAGGACCCCAAGGTGTTCCCGCGCCAGATTGAAGACGTACTTTCTCCACCGTGTCCTGGGTCGACCTGGGGGCCTCCTGCCGACAGGAAACGCCTCCCTGGGGTCCAGGAGGCATCCATAGGTGCCTCATGGACCGGTGAGGACTGGGACGTAGATCGACCCGTAAATAGAGAGCCTCGTGAGCCTTGGCGGCCATCTTTAATTAGATTAGTTGTAAACAAACGTCCTGCGAATACTCTCTGAGAATTTCGCTAAATTCTGGGGTTTTGGGATATTTAATTTCACCTAAAATGTCCCACCTTTATTACAATTTGAAATAATCAAAGTCTACACAAATATATTACTTTAAACTCATTTACAGTATGGTTTTTTTCTCAGTTTAAAACCTTATTCCAACACAAATGCACAAACAAAATACAGGAAAAGAACATGGTGAAAAAACCAGTTTCATCCCAGTTAATAACCTTTTGAGGTCAAAGTTTCACGATGACAAGATCAGGATAAAACAAGTCGTAGAAAAACTGTTACTGAGGTTTTAACATCACAGTGTAATAATCGTACCTGACTGTCCAGGTGGAGGAGTTCCCGACGGGACTCTGGGAAGATGCAGCAGCAACGTGAGAACTCCGGCTCGACTCCCCCAGCACGGCTCCACGGCGATGGCTTTAGGTACGGCCTGAACACACAGGGACAACCATTATAAGCAAGGGTGCGCATAACTGGTTCACCAGTACGCGTGCGCACCCCATATATCATTTGCGGACCGGAGCTGCATGCGGAACTATGTTTGGGGACACTTTTTGTTGCAACACCTAAGTGTGCATCGCTAATTAGCTTCCCGTTATGATTTTTTCATGCTCTCTGACATTGTTTTAAATAAAAAGTCGTTTTGTTTCATCCAACGACATAGTTTAGTTCAATAGTTCACGGTCCCGATCACACAACCCCACCCAAAACTCACGGCGTACCACACGTCAGCAGCAGGTTCTCCTCAAGGAAAGAATTGTGTGCATCCCTGATTATAAGAGAAACGATCAAAAACAGACGATAAGAAAAAAAAACTTTCAATCCAACTTGCAGAATTTGTTCAACTTTTCTGAAAACAAATATTTTGTTCGTTTATTTTTGGGGACTTAAATTTTTAATGTTATTCTATTGTTATTCTAATGTTAAAAAGGGTTTTATTCCAAATGTTGACTCTTCTTGATTTGTATGG
This sequence comes from Callopanchax toddi, assembly GCA_006937965.1. Lineage (NCBI taxonomy): Eukaryota > Metazoa > Chordata > Actinopteri > Cyprinodontiformes > Nothobranchiidae > Callopanchax > Callopanchax toddi. The sequence continues at coordinate 185,927 of SSNR01000089.1, read as the reverse complement.
TTGTTCTTATCTTGTTGCTACATGTATTTTTAGTTATTTGATGCTTAAAAACACCACGGTGATGTGCAGGACTTTCAGCTTAGACTCTAATTCTAAAAACACAATGTGTGTATACCTGTAAACGCTATGCTTTAGCTTCATTTTTCAACTAGTGCAGAGAGCTGCTGGTCTAACACAGTCTACAGTCCGCTTATTACACATGCAAATCCAATAAATGTCCAGAGATTTCAAACTAAACACTGACACCAGCATCTGTTTGTCTGTTGTGAGCTGGAAACTGGTCTCAGAGCTGGAGTTTATTTTAGAGTTGGAGCTAACAGTCAGACCTCCAGCTGAGCGCTGCAGATTCCTGCTGCCACCTCCACCCTGGATTTAAACTCCCAGCTGGAGAAACCAGATCACTGTCGCCTGCAGAGCTGTGATCAGTCAGTCCAGGTGAGTCCACACACACACACACTCAACTAACAGGTGTCACACTGCCTTTAAACACAGAATAATGAGTCCTGATTTATCCATAAATCACAGTTGCAGCAAATAAATTATCAGGTTTCACAAACTTAAAAAAAAGAGCAGCTTTTACCGAGTTTGAACTGTTGCGTAGTTATTTCTGTGTGTGCGATCCCTCTGGGGCTTTTTGTGTATAATGTGTGTTACCGTCTAATGAGATCAGATGTCTGCGACGGTGTTTCCTTTCATCTGAATCCAAAACAAGAAGAGTCGCCGAGCTATCGATCTGGTTTGACCCTTCTGCCGCTCCGTACCACAGAGGTCACCGGCCGTTTCAGATTCAGTTTGTGGGGAATTTAGATGTGTGTGTGTGTGTGCACAAACACACACTGTACACAGTAAGTTACAGTGTAAAGGAGATTTCATGACCCGTTTCACAGAGACGTCCTCCTGATTCAGTGATTCACAACTCAAAGTGGTGAAAAAGACGGAGAGTCGGTCCTGAATTAAAACGATCAACGAAGATCACAAAATCTATCATAAAACATCCTGTTGGTTGTTATGGAGAGTTGCATTTCACAGACACAAATCAGATGTCTCATATTTAATGTACAGATGGTGTATTCAAATATAAAGTGATTTTTACATGGGCCTTGTAAACTTGTAACTAATTATACGCAAAGGAGATTTCACGTCTAGGGATTCCACAAGGTGCAATACTCGGTCTGTCAGGAAGTATTTCTACGTTGTAATTTTAACTCATTTCTGAATGCCTAGTAGGTTTCATTAGTCACATCACTGATTTATGGGAGGTTCTAAAATAAATCACACAGACTAAATCAGACAGAAACTACTCATCTTTGCAGATGACATCACCTTAAATTAATCCAAATAACTACTTTAAAAATAAAGGTCCCATATTCTGCAAAATTCACTCTCTAAAGATCTTCTAACAGTCATGTCAGTCCCAAAGACGGTGTCTGAAACCCAAAAGTGTTAAAACATTTTCACTGTTTTCACTTCCTGATTCTCATTCTTGAGAAATGTGTTTTGAGCTAATGCTAAAACGGGTGGTTTCTAAATCTTTCCCCTGCTGACGTCAAGAAGGGAAAAGACCACTCCTCTCTAGAGGACAGAGCCAATCACGAGCACCTTTGTCTACCTGAGCCCGCCCTTTAAAAACAACGGGAGCGCTCATCCTCACAAACGTTAGCAAACAGTCCTGGGGAAGCTACTTCGTATGATGGTTGATCAACGAGCACAAACGTCTTTTTTACTCCCTTCATGTGAGACCCTGAAGACCCACTGATGTCTCACGGAAGCGTGGAGAAGAGAGATGGGCGGAGCTTAGAGAAGCTGCTCCCCAACTGCCCCGCCCTTTAGAAAGGAACGTTTAGCTTCAGGAGGTTGGATGAGGGGGTGGAAGGATAACCTTAGCCCTAACCCGTATTCTGAAAGACGACAGTCTTTTTGCAGCTTTCTGAGAAAAGACACTGAAACACTGTCTGTACTTAATTACACCTTCCATTCCATCCTAAAGGATGGTTAATGTGTAAAAAAAGGACTAAATAATCCAAAGTAAAGCTCGTTTTGATCCCTCAGTAGATGAGTTCAGTGAGAACATCCCCTCCAGCGTTAATAGGTTTAAGTGCTGAAGCGTTCAGAGGAATTAGAGGCTCCTCGTCTCCTTTTGTCAGGAGGTGATGAATCCCTCACCGACTCAAAGCTCACACTGTGAACTTCCATCGGCGAGCGTCATTATGTCATCACGTGACCTCAGCAGTCACGTGACCTCAGCAGTCACATGTTCAGTAGCGTACATTCAGCTGGGACAGGAACTCAGGGTGGTTTCCGTGGTAACAGAAACTCTTATTTTAGGTTTATCAACCAAGAATCTTTTTATGGTCAAAGATGTTATTAAATTATGAAAAAAGAGGCAACATTTTTACAATAAATTATGTTTGCACACCAGTTAGTTATTAATGTGTTCCTGCCCTCCTTCACTTCAAGAAAAAGCACATTTTAAAAAAATTTTTCTGGAAAAAGCTTCTAGAAAAAATTAATAAAAACCAGAAAACAACTCAAAAAGAGGTGTAGTAACAACACCAGGCCTGTATGTGGTGCACTAACAATACCGATCGGTGAATAACAGCTTTTCTTTGGCTGTTTTTTGTGTATTCGTTCTGATCTGTGTGTGTATGTGTGTGTGTGTGGTTGGATCTCTGGCCCATCTCCCAAACTAATCCAGGTAAAAGGGTCGGAGGCAGACGGGGTTTGAGGGTTCAGGGTGGAGTCCAGGTACAGTCCTGCTGAGCTGTGAGTCAGAGTGCTGACGGCTGAGAGCCGAGCCGAGCAGAGCGGAGGTTCTGACCCGACAGAGGGGAGATCAGGGCCTCCTGCTCGCCTGTATTTAGATTTTTAATAACAGGCGTCACTGAAGCCCAGACGACAGTTTCTGCTGACTGAGTTTATTGCTGAAATTGGCTTCTTGGCAGGACCGAACAACTTCAGTCCTGCAGATCATTTTATAAAGAATTACTGGACGTTTTCCAGAAGGATCGTTGCTTCTAGTCATCAGGGTTTTACTGCAGGGCTCTCGTTCTCTCTGCGGTTAGTGCTGAAGCTGAGAAGCCTTTCTGAGCGTCGGGTTTTTATTTCTTAGGGTGAAGATGAACAAATCAAGCTCTTTAAAACCGTCTGTGTTATGTTTGTCGGAGGTGAGGATCCAAAATAAAGAGTTCTGGGTCAAACAAAAGGCTGACGAGGCAAAGAAACAAAAACTAAACTAGGAGAACCAATAGGAGCAGAGGGAGAGAAAACAGTGGTGACATAAATAAAACTAAACACATCCTGTAGGGCCAGTTCCTTTCCTTAAACCTGAGGCGTCTAAACTTTACAAGATAAAGGCCAAAGCTGTCGAAATGCAAATATTAGTTTGTGAATTTTTAAAATACTGCCCCAAAAATACACCATAAAGGGAAGAATAGAAAGAATAAAGTGAACAATTGATTCATTTTTTGTAAAAAGGATAAGTAAATCTTGTAATTTAACTTAAATTCCCTGGATCTGATTGGTCGATTTGTTTTTCTAGTTTTTTTAAAAACTAGAAAATCTCCTCCCTGAACCGTCACCTTATCGTGGTGGAGGAGTTTGAGTGCCCTAACGATTCTAGGAGCTATGTTGTCTGGGGCACTTGTGCCCCTGGTAGGGTCACCCATGGCAAATTGGTCCTAGGGGAGGGGTGAGACAAAGAACGGTTCAGAAGACCCTTCATGGAGACACAACCAAAGAGTCTGAGTACCCGGCCCGGAGGGTTACCGGGGTCTCACCCTGGAGCCAGGCCTGGGGTTGGGGCCCGTGGACGAGCGCCTGGTGGCCGGGCTTTCGCCCATGGGGCCCGGCCGGGCCCAGCCCGAACCGGAGACATGGGCTCATCCAACTGTGGGCCCACCACCTGCAGGAGGAGAGTGAAGGGTCCGGTGCATTGTGGATCGGGTGGCAGACCGAGGCGGGAGCTTTGGCGATCCGATCCCCGGACGGGAAAACTGGCTATCGGGACATGGAATGTCACCTCTCTGGCGGGGAAGGAGCTGGAGCTTGTGGAAGAGGCTGAGCGATCCCGGCTAGATATAGTCGGGCTCACCTCGACACATAGCGTTGGCTCTGGAACCCGAGTCCTGGAGAGGGGTTGGACACTTTTCTTTGCTGGAGTTGATCCGGGTGAGAGGCGGAGGGCTGGGGTGGGCTTTTTGTTAGCCCCAAGACTCTCTGCCTGTATGTTGGGGTTTACCCCGGGGGACGAAAGGGCAGCTTCCCTACGCCTTCGGGTTGGGGAACGGGTCCTGTCTGTTGTTTGTGCTTATGCACCAAATAGCAGTTCAGAGTACCCACCCTTTTTGGAGTCTCTGGGACGAGTGCTGGATAGCGCTCCTACTGGGGACTCCATAGTCCTGCTGGGGGACTTCAACGCTCACGTGGGCAATGACAGCGTGACCTGGAGGGGCGTGATTGGGAGGAACGGCCCGCCCAATCTGAACCCGAGTGGTGTTCTGTTATTGGACTTCTGTGCAAGTCGCAGTTTGGCCATAACGAACACCATGTTCGAACATAAGGATGCCCATCGGTACACCTGGTACCAGGGCAGCCTAGGTTACAGGTCAATGATTGACTTTATAGTTGTATCATCTGACCTGAGACCGTATGTTTTGGACACTCGGGTGAAGAGAGGAGCGGAGCTGTCAACTGATCACCACCTGGTGGTGAGCTGGATCAGATGGCAGGGGAAGATGCCGCGCAGACCTGGTAGACCCAAACGTATAGTGAGGGTCTGCTGGGAACGCCTGGCAGAAGAGCCTGTCAAGATGGTCTTCAACTCCCACCTCCGGCAGAGCTTCGACCGCGTCCCGAGAGCAGTGGGGGACATTGAGTCCGAATGGGCCTTGTTCCGCTCTGCGATTGTTGAGGCGGCTGTTGCTAGCTGTGGTCGCAAGGTAGCCGGTGCCAGTCGTGGCGGTAACCCCCGTACCCGCTGGTGGACACCAGAGGTTAGGGGAGCCGTCAGGCTGAAGAAGGAGGCCTACAGGGCGTGGCTGGTCTGTGGGTCTCCAGAGGCAGCAGACAGGTACCGGCGGGCCAAGCGAAGTGCAGCAGTGGCAGTTGCCGAGGCAAAATCTCGGGCGTGGGAGGAGTTTGGCGAGGCCATGGAAAAAGACTATCGGTCGGCTCCAAAGAGGTTCTGGCAAACCATCCGGCGCCTCAGGGGAGGAAGGCAGCAACTCGCTCACACTGTTTACAGTGGGGACGGGGAGCTGCTGACGTCAACTGGGGCTATAGTCGGACGGTGGAAGGAATACTTTGAGGAGCTCCTCAATCCCACCGACGCGCATTCCGAGGAGGAACCAGAGCTGGGAGACCTGGGGACGGACTGTCCAATCTCTGGGGCAGAAGTCGCTGAGGTAGTCAAACAACTACGCAGCGGCGGAGCCCCAGGGGTGGATGAGATCCGACCTGGGTATCTCAAGGCAATGGATGTTGTAGGTCTGTCGTGGCTGACACGTCTCTGCAACATTGCGTGGTCATCGGGGGCAGTTCCTATGGAGTGGCAAACCGGGGTGGTGGTTCCCATTTTTAAGAAGGGGGACCAGAGGGTGTGTTCCAACTATAGGGGGATCACACTCCTCAGCCTCCCTGGAAAGGTCTACTCCAGGGTACTGGAGAAGAGGTTCCGGTCGATAGTTGAACCTCAGATCGAAGAGGAGCAATGTGGTTTTCGTCCTGGTCGTGGAACTGTGGACCAGCTCTTTACCCTCGCTAGGGTGATGGAGGGGTCATGGGAGTTTGCCCAACCAATCCACATGTGTTTTGTGGATTTGGAGAAGGCTTATGACCGTGTCCCCAGGGGCACCCTGTGGGGGGCGCTCCAGGAGTACGGGGTGGATGGTCTTTTGTTAAGGGCCATTCAGTCCCTGTACCAGAGGAGTGTGAGTCTGGTCCGCATAGCCGGCAGTAAGTCGGACCTGTTCCCAGTGAGGGTTGGACTCCGCCAGGGCTGCCCTTTGTCACCGGTCCTGTTCATAACCTTTATGGACAGGATTTCTAGGCGCAGCCGTGGTGTGGAGGGGGTTGGGTTTGGTGACAGGAGAATCGCGTCTCTGCTTTTTGCGGATGATGTGGTCCTCCTAGCTTCATCGAGCTCTGACCTTCAGCTCTTGCTGGGAAGGTTCGCAGCCGAGTGTGAAGCGGCTGGGATGAGGATCAGCACCTCCAAATCGGAGGCCATGGTTCTCGACCGGAAAAAGGTGGATTGCCAACTCCGGGTCGGGAGAGAGGTCCTGCCTCAAGTGGAGGAGTTCAAGTATCTCGGGGTCTTGTTCACGAGTGAGGGAAGGAGGGAGCGGGAGATCGACAGGCGGATTGGGGCAGCGTCTGCAGTGATGCGGACGCTGAACCGGTCTGTTGTGGTAAAGAGAGAGCTGAGCCAGAAAGCAAGGCTCTCGATTTACCGGTCGGTCTACGTCCCAATCCTCACCTATGGTCATGAGCTTTGGGTAATGACCGAAAGAACGAGATCGCGGATACAAGCGGCTGAAATGAGTTTCCTCCGCAGGGTGGCCGGGCTCAGCCTTAGGGATAGGGTAAGAAGCTCGGACATCCGGGAGAGACTCGGAGTAGAGTCGCTGCTCCTCCATATCGAAAGGAGCCAGTTGAGGTGGTTCGGGCATCTGGTAAGGATGCCTCCTGGACGCCTCCCTCGGGAGGTGTTCTGGGCATGTCCTGCCGGCAGGAGGCCCCCAGGTCGACCCAGGACAAGCTGGAGGAAATACATCTTCAGTTTGGCCTGGGAACGCCTGGGCGTCCCAGCTGAGGAGCTGGTGGACTTGGCCGGGGAGAAGGTGGCCTGGGCTGCCCGACTTAGAATGCTACCCCCGCGACCCGGACCCGGATAAGCGGAGGAAGGCGAGGCGAGACTATTTTTCATTCATTCTCAGCAACCAGAACAGGATGTGGGCCCACTGCCCTGGTTCCTGAGCCGATTCCATACCTGTTCCTGATGTTGGAACTGGTGCCGCGCTTTTCCACAGGAAAAAACGGATGCCCCAAAAACGAGCACTGAACCGGCCCCTAAACTTAGCTGGTCCTGTCACGAGAACCGCAGTGGGCGGAGTGGTGGGGAGTAGCGATCCCGATACCGGTATCGGTTAAAGTTACCCGATACCAGGAACCGATACCAGTGGCTTCACTGTCTGTGACTTGTGATTTTTGTTGTAGTTTCCTATATTGAACACTAGGGGGAGCTATTGGGCTAAAGAGGAACAGTGAGAGCTGGAGATGGTGCCAAATAGTTCATTTTATTTGGTTAAAATGTGGAAAACTGCAATAATTTCACTGTGAAATCACAGAAAATGGTTGTTTTTCACCTTATATTTTAGTTTTGTGATCATTTTTATTAATATATTTTATTTTATTATCTAACTCAGTTATTTGTTGTAAAAAGCAGAGAAGAAAAAATAAAACCTGTATTCCAATTTGTTGCATTTTTTTGTGTGGTAGAAGTATCGGTACTCGGTATCGGCGAGTACTCAGATTGAAGTATCGGATTGGTTTTGAAAAAAGTGGTATCGGTACATCCCTAGTAGGGAGCTTTAGAGGAGAAGATGGTGGAGAAGGTGGAGCGTGGACGTAATAAAAGCGCTTTTAGCAAAACTGAAACACATTCTCAAACTTTGCAGAATAACCAGCACACACACCGCGTTCGGCCATGTTTGTTTATGTTTAGTGGGCGTGACCTATCATGTGGCTCCTGTCTAGTGCGTAGTGTAGTGGAAATGAGGTTTCTTTCTCTGTGTGAACGGGGCTCACTGGTCTGCTATCTGTATCAGCCAGTGAGGGTTTGTGGTTTAATTATAATTAAAAGAAAAAAAATCAAATTTTTTTAGCTTTTATATTTGATCACATTAGTAAAAATCTGAGCATAAACCTAAAGTGAACGTCCTGCAGGAGGATGGACTGATGCAGCTGACCGGGACATGCCGGTCTTCAGCTGTAGACTAAACCTCTGGGTTTGACTGGATCGGATACCATTAAACATTCTGGAACAGACTGGAGCTCTACTGGGTTTAGAGTCACGTTTCCACCATTTATAACTAAAGATCTCTCAGTTGTTGTGCTGTTCAGGTACTTCCCCCCTTTACAGAGTTCTTCTGTTCTCGCTGACTTCTCACGATCAGAAAACAAACTTCAGAATCAGAAAAAGAAAACCTGAGTAAATATAAATTCTGACTTTATTTATTAAAGGAATAAAGCTATCCAAAAAGTCAAAGGTCTGGGTCATCATGTCCTCCATCTTGGTTTTCCCCAGGACCTTTGGAAAAATCTTCTGTCAACTGATGAAACAAAAGTGGAACTTTCTGGAGTTTTCTGCTTCATCTGGAGTCAAACTAACTCTGCGTTTCATAAAAACATCATCAGACGGGCCTGGCGGTGGTAGTGTGATGGTCTGGACCTGGACCACTGGCTGGAACTGATGGACTTCCAGTCTAGACTTCCTATTCTTCTTGATGGTTCTGGAGTCCCTGGAGTTAAGACTTCTGTTACCTTCACTCCTGTCCTCTGGAGTTCTCACAATGTTTCTGCAATTATTGACGTTCTCCTTGGTCTTCCTGTTGGTCCAGTGGTTTGGTTCTTGAGATGGGCTGGTTAAGGACTTTTTCTTCACCATGTTTTTCCATCTGCAGACATCTTTCCTGCTTTCATGTTGGGAACGCCAACTATAAACGCAGTCAGAGAATTAAAGAGAATAAAAATTGGTGTTCCGTCAGGTCCAGAACTAAACACCTGGGAATAAATTCAATAATGTTCAGTAGAAGTAGAGGAACTGTACTTTCAGAGGGGAATGTAAAGACCACATTAAAAATGACTGAGTTAAATAAAACTCTGAGTACTTTCCAACAACCAGAGGAAGCTTTAACTTGTGTATCGAGTTCATCTCTTCAACATGTTTTTGTCTTATCTCTGTCGGCATCAGCGCCGCCTGAGGCTCAGCAGAATCTTTGTTACGCTGATTGTGTTGATTTTACACCTCGTTGTCGGGAGCTTTGTGTGTAAAGAGGCTCTCGTGTGTCTGACAGAATACTATCTGATCTGAAACGAGCTCTGAATCAAAAGGTTTTTATCCTGAATCCTCCATCTGATCTCACTGGCTTCACTTTCTAGATCTTATAAAGATTCACTCGAGATATCGTCCACGTTGTGTCTCTTATCTAATAAAAACTGAACGCATCCCGCTTGCGTCTCGCTGCCTGGACAGATATTTGTCCAGCCTTTAGATTAATGTGAAACTAAAGAAACGTGAGTTTTTGTTTGTTTTCAGGAGCCTTTTATTCTGGTCCTGATGCTGAGACGTCTTACTGCTCAAACATCAGAGAACTCGGCGTTCATTCTGTGTGTTTGAACATGTATGTTGGATCTGACACGAGTCAGGGTGTGAAAGTTGTGACTAGAGAAGTTCTGTTACAGGTTTTTAACCTGATATCTGCCTTTAAGTCTCCAGTTTCGGGAAATAGAGTGTATGTTGAACCCAGGGTGTTGGAAATTTTCATTTCATTTTGATCAGCCTCCTAGCAAGAAGGGTCATAAAAGCTAGGGCATTTTTTATTAGCAGATAGAAAGAAGAGGAATAAGAAAAACCCCAAACAAGGCTCCAAGAACGGAGGTCAAACCTCAAAACGATGGACAGACAGGGAGGTAAATATTTATTACCAGCTCTGGCTTCAATTTTAGATTTAAAAACTTCTGATTCTTTGAAAGAACGAGTATCACCAGACGCCTCTCATGACTCATGTCTTAATCTGAAGAAGGTGGGCAGTAATTAATAATAATAATAATAATAATAATAATAATGCATCAGTTTTATATAGCGCTTTTCAGGTCACTCAAAGACGCTTTACAGAGTTGCATTATTCATTCACACAGTCATTCTCACTGGTGGTGGTAAACTACGACAGACGTCTGTAGCCACAGCTGCCCTGGGGCGGACTGACAGAAGCGATAAGATAATTACATTTACCCAGTTACATTTAAATTTATTTTCACGAGTAGTTTTACATCACCGTAATAGAGTAATATATTTGTTAAGTATCGCTACTCCTACTTTAGTAAAATCTCTGAAAACTCAACCTACTGCGAGTAACTTTACACAGTTTATAAAAGGAGACACCTGTTTCTGCACCAGCTCATTTTCTAGCTAGCTGGCTTCTAGAAATAAGCTAATAGATAGCTACCTAGCTATAGCTAGCTAGCTTCTAGAAAGCTAGATCTTGGCTGTGTCTGAGGACGCATTTCGAGGCCGATGACGTCACAGCGCCGCGACGAGTGCTGTCTAAATTTGAAGGATACTCATTCATGCGTCCTCGTTCCACCCGAATTTCGAGGACGGGTCTGGTGTATCCTCGCTGGCAAAGGCTATCCCAGGATGCTTTGCGCGCCGGCCGTTGGATTCTACCGATTCACTAAATTCGCAACAGTAGCAGAAAAAACCAGAGCGCAATACGGTTATAAATGTCAGTATTTCAAAAGATAGCGATAAAAATGTTAAAAAACTCGTGTTTAGGAATTTCTTGCTTATTTTTAAATTAAGTTTAATGATAAAAATCTCCACAAAAGAGGCTGAATGTTTTATTTTTCATGTAATTTAAGACAAGAAATCAATGTAAGCTAGCTTGAATGTTTTTAATGGAATTTTAGGAAATAAGTCACCATAAAGTGTTTCTTTACATCCATTTTATTAGCTTTAGCCTGTCTGTCGGCGCTGTCACGGTTGCTAAGCGACTGGACTGAGGGGCGGAGATAAGTATGAGGCTAGACCGTCTGAATTCAGAGCCGTTTGTTTCCGGTCTTAGCGGTCGAGCAAGGACCCAACCTAGGTATACCAGCAACACGTCCTCGTAAGCGTCCTACCCCTGAATCTGGACACAGCCATAGCTAGCTAGCTAAATAGATAGCTACCTAGTTAAACTTAGCTAGCTAGCGAGATCTACTCTAAGCATTGACATTATATATTTTTAAAAAGACTTAGAACAGTGTTTCTTCTGCTTAAAATGAGCTATTTTGTCACTTTATTATGTATTTGAATCATTGTTTTTCATTTTAGCCTTAAAATTTCCTCACAACTTTATATTTGTGTCTCTCTAATGACATAATAAACAAAATAATCAGATGGCTTTTACTCAGTACTCAAGTAGCCTTTTACCAAATACATTTTTACTCTTACTCAAGTATTTTTTTTTTGGACAGCAACTTTTTACTTTTACTTGAGTATAAATATGGTGAAATAGTGCTACTCTTACTGAAGTACATTTTTTGGGTAGCTACTCTACCCACCTCTGGAAATAATGGAATCATGTTTTGGTCAAATCTTTAAACAATTACAAATTATTTCAGGTAGTATTTTCTGTTAACACTTGGATGATGTTTTGAAGTGTTTCTCAGTGACAAACACATCTGGTTTTAGCTCAACATCTTTAAATTTGACCAAGTTAAAAAGATGTTTGCTAATGTTGATGATGTGGCGGCCATCTTGAATTGGATTGGCTCCAACAGCTAACCAGCTGTAGACAAATATCCAGTGGTTACGTTTTAAGATTTTAATGCAGTGGTTCTGGAGATATTTGGTTAATAATAGACATGAAAGAACCTTATAACCAACCATAGGTGAGAACCAGAGGTTTGGTTGGTTTTGTTGATATTTTAGTGACTTTTGCATCAATCAAACTGTGCTACTTCCTTTTTTTAAAACAAAATCCAAGTCAAATCTGTAGCAAATATTAAAAAAAATTTGACTTTGATTATAATATTTAACCAGACAAACACACCATCAGTATCAAACCCAGAATTAACCTGAAACTGTTGAGTCCAATAAGACATACTGTACTTTCCCAATCGGAGCAACCTGCTGTTGAAAATCATTTTTTAAAGAATAAGAACAAATAAGGTTGACTCATTTCCATCCTCTGGTGGAGTTTAAACGGTGACACTAAACGCTTCACGCTGTGACCTGGAAGTGGCCTCGCTGTCAAACAGATCTCAGACCAGTCTGGATGTGGGAACACAAAGCTTCACTCTGTGACCCCCGAGGTGTTTAGAACCGATTAGAGTGCCCATGCATGTCCACTCTGCAGGGCAGGAAATAGTCCGATCCGCTCTGCATTCAAATCTCTATTTTCTCGTCTGCTTGTTGCTTTTCCTGAGGAGTTTCCTGGATTGAGAGAAAACGAAATATCTGTGAAGAACTCTAGATTTTAAAACTGGAATGAACCTGATTGTGAGTTAAAAGATCCAGTTTGAAGGGTTCCAATGCAGTTCTGAGCCATATTTGGCCCAATGGTGACAAAAACTTGTCGACATTGATCTTTTTAACCGGTTAGACAGAAGCTCAGATGCACAAACAGAGGTGAAGACGGGCTTGTATCGAGGAAAATCTTAATTTTTGAGCATAGAAGCGTTTGATGGTTTGTTTTTATGTGTCAATCACATTTAATCTAAGAGATATGAGGAGTTAAAAAGGACCTTCATTTCCAATTTTGAGGAGAAAAGTCAGATCATATTATTAAACTCTGGAAGCTTCGGTGTGCACTCTGACTTCTAAGGGGATCTGAAAGAAAACCACAACTTCTACAGCAGTGAGACACACGGTGGGTGAAAGAGGACCAAATTATCTACGTTTTAAAGTCGTTTGTATAAAAATGGTGAAAGTATGAAGAGTTTCCCAAATGTTAAGAAATTCAGTCCAAGAAAAATCTAAAAGAAATCACCAAGAAAACATAAAAACTCCACTTCAGTCACATAAAATCCAACTTTCGTAGACCTCTTTAGGCGTGAGGATTCTTCAGATCTGCTGCTAGTTTTTGCACTACGTCTAGTTTCTCTCTAGAATTAAAAAAGTTGTTAATTGTTTTACATTTACTGCATTACTTGGCCTGAATCTGGAGTGGTTTGGTTTTGTTGCCTTGTTCGTCACTTTGGTGCTGTCAGGGGCAGAGCGGGGGGGCCTGTTTTTCTCCCTCACCCCCTCCCTTCTTCTGGTCATCCCTGTTGACATGTTCTTCGTGTTCTGCGTGTTCCTGTGTGCCTGACGTTGGTCGGGTTGTACTGAAACGTACTGAGGCATTCTGATTCCGATAAATAAACTGAACTGACCTGAAATTCAAACATTCATCAGCTGTGCATGTGAGTAGCACTGCTGATGACCTTTGACCTTAACAGTTAAACACTGAGCATCTTTTGCTGCCTCTTTTAAAATAAATCAAGCTGAAGGTCAGATCAGGATTCAGCTCGAAGCCCAAAGAGAGGAAGAAACATTCATCTGTTTCAGGTATTTTTAAGAAAAACAATCTCTCCGAGCTTTGAGAGAAGAGGAGACTTTCCGGCACAAAGTGGCGTCTTTATCCCTGTAATCAGAGATCCAGCAGAAGATAAGCTTCCTCTTCTCCTCCTTTTCCTTCTGTTCCTCGTCCTTAAAAGCTGTGCTTCACATCCTAAACTGGTTTACAAGTAAACAAACTGAAAGGCAGAGCAGGTATTCTGTTGTCCCGTTGACTCATCGTCCTTTTTATCATGTTTTTTTTAATAAAAATGATGGATAAATTGAATTTCTGGAACAAATTCATCAACTTCTAGGACACACGGAGACGAATCTAATCCTGGAACAATGTCATTATTTGACCACTGGATCGTAAAAACATTTCAATCAGACAAAAATCTGAAAAAATGTAAAGATTTTACTATTAAATATCTACCCATCATGGTTTTTCACATTCAAATTGTATTTTCTCTTCGGACAGTTTAGGCAGACATGATGGATCTGAGTGTCTCACTACGAGATGCTCCTCCTGTCGCGTAGTTAACTTTAATTAACCTAAAGAACAAGACTGTGAAAACAAGCAACCTTCTTCAAACGAACGGCCATTTCTATTTTTATAAAGTCCTCCGAGGGCCGTGCCGTTGTGAAAACATACGTAGGGATGAACATAAAAAGATGGCTGTTACTAAACCTCATGACTGGTGTGCAGGTCAGACTCACTTAACTGTTTCTCTTTGGCGTCTGATGTCAGCTGGCAGTGATGATGATGATGACGATGATGATGCTACTCCGAGCTTCAGGGACCGAGCACACAGACTCTCCTGACGTACAACTAAATCACTTGGATCCAGACTCAGACGGCTCATTTCTTCTTTGACTAATGCAGTCAATCCTTTTTGCACACTGCCCTTAGTGGACGCTCCATCAGTGGAGATGCCGCTCAGCGCTCCAAACGGCAGCTCAAAATTCTTTACGACCACATCAACTTGTCTGGTAGCGCCGTGCGTAGCAACTCCTTCTTCGTTCCTCCTTTTACGCACAAACATGGCTAGCGGCTTTCTGTTGTCTCATCACAGGTCAGAGTCAAATACTCGGTCTCGAGGAGGTCCTTGTGCAGTAATCCTGTCTGTATTTCAAGACGAACTGGTGAAATCATTTCCCTTTGTTGGGGCGAGCAGCTCTGAGGCACTCGATCCTTCAGCATGAGGTTTCAGCTTCATGGCTATTAACCCACTCGCCACAAAACGTGCACACAGTCATTAAAGCTGCCTGTTGAGCACCTGAACTTTTATCCGAGTGCATTGTCCTCTGAGTCGAGTTTAGCACTGCCAGCGACTCCTCACTAGAAACAGTAGTTGGTCTTTCACTTCAAAAAGGAAAAACTATTAGTCCATGTTTTCTGGAATGTGGTAAATGGTCCACATTTGCAAAGTGCTTTTCTGTGGTCGTTCATCCATTCACACACACATTCACACGCTGATGGCAGTGAGCTACATTGTTGCCGCAGAAGTGAGGCGACCTGACACGGGCGCTGCCGGACCTTCTGACCACCACCAGCTGGTGGCGTGGGTGAAGCACCGGCGTAGATTTGGTGAGGATGGAGGTGACGTGTCCCCACCTATACCCAGCAGTCACTGAATCGTCCCGAACAATAATTCGATCAAAGGGTGCAGAAAGAGCCCGCTAATAGTACATGTAGCCCAGTGGACCAGGTGATGTGATGATGCGCGTCCATCCGCAGATGGACCCGTGTCCAGGGTAGGGAGGCAGACGTGAGGCGTGAGCTCCTCACGGCCCAAGACCTGGACGGATCACCTTAATCTGCACTTCCTGTTTCAGCAAACGCTCGACCCCTACCCCCCTTACCTCCTCCCCTCCCCCGCGCGCATGTCCCGTCCTGAACCCATCAATGTCAAGGGCAAATCTGTGCCGTTGGCATCTGGAGCGGGGATCGACTGCTCTACCTACCCAGTCTATACCAGTCCACCTACTGCAGGCGTGTCCAAAGTTCGGCCCGGGGGCCAAATGCGGCCCTCAGAGTGATTTTTTTGTGGCCTTCAGCTGCATTTTAAAAGTTCTATAATTTAGTTTTCCTGCAGGATTTTGATGCAGAGAGACGCTTTATGACATTTTTTAGATTTTTACTAACATAAAACCCAACAAACAAAAAAATCCAAGTAAATTAAAAATCTTTTTAAATGCAAAATTTTCCATCAATCAAAAATATTCAAATTCTTTTGCGACAATTCAAGAGATATTGAGATTTCCGACTTTATTTCCTGGTAAAAAGAACCACAGATCCTCACTGACTTTTACCAAAACGCAGACTTGTGAGCTCTGCTCATAAAGCCTGACTAAATCCAGCAACAGGACTGGAGAAAGACCCAGATCCTGGTCTTGTTGCTGAGGATGGAACAAAATGTAGAAACCTAAAAACAGTCGACCAATCAGATCCAGTGAATCTGATGCTTTTTATTATTGAGTCAAACATAAAGATCCCTGTGTCGTATTGACAGAGACTGTTCATTAAAATGTTGCATTTATAATGAATTTTTGAGCAGAACAAAATACTTTTTGCTCGTTTCTTTTAAGAAATATTCTAACTTTTGTGGCCCTGGAGGACTTAACACTTGGTGATTTTGGCCCTCGTGTTGAGAAGTTTGGACCCCCCTGACAGGGGTGGTACATACAGGAGTATGGACCTACTGCTGCGTTCTGCATCCCCCCGTCTGTTCCTAACAGTCGTCATGATGCATCCCTAAAGCGTCTGTAGGGTCAGACAAGCGGATAATCTGAGATCGAATCGGACTCACAGCGACGGACATTCGCTCTGCATCCTGCTCCTCTGTCATCCTCCTGCTCTCCTCCCTCTCTGGTTGTTTATTTCTTGTCTGTTATTTCCTCGTCCGTGTCTAAGAGTGAGACAGCAGGTCACACTGCGGTTCCCTCACACCTGAATATTAACTAGACCTGTGTGTGTAAAGGAGAGCCTTATGGATGTGTGTGTGAGTCGGGCGTTTCGTTGAATTTCCATTTTAATCAGCTCGTCAGCGAGCAAACAATCCTATTACTGAATGGGAGGACAGAAGGACCGCTTCACCGCCGCTCCTCCTGTCCGTCCATCACAGAGATGACAAATTAATCATCTCTAGAGTCTGACGGAAGCTAATTTTATTATTTTACCTGTTCCTGCTTCCACCTCCTACAGACTATCCTCTCTCCCTCGTCATTGTTGTGTTGTTGAGGCTGTTATACGCAGAATAAATATTTGTTTATGTTCTGTAAAAATGTGCTCTTAGCATCAGGTGCTCTCATCCTTCTTAAAACCTGTTTTTTTCTTCTTGGAAATTCAGTATTGATGGCCTGCAGAAGAGGAGGGTGGAGATATTGATTAGGTAGGAAGGAGGAGCGCAGAGAGACAAACTCATTAACAAAAAGAGGAGGAGGAGGAGGAGGAAGAGGAGGCTGTTTACTGAGGAAATGAGAGTCAAGCTGACCGCAAATTTAAGTTTTAGCGACCATTTTAAACAGGTTAGGTCAAAACTTTTTATGGTAGATTATAAAAAGTCCAGTCATATTTTCTTTATTCAAATTATGAAGCTACTGGTCATCAATGTGAACTCTCCGGAGCATACAGGTGTGTGTTAACACACCACAGGTCGGACATCAGCAGTGATCTTAGAGGCCAGGGGTTAAAGGTCATTTCTAAACCATTTGTGGAGTCCATCAGTTTACAGAACATTTATTAAAGATTGAGCTCATGAAGTTTATTTAGTTGGTTTGTTGCTCCACTAACTTCTACCTCTGTAGTTTTAAATACTTTTCACCCTTTAGGGAAGCGGTAGTAGCAGTCTTAGCGTTGCCGACTCCTCACTAAGGAATGAAACTATTGGCTCCCCTCAAAGCTGCTCAATGATGTCGTCACATACTTTGCGTAATTAGCTACGCGTCTGTAATTGCGATGGATGCTGTAGGACAGAGGAACGTGGTTGAGTAGAAATCATCTAAAAGTGTTAAACCTATAAACTTTTTCTGTCAACTCTTATTTAACCTGACAGTTCCATCTGGTCTGACCGGAGGGCAATGTGTGATCAGCCAGAGGCAGCTGAGTGATTTATAGGGATGCACCGATACCGATATTGAAATCAGGCCGATACGATACCGATACAATGTACTCATTAAAGTTAACCAACTTCTGTATCGGTATCGGCCCGATACGATACCGATACCATGTACTCATACTCATTAAAGTTAAACAATACCAGGAACCAATACCAGTATTGGTATCGGGCCAATACAATACTGTTACCATGTACTCGTACTCATTAAAGTTAACCAATACCAGGAACCAATACCAGTATTGGTATCGGGCAATACAATACAGATACCATGTACTTGTACTCATTAAAGTTAACCAATACCAGGAGCCAATACCAGTATCGGTATCGGGCAATACAATACAGATACCATGTACTTGTACTCATTAAAGTTAACCAATACCAGGAACAAATTTCAGTATTGGTATCGGGCAATACAATACAGATACCATGTACTTGTACTCATTAAAGTTAACCAATACCAGGAACCAATACCAGTATTGGTATCGGGCCAATACAATACTGATACCATGTACTCGTACTCATTAAAGTTAACCAATACCAGGAACAAATTTCAGTATCGGTATTGTGCCAATACAATACAGATACCATGTACTCGTACTCATTAAAGTTAACCAATACCAGGAACCAATACTGGTATCGGGCCGATACTGATACCGATGCCATGTTCTCGTACTTGTTAAAGTTAACCAAAAATAGAAGGAAATAGAAGCTGTCTTTCGATTCCGATTGCATAATTTTGTGCGGTAGAAGTATTGGTATCGGTACTCAGTATCGGCAAGTACTCAGATTCAAGTATCGGTATCGTATCGGTTTGACAAAAAGTGGTATCGGTGCATCCCTAGGGTAACTATTCCTGCTCTGACTGTAGGAAGGACTGGGCTGCCTGTGAATGCTTTGGAAAGGGGGAGGGGCCTATGGCAGCATTCGCTGTTTGTTGAGAACAATATGCGCTTTCATATCAGAATCTCAAAAGTGTCCAGTAGCACCAGAAAAAGTCAAAATATCTGATGTTAAGAGTCTGAAAAACCACAAAATATAGCAAAACATTAGCTAAGTTAGCAAAACTACCAAGGGTCTGTTTGTACCCACCCTGCCCATTTTACTTTAACCTACTAGAGATCACTTTGAAGTGAAGATAACCTGTAACACACTTGAGTATATTTTATATATACCAGCTGTCAGCATGGTGGTGGACGGCTGATGGTTTGGGGTTGTTCTGCAGCCACTGCGTTGACATGAACTCTGGATACCAAAGTATTCTAGAGTCAAATGTGAGACCATCTTCCCAGCAGCTGAAGGTTGGACCAAACTGGGTCAAAATACAGTAAAATGATCTCAAACACAGGAGATCTACATCTAAATGGCTGGAAAAATCAGATTTAAGGTGGTCCAGTCTGAGTCCATACCTCAACTTCATTGAAACGCTGTGACGGGACCTTAAGAGAGCCGAGCAGAAACAAACATCTGCTGTGAATACTCTTTCATCTAGTCTGCATTTTAAAGCAGAACCTAATACAAAGATGTAAAATGTTTTACATCCAGATAAAATAAACCTAAACACTCTAAATGTGCCGATGTCGTCTCCTAAAGTCAGATCCCGACTCCTGATTCTGTTATCGTACAACCTGAGAGACAAGATGTGCTTCTGGCACAGAATCAAACACACACAGAGTGTATTCACTGAGTGTTCAGGACATAATGGGTGCTGCTGCTTGGTCAGCTGAACCTGAAACTGGCACTAAACTACACGATGGGCAGAGTCAGCCTGGAAGAAAAATGATAAGGAGGACAAGAAAGAAGATTGATGTACAAGGCAGAGAAAACCAGAAAGACAGAGTAAAGGGTGGCGATGGATTCATGAAGGGAAGTAAAAAGAGACACCCTAGAAAAGGACGCTGACACTTCCATCCACCAATAAAGGATTGAGGAGCAGACTAGAGAGCCACTACAGCGAAGAAAAAAAGATTTCAGCTCATAACAACGATCCAATCAGAACCAAGCAAACGCTTTTTCCAGGCACGGTTTGAGAAAAATACTGGTTTCTATTTGGCTCTCTGACTGGTGACTAATTATGAAACAAAATACTCTGTTCTGATTGGTCAACATCCATGTGGGTAAATGGCCTGTACTTGTATAGCGCTTTACATTCAGTCAGTCACACACAAGCTAAAGGTTTGAGGGCTAAAGAAAGATTAGCAATGCTAACAGATTGTTTACTTAATAAAACAGCAACAAAGCAGGTGTTTTAGCAGACCTGAGCTAGCTTCTCAGCAGTGAAATCTGCACCGTTTTTGTTAGCATTAGCTGCTAAAGAAGTCAAATGAGGAAATGTCACCCTCAGAATAATAAAGTTAGAGCATTTTAGTGTGTAATTACAGCAATTTACCAGTTATTTTGCAAAACAACGTGAAACGTAGGTTTTTAAAGCCCGGGACTCTGCACTTGCATGGGGGCCACAGCTTGCTGGCCCACCCTGGACCGCTCCTAGAACTGCCCCTGGAGCGATGCAGTTATCAGCTGTCTGGATGTTGTGCTGTTAGCATAAAGCTAAATGTGTGTGCTGCTGGAAGTTCAGATATCAATCTCTTATATTATTGCTCTAGTTTTAACTTTATGTGGTTGATTGTCACTGCAAAGAGTCTGAATCCTGATTTTATTACAGAAGAGAAATCAAAATAGTTTTAGGAGTTTATATTGGTTTACAAACAAAAATGTATATAAAACTTACAGAAAAGTCTAATTTTCTTCACTAACTCAACATTTTTTTATTTACATTTTAGTCATTTATCATCTGGAGGAGCTTCAGTGAACATTTCTAACTCCTCTAAAGTTCTAGGAACAGGTCACAGAGCTCGTTCAGCTCGTTCATTTCCACCTAATGAAGGGAACCAAATAGGTGTTTCTATTATCTCCAGGAATTCATTGTGAAACAAAGTGAAGATAAAAAAAAATGTTAAGAAAAGCAAAACTCATGAAATATGTCTGCTAACATGCATGACGGGTCTCTCATCTTTTGCCCTGACTTATTTATTTTAAATAACCTTAAAGAACATTTTGACCTTTTCCCCGTTGTAAACCTTCCATACCATCACCACAGTTCAGGAACAGATGTTTTATTTTATCTTTTATAGAAAAAAAACAACAACTTTATGAATGTTTTATTCTCTTTAACTCACAGTTCAGAGAAACGTTGTCTCTGGGTTTCAGATGTTATGGATTCTTTACAGCTGGTTCTTTTTATAGCCGTCGGTCCTTTTCCACGTGGATCTAAAATATTTAACTGTCAGGATTCAACTGGGAATAAACCTTGTTTTATGTATTTTAATAAAGCTGAGTGATAATAATTAGTCACATGTAAGACACGATTCAAAGCTTTTATTGCCTGATTCATCAGGTAAAAGTTGAATAGTTTGTTAAAATCTAAATTATCTCAATATTCAGATGAAGCTGAACCATTTAACATTTATTTGAGAAACTTCATCAGGGCACAAAATCAGCACTAAAACACCTTTTCATTATTCTGTTGGGATTCTGTCACAATTTCCGTCCATTGTCAGAACCTGATGCTTTAAAAAAAAAAAGAAAACATAATAAATTAAGTCTATTTTTTGTCATTTTTATACTTCTTAAATTGGTTCAGTTTTCTTTCTGGTAGCTTTGGATTTCAGTCCCATCTGGATTAGTGTGCTACTGTATGACTTTTGACAGCAGTGAGACGTCGGTGAAACAGGCGAGAAAGCCCCGCCCCCTTTGGAGCTCAGGTAGACGTCACATTAGAAACATCATGTCGAGCTCGTCAGAATGTCTCGAATCTCCTTCAGAAAAATAAAAAGTAAAATGTGTGACCATCAGATCATTCTGAGATTTTTTTCTAGACAACTTCTCGTTTTCACTGGTGGTTGCCATGGTGACCCTAATGAGCCACTGGCAGCAGCTTCAACATTTCTGATTATCTTGTTTTTTTTAATTTATTTATACCATTTTTACATGAGATGTAAACATTTTGAGCTCAGATTATTAAGATGTTGAGTTTTCTTAAAGCTCTAACAAAAACCGCCGAGTCAGCATTCACCATCCTCACGTCGTCCTCACAGAAAACTGTAAAAGTTCAAGGAAAAAGAGCTTTTTTTTTCAAGCATAATTTAGTTTTATGAATGAATTTTGACATGAACTAAACACAGATTGAATTTACTGAGTCAGAGAAATAAAAAAAAAACTAAAGAAGAAGAAGATGGCGAGAGATACAGAAATGAGTAAAAGCAGCCTGAGTTTGACTGCAGGTGGAATAAAACTGAGTCGTCTGGTGATAAAAACAAAAAGAATACAAATGTTTGGTTTTTTTTGTTAGAGTGCAAAGCGAACATGAAGAACGGGTTTGCTTTAGCCCTGCTGACGCTGACAGAGCCGTGAGTTATCGAGTTAATAACGCCGCTGTGTGTTTGCGCGGCGAGGTCGACGGTCAGGTGTTTGCTTCTCCTCCAGCTGATGCTCTGCTGTTTGTGTTGTTCGAGCACATGCATTCAGCGTTTACGGGTGTATTCTTCTACAAAACATACATCACTCCCAGTTGTCATAAATATTTTTTATTTCCTTCGCTCCCCTGCCTTGCATCCATCGCTCTCCACCCACCGACCCTCCTCCCTCGGCCGCATTAAATCCAATTGAAGAATAAATACGCCACATTAAAACACGAGATATGAAATTGATTCATTCTTTGCTTTAAATAGCGTTATGAAAACAGGAGACTCTCGTTAATCAGCTGCAAGGTGGGAACTACTTTTTGCAGGCGGGGGCGTGCAGATGCTGGTTGCTGAGGGCTCATCAGCTTTACGACGTAATGGTATTTCTTTAAGGAGGCAGTGGAAACATCAATTTATGCTGATGAGTTTGCCTCTGTTCCGTATTACAGCCAAGACACGGTGAGGAGCTTTGATCAAGTTTAGGAGTGGAGGAGGAGGAGGAGGAGGAGGAGGAGGAGGAGGAGGAGGAGGAGGTGGCCTTCAGCTGCTAAACGGAGCCACTGATGTGGTGGCACTTAACGCTGTTCAGCACAAAGAGGTTTGTTCTAAAAAAGAAACAGGAAGTGCCTCAACTGGCAAACATGTCTGTACATCACGTACAAAATTTGAATTTTTGTGAAGAAATGCCAATGAGGCAACTGCCCAAAAACCCAGCAAACATCAACTTTCTTCTACGGAGTCCAACAGGAAGTTGACACTTACTTTGAAATAATGTCGATAAAATGACTGTATTTGAGGTGTAAATACAACCAATATAAATAGAAATATGGCCGCCACTGCTGATTCAATTCATGCATATAGATAACATGTTAGTGTAGAAGAAAAATATAATGCACTCCACCAAGAATCCCTCACTAAAGTCTCTTTATTTATTAATTTTCTGTTTTTTAATTTTCATTGTAAGATTTTTTAAATTATTATTTTAAAAGTATATTTATAGTAATTTTGAAAAAGTTTAGTTCTTTTATTTTGGAGGTCGTATACTGCGATGTCACTTCCTGCCTCCCCACTCCGCTCGGAGCTGTTAGGAGGAAGGTAAATTTTTCATGGAGCTCCTGTTAATTTATCATCTGAAAGTTGTTGCAGAGGATGAAAAGTTGTACAGTCTTCTAGTTAACATGTTTTATTGTGTTGTTGTGTAGTTTGACAGAGAATGTTGAGGTTTA
Organism: Callopanchax toddi; assembly: GCA_006937965.1. Taxonomy (NCBI): domain Eukaryota; kingdom Metazoa; phylum Chordata; class Actinopteri; order Cyprinodontiformes; family Nothobranchiidae; genus Callopanchax; species Callopanchax toddi. The sequence goes on along the minus strand of SSNR01000089.1, from coordinate 162,817 downwards.
AACCTTACTGTGGCAGCATGCATGTGACTTCAGCGATTTGGAATTTCCTGCTCGTGCAGCATTCTTTTTATATGTGGTTCTTTTGTCTCAGACAGATGAGCCGAGATCGGCTGGATGATTTTCACAGATGCCGGACTGTTTGATTCTATTCTGTGCAGAATAAAGATGCCACCAGTTGGGCTGAACCTGAACTTCTGAGTCCTTCTTCATTAACACAACACAGAACCTTTTGGTGTTCCGGGTGAAGGAGAGTTGCTGAGCCCGGCTACATTAGACTAGGGGTCTCCAAACACTGAGTACAGAACTGGTACTGGTCCATGAATCATTTGCTGTTGAGCTTAAACCTTAAAAATTAAATGTTAAATAATTATATTTGTATAATAGGTGTAAAAAATATGTTATGTTTTGGATTTTGTTATGCGTGTGATTAGTCTTCCCCACTACCACCTATTAAGCTGCTGGAGACCACTAGTACTGGTCACAAAGCCAAAAAATGGTTGGACACCATTGTTAGTTTTCCCAACCCAGAAATAAACACTGGTCCCAATCCTTTCATGGACTGGACAACAATGAGGGGTTGGGGACTGGTGGAGGGTTGGGGACTGGTAGAGGGTTGGGGACTGGTAGAGGGTTGGGGACTGGTGGAGGGTTGGGGACTGGTGGAGGGTTGGGGACTGGT
>SSNR01000089.1:47547-161394 GCA_006937965.1 Callopanchax toddi | reverse complement strand
GGGTGGAGGGTTGGGGACTGGTGGAGGGTTGGGGACTGGTGGAGGGTTGGGGACTGGTGGAGGGTTGGGGACTGGTGGAGGGTTGGGGACTGGTGGAGGGTTGGGGACTGGTGGAGGGTTGGGGACTGGTAGAGGGTTGGGGACTGGTGGAGGGTTGGGGACCAATGAGGGTTTGAGAACCAGTGAATTATTGGAAATCAATAAGGGGTTTGGGACCAGAGAAGGTTTGGGGACAGACAAAGATTCAGGGACTAGTGGAGGGTGTGGGACTAGTATAAATGATTGACTACATTTTTTTTATTGCTGTGAACCAAAGAGGGTTAGGGACTATTGGAGGTTTGAGTTACCGCTAACACTGGTTCCCTTTTTAGGATTGGGGACCAATCAGTATTCAGGAACCTGTGAAAGACTGGGGACAAATGAGGAGTTGCAGACTAGTGAAGGATTAGAGACTAGTGGAGGTTTTGGGACCAATGAATGTTTAGGGACAAATGGGGGGTTGGGGACCAGTGTAAGTGGTCCAACATCTTTTTTTTTTGTGTGGCTATGAACCAAATAGGACTGAGGACTAGTGAAGGATTGGGAACCAGTGGAGGGTAAGGGACCAATAAGAGTTTAGGGACCAATGAGGGCTTGGAAACTAGTGGAGGGTCGGGGACAAGTGAAAGATTGGAGGCCAGTTGGGGACTAATGGAGGTTTGGGGACCAGTGAAAGATTTGGGGCCAATTAGGGGTTGGAGACTAATAGAGGGCTGGGACCAGAGAAGGTTGGGGACTAGTGGAGGGCTGGAGACCGATGAAGGGTTTGAGACTTTTTTAGTTGTTTCCAACCTTTTTAATCTAGTTGTGAACAAAATATATACCAGAGGATAAAAAAATGCATAAAACACACCTTTAAGAAGAATGACCAGCCTCCTTTTGATGCGGTAACATCGTAATAATTAAATTCACACCTTCCTGTCACTTTGTGGAAACAACAGGTGGTGTGATTCCTTGTTCTCCGTCTGAACACGCCATGAAATGAGGCGATGAAGACGCTATTTGTTTAATGCAGGACAACATACAAAATAATGGGGCAGGATGGAAATGTTCCCTTTCCCTCATTAATTACACCATTATGCTAAGCTGCATGCCTGACTATGAACCAGATGTTGTGTAATTAACCTCGGTGTTAGATAGCGTCCTGGCCCATTGTCTCTCACCTTCAAGAAATGGAAACCAGACTGAGGCAGAGATAGGAGGAGGTACTCTAGAGGTTTCCACAAGCAGGAGATCCAAACCGGGCTGAGTCAAACCTGGTCTAAACAAAACTAAACCTAATTAAACGCCAAGCTTTAATGAATGTAGCGTCAGGAGATGGGTCCATCTCAGGATCTAATCCATCCTGATTTAACTGCATCCTTCTGAAATTTGTATTTTATTGTGAAAAGCACAAAATGTATGCAAAGAAGCTTAAAATAATGAGCCTAACTTTCAGTCTTCAGTTTCTCCTTTTTCTAGTCGTACTGGTTTTATCTGGTCTTATCATGTTAGCTCTGTGTTGATTAGAAATTAAATTGAATTTTTATAGAAACTTCCTAATCCCACAGCTGCCACCACAAGAAGTTTTGTCACCTGACTTTAATTTTTGGTGCAGAAATGCGCGTGTGAAACAGATGTATTCCCTTAACATCCTCTGACTTCTTTGCTGAATTCAGTTTTAATTTCTCATCTCTTTTTTTATTTTTGGTTATTTATTACAAAGGGTTTGATGACATGTTTTTTTGTTTGTTTAGAACAGATCCATGTAACATAAACTGCACCAAAGTTAATAATCCACATAAAAATATTTCAGTTTTGCTCCACCAGTGTGCAGAGCAACAACAAACCCTTAGACGACAGCGTTGCGTGTTTTTCGCCAGATGAAACGCTCATTTTTGCAGCATTTTCCTCGTTGTGTTTACTCCTGAGTGTGCCAATGTTTGCAGCTTCGTTCTGACCTGTTGCAGCTCGTCTCGGTCGCCCGCCGCCTCCAGCTCCACGGCGACCGAAGCGAAGGGACGACTCGCCATCTGCTGCCGTTCTCTCATCAGCTGCTGCACAAAAACAGAACAGAAAATATTCATTTATTTTATTAGCAGTGAAATAAACTAGGTATTTTAAATTCATTGCCTCATAAATTAAATATTTCACTTTTTTGTCATTTTGTGGGGGCTGCATTCACAGAAACCTGATTCTACACCGTAAAGCACCAAACAGGTCACATGACATTCACCAACCATCAAATCAGAAAACATTCTGGACAGTTTTGAATTTGATTAATTTCAAAAGTGTTGGGAAATGTTTTTTAAATAATAGATTTAGATTTCATATAAATTTCCTTCCACCTTTAAGTTCATTATTTAAATAATTTTGACCCCTGAAATGAAAACACAGACTTTCAAAAGGTTTTAAAAGTGCATTTTCTCCGCTCTGTTAAAAAAAAGGTGGGAAAATCAAGCTCTCTGATTGGCTAAGGCTGCATCAACCTGCCTCCATGGTTTACACCAAGCTTGACTTATGATTCTCAGAGGTTTCTTCCATTTAAAAAGACACTAGGTAACTTTTTCATATACTTAAATCTTTTCCTTGATTCAGTCTGTGCTAATCTGACCCTTTAGGGTTAATGAAAAGTCAATTCTGCTGCTTGGATCCAGAATACCACGTTTGCAACTTCTCAGTCGCCGATCCGGTTCCCTGAAGTCTCACAAAGTCACGTATCTCACGAGGGTTAGGCTAACCCAATGTAGCTAGCTGTTATGCTAGCTCCGGAGTGTTTTTAGCTCATGATTCCTGATTTTTCCCATCTCTCCCTGCTTGAACACAGCTGATTTCTTTGAATGAGTGATGAACCGCTCCAGTAGAAAGCAGTGAAGGCTGAGGAGACATTTCAACAAGTAGATTTAGGTGTTTCTGAGCAGAAACAATGCTAACGTTTTTATGACAGTGGCTTAAAACGAACGCTAGGGGGTGCTAAAAACAAACCAAAACTGCATAGTGTTTATTTAAAGGACTTTTCCTCAGTTGTTTCACACAGGCAGCTTCTGGTTCTGCAGAATGCATCAAAACTTATAAATAAAAATCACTCTAGATATTACACATCAAGTGATATGAACCATAAACATCTTCAAATGTTGTGCTTTAACCAGAGGTGGGTAGTAACTAGTTACATTTACTCAGTTACATTTACTTGAGTAACTTTTTGAAAAAAATGTACTTTTATGAGTAGTTTTACTTCACCGTACTTTTTACTCTTACTTGAGTGTTATTTTTGTTAAGTATTGCTACTCCTACTTGAGTAAAATCTCTGAATCCTCTACCGCAAGTAACTTTATAGAAAAACAAACATGTTCTAACAAAAATACACAGACCTTCACTTTATTAAAGGAGACCACATGTTTCTGCACCAGCTTTGTTTTCCTACTCTCATTTTCTAGCTAGCTAGCTATCTTTACCTAGCTTGTACAAAAGCTAGACATAGCTAGCTAGCTAAATTAGCTAAATAGATAGCTAGATTTATAGCCACATAGTTAGCTCTACTAAGTTTTGGCATTATATTAAAGAAATATATTTCTTCTGCTTAAAATTTGCTGTTTTGATATCAGGTTATGTATTTGTATCAGTGTTTATTTTAGCCTTTAAGATACTAGAATTTCCCCCAAACTTTATTTTTTTGTCTGTCTGATGACATAATTTTAAAAAATCAGATGGATGGTACTCAGTACACAAGTAGACTTTTTACCAAATACTTTTTTTACTCAAGTATTTTTTGGGACAGCAACTTTTTACTTTTACTTGAGTAAAAATATGTTGAAGTAGTGCTACTCTTAGCCTACTTAAGTACATTTTTTGGGTACTCTACCCACCTCTGGCTTTAACAGCTAAAGGAGTAAATCAAGAAAACCAGAATCAGCTGACTTGACCTAACGGATGATCGTCCAGCCTGAAATTCAAAAATCTGATTTTTTTTGGGGGGGTCCATGAATGCACCATTACTAAACACTTGTTACAATAACAGACCTTCCATGTGGACGTGTTTACTTCCAGATTCACAATAATACACTTATACAGACATAATCACAATAATAAATATTCATATTCTGTTAATTATTGTGTGAGATAAATTAAAATCTGTCAAACTTGATATCAGAGATTTAAAAGGATTAGAATTTGTTCATCTCTAGTAAAGAAATAAAAATCTTAATCTCATCTGGACTGAAGCTTTGATCCATCAGCTGCTCATGGTGGGTTTGTTGGACAGAATCTGTGATCAGAAAAGGAAAATACAGGAAACTGAAGGGTGTAATAGAGGAGGTAAAGGAAATATAGAGGAGGGAGGAGAGCAGGGTGGAGGAGGGGGGGTAAACACTAAAGTAGAACAGCTGATGGAAACACAGGAGGAAGGTGAAGAGGAGTGGGGAATAGCAGCTGGTGGGGAGTCGGAGTCAACCAGGAGGAAGGCGGGAAAACTTCATTAATGAGGAAATTCCAGGCAAACAAAAGCTGGCTGTGAGGCGTTTATCAGCGTGAGTCCAAACCACGACAACACAAACGCACAGAGAGGGCTTCAAAGTTAACACAAACATGAAAGAACCCCACAAAAAGTTAAATAAAGACCAACATCAGAGACATTTCGGTATTTTTGCTCTAAATCCTGTGAGGACGCGACGCGCTCACATGAGCCCCGTCTCCCGGCTTTATCCACTTCAATAAAAAACACGTTAATGGGGATTTGTTTCTACAATCGGCTCGGGCGTAGCCACCTGTTTTCACACACAAAAACACAAAAACTCTGACCGATTAGGCGGCAATCATCACTGAGCTGCTTGTTGTGTTGGCACAAACACTCCTGCCTCACAAACAGCTGAGGGAATAAACGAAAAGTGGCTTTTTTCTTCAAGATCAACAATAAAATGTAAAAGAATGAATACAAAGAGGTCAAACGGTTAAAAACCAACCGTTTCTACAATGCTGTCATTTACTGATCTAAATCTAAAAGCATGAAAATGACCTTAAAGGCAGAAAAAACTAAATATTCAGGATGTTTCCTCAGCTTTTTACCCATTAAGGGGCCTCAAGCTCAAATCAAGAACATCGAGAATCTAAACAAAAATATCCAGAAAGTCACATTTTATGATTTTTTTAAAAGAATTTGCTTGCTAACAAGTATTTGACCCCCTACCAACCAGCAGAATTCTGTCTCTCTCAGACCTACTAGCTGGTCTTTAAAAAGCCTATGGGATAAGGTTTGTGCCATAAGAATTAACCAAAAAATACAGCTACACACAAAATATATCAAAATAAAGCAACCAAAAGGAAAATTTCAGAAGCAAAAGTTTGAAATTCAAAAGCAAAAAACAACTCTAAAACCAAAATAAACTATTTCATAAGTAAATATTTATTTTTCAAAACCAAAAACTTATTTTTACTTCTTAAAAATTCATATTTTATTTATTTGACACCTTTTTGGTTCTCACTTAATTCTGCCTTATTCAGACCAATTAGGCTTTTATTCTGAAGGGCATGTTTTGGTTCTGTCAACAGCTCTTTGCTTTTACTGCACCTTGATTTTGCTTCTGCTCTGAGTTTTTGCTTTTGACAGAAAGTCTCAGTGGGAGGGGCTTTCCAGTGCGTCAATCTCATTGGTTATGAGGATTTAGAGTAGGTGGCTCTAGCTGTTTGCCATAGGAATGGAGCCACTACTCCAGCCAATGAGATTGAAGCACTGGAAAGCTCCTCCCACTGAGACTGACTTAGGGTTAGCAAAAGCAAAAACTTAGACCAAAAGCAAAACCTAGGCAGCGCAATCAAAACATGCCCTTCAGAATAAAAGCCTAAATGGTCTGAATGAAGCAGAGCTAAGTGAGACCAAAAAGGTGTCAAAGAAATAAAATATGAATTGTTAAGATGTAAAAATAAGTTTTTGCTTCAGAAATATACATATGTATTATTAATTTGTTTATTTTGTTTTTAGGGCATTTTTTTTTTTGCTTTTGATTTTCACACTTTTACTTCTGGAATGTTCTTTTTTATGTGCTTTATTTTGATACATTTTGTGTGTGACTGTATTTTTTGGTTGATTCTTTTGTCACAAATCTTGTCCCGTAGAAGCCGTCCTATCCTCCACTCACACCTGCATTAATGACACCAGTTTGATCTGGTTACCCGTATAAAAGACACCTGTTCACACACTCAGCCAATCAGACTCCACCCTCTCCATCATGGAGACCATAGAGCTGTCTGAGGACACTAAACTGTAGATCTACAAAAGGCTGCGATGGGCTACAGGACTACAAATTATTTGTAAATGGAAGAAACTCAAGTTGACTGGAGCTCCATGAAGATCTGACCTGGTGGAGAATCACTGATCATGATGGTGAGGGATCAGCCCAGAACTACAGGAGGTCTATGACCTGATGAGAGCAGGGACCACAGGGTCAAAGGTCACCATTAGAAACACACTACGCCATCATGGATTCAAATCCTGAAGCAACAGACAGTGTATAAGGAGGCTCCATAGGAGGCATTTCAAGGTCCTGGAGGAGATACATTTTTAGATCGTCTCTTACAGACCTCTCCACTTTTTGTAACTTGAAATATCTGCGGGGGATCAAATATTTATTTTCCCCAGACTCTTAGATCTAAATATTATGCAGCCTATACGTACGTGGATCACTCACTCTATTATTATAAATGGAAGCGGTGGAACTGAGGCGTTACTCGTGAGTTTATTAAACGAGACGCTCTGGAGCTCGGACCAGAACACAGACGATTCAGTTTAAATAAAAACAAGAACACTCTGAACTGATCTAAGTGTGCAGTAGTCTGTCTAAACTTTATAAAACTTTTTACTCTTGGTCATTTCATTAACACAAACTTTACTCTGCAGCTGTGGGCCTGTTTGTCTTCGTTCACCCACTGTGATGGTTTGATCTGCGTTCCCCTCAGAGTGAACCCAGACTGTGAGGGATATTTGAATCCATTCACCATAAAACACGTAACATTTAATACGGGTGAAACCCAGACCCTTCTTTCAGGAAAGGTCCAGAAAAGGCTCCGACTGCTCGTCTCAATTAGACTCCCGTCATTTAGTGAGAAACTATGGTTGCCACGGTAACGTTAATGGTTACAACAACACCCTTAATGTGCCACTGCCAGCAGCTTTAACATTTCTGTTAACAGTGTATAATTTAACCAATTAAAGCCTAAAATAATACTATTATGCAATTTAATAACAGTAATAAAATTAGCTTTTTCCACCTGTAGATCCTCCAGCAGGGGGCAGCAGCCACGCATAGTCTATACATGTATAGACAATACATGACAGGTTTTTGATGAAAGTACTAATCCTGATACTCCATCTGGCTGCTTTAAGTGGTTTGATGCTAATTGGTGACACTAGCCCACTGTATTGATGTTGTGTCAGGTTAAAATAACAGCGAGCCTCAAACTGTTTGGGATCTAGACCAGGGATTCCCAAATTGGGGGTGCGTGAGCTGCCACTAGGGGGTGCGCAAGATGAAAACTGTAATGGCGGAAATTTGAAACAATTACACATTTACAGTGTTTTTTTCCCCACTCAGTAAAAATGCGTAAATAAACATGTTGTGTGGAGCTGTGGGACAATATTTGGATGAACTCTGAGTCTTTTTTCTGTCAATCATGTGAACTCTTTCGAGCAGACCTTTATTTTGAAGGCGACGATAACTTTTACTATTAGTTCCGGGGCAAAGTTGTGAGGAGCTGCTGGACTGTTTACCTCATCAAATGGATATTATTTATTCAAAGAATCCTTCTTGACAGCTTGTAACAACTCTGCCGATTGATTCCATGTGTGTCCTTATTTAATCAACTCCATGGTGAGTCGTTTTCTTTGCTTCTTTTGTTTTTACTAAAGATGCAGCGCTACTTTCTGCCGCCGGTGAGCTAATGGCTAACGGAGCTGGGTGTTAATTTAAAAACACTAAGCAGTTAGTTAAGCAAACCATCAGCTTAATCCAGTGTAGTAACCGTCAGCTCACTTCCAAACATTTGATCAGCACTCCCCCATACACACCCGCCGTCTTTACAAGATAAGGGCTTCACATGGAAATACGAGGGGCATTTACTGACCGTAGGACGCGCGACTCTCACAGTAATCCTCGGTTACATAAGATTTAATTATTAAACACTCAAAAGTATCGAAAATTTGTAACATTAATGATTCGTAGGTACCAGGAATTTGTTCAAATGTGAAAGATCTCCATCCGGGGATTGGGGGTGGGACATAGAAGGGGGTGCGCGGCAAAAAAAAGTTTGGGAACCGCTGATCTAGAGGATACATCTGATAGATGTTGGAATTTCATCACTAATGATTTAGTTGGTATTTTATCATTTCTAGATCTGAAGCTCCCCCCGATGCAGCAAGATTCAAATCTTCAACCCAACTGGATCTGAGACGTGGTCAGTGTCCAGCATCTCCACCTACAAGCTCCTCTCATCCATCAGCAGATGTCTCAATAATACCGCCTTAACATCAGGTGGACTGAGAAGATCCCCAATGACCTGTGGGCAAGAACTAATAAAAGAGATAAAAACTAAAAGCAGGGAAAAATAATTATCTGCTATCAGAAATAACAAAAATGAAGGTCAAATATTAAAAAGGAAACACATAAAAATTGAGAGAGAACAAAAAAAACAACAAATCAGGTGAATTTATGATCTAAGTAAACGTCAGCGTGCTCCACCCTCTGAACCGAAGCACCTCTCCGTGCCCTCTCCTGTGTCTGGCTGACATTAACTGGCTGTCGGGTGTTGTGTGAGCGCCGCCGGTGTCGGCCTCTTTAAGCATGAATGAATCCTACACCTGTAGCTACACCGGCTCCGTCAGCAGCAGCAGCTCGCTCTGCCTTCACGCCGCCGTGCTGGATAATGTGATGTCTTCTCTTGTTAGCTGTCACCGCCTCGCCGGCGCTGCTCAGATGACAGTTTGTGCTCGGTAGCATCGCTGCTAGCCTCCTGCTGATGTCAGCTTACATTTGTAGGAAGCGTCTGTGCGGAGCAGAGGGAGGCGTCCTCCGAGCTGCAGCTGATGAAACGCTCTGGTGTTTCGGAGAATTCCAGGAGGAAACTTTTAGACTGATTATTTTCACATCACACAACTCTGGTCTGAGTGATGGCTCAGTTATAGATGAAGGAAGTGAAAATACATGAATACACAACACAACAGCAGGATTCTTCAGTTGAACAAACCAACAGGCTCAGACGTGTGTTGAGTTAATGGTAACTAGTTGCTGCATTTTGAGATAAAAGTTCTCACGCTTCATTTCCTGTTTGGGTCTCTTTCAGGCAGGTGTGAGTCAGAACTGCTTCAACACATTCTCTCTTTTTGAGGAAAGCTTCAAGGAGCTCAAGAAGGTCCAGCAGCACCAGGACCGTCTCTTAAAGTTCATCGAGCTACAGGACTTCAGCAGGTAGGGGTGAGAACATCCCAACCCTTCTGGAGGACGTCCTCATGTCAAATAGGGCAGCAAAGAAGCCATTTTTCTCCAAGAAAACCATCAGGGATAAACTGATTTTCTGCTGAAGGTCCAAGGAAAAAGTTGGTCTAGAGAAGGAAAGGTGAGAATCAGTCCTGATTCCTGCGACCATTCTTCTTAGCCAATGGACTGGACTCACTCAGTTTGGCTTCAGACCAGGGACGATTCTAGGATTAATGATTTAGGGGCGCTCAGCACCCAGAGAGCCCAGCCAGGTGAGATAAATTTAACCGTTTCTCAAATTTTAACACAAATCTGCTTTTTAGTTATTTAAATGCTGAGCCATAGCAAAATATGGATTTGAATTAACAAATACATACGGTGACCCTAATATCTGGGGAAACACAACTAATTTTAATAGAGCATCTCCTGAACAGTAGGGGGACCAGATCCAAACCAACAGGACAAAAAGCATGTTGGTGGAGGACAATAAATACTAAAGGATTGTCACAATTTAAACATTGTACTTTAGAATACACAAATTCAATGCATATGCGGACTATCAACTAATACCAATTAATTTTTCATAAAATATTTATCTTTTTAAAGAAAAATATTCAATAATTTTGACACCTGTTAGGCTGGGATTTGAACCCATGACTCCTGTGTGGCAGACAGCTTCTCAACCACTGCACCACACTTAAATAGTTCCTATATTATATATCTTTGCTCTCTGTCATTCAGACCGTCTCCTTGGGTTTGATGTAAGAACAGAAATAATCATAATAGAACTATGCTGACCTGAAAGAGCAACTATTTCAAAAGCTGTTTGAAATCTTTTTTAGAGCACAAAGCATTGGACCGGGCCGGGAGTGAGATGCTCCCGGCTCACATGCGCCCAACTCGAGTCTGGGAAAGGAGGAGAGGAGCAAACCATTTCTCAGGCGGGGGAGGTTTGTTGTATTTTTGTTGTTAAAATGTAACATTTCAACCACATACTGTATGCTTTTTTATATTTACTCGTGTTTTTAAAAAGCACCTACAGTAAAAAAAAAAAAAAAAAGTAACAATCTCAACTTTTAGGAGTGCTGGGATTCAGTTTAGGGGTGCTTCAGCACCCCCCAAAAATGAGCTAAAAACGCCCCTGCTTCAGACTAAACACTGCAGAAGGGTACCGAAACATCCTCCTTGAGGAACTCCTCCAACTATCCAACTGTTTAGTGATGAACAAAGTTTTTTCCAGCAGGATGAATCTGGAGGAACAAAACAACAACAGTATGGGTCCAAGTCCAGGAAACTCCCCAAATCCCACTGAGAACTTTCTCAGGACCAGTGGCGGCCCGTCCATAGGGGGCGCTAGGGCGCCGCCCCACCAGTCCCAAGTGGAAGAAGAAGAGAAATAGGGATCACAAAATATAAAAAACTAACATAAAAATAAAACTAAACGAGCCATCCATTATAAGTTATGTATAATCTGCATTTAGGTGTAGTTTAGAAAGGTTTTCTTACTATTTTTTACTGGACCGATAGGTCGTGTTTCTCTGGGTTCTACTGCGCATGTCTGGACGGGACGCCGTCCCAACATAGCGCATTGTTTTCTGCTCCTGACGCATGCACACTGAGTGCAAAAAATAGGAGAATGCTCGGGACGCAGGTCTTCAGCGTCCCTGGGTGACATGCGCACAACAGCAGGAGTCTGGAGTGTTGCTCAGACCGAAACCGGAAGTTCTTGCTCTCTTTTTAATGGAGGGTAGAAAATGGATATTTATTCAAAGAATCCTTCTTGCCCGCTTGTGAAAACAAGCCGAATGATTCCATTTGTCCTGATTTAATCAACTCATTGGTGAGTGACTTCATTTGTTTGTTTCTTTTACTTAATGACTATGTGTCTGTCACGGATTTTCCCATTCAAAAACCCCATAGGCGGAGCTAGCCGCGGCTAGCAGTGCTAAGTCCTGATGAGTGAATTTATACCTTAAATAGCGACATGTGTTTGTTGAGGTGTCTGCCCAATGTTAGAGAAATACAGGTACTGCTGATTGAATATGTTAGTTTATGTAGTTTAGCCCGTTTTTCATGCGTTTTCTCTACTTTTCATTAATTATTATGGCGTTTTAAGGAAGTTTGGTCTGACTGGGTTTGATGGGACTTATCAGTGGATTTGACTTTATTTTGTTGTTAATTCACTTCATTAGTTGAGCTGATTGTCATGACTTGCTTGGTTAGTGTTTGTTGTCTGAATTGTAACATTAATTATCTGACTGTTTTAGTTAGAGATGGATTTATTTGTTTGTGGTGTCAGTAGAAAGATAATTGTGAATATTAAGTAATGTTTTTGACTTTGCCAGGTTGTTTTTTCCTTGAAACTTTTACAACTTCTGTTGTGACCACATTGTGGTTGTTTTTTATTTTTATTTGTATCTGATTATATTGATATTATTCTAAGGTCTCCTCATGAAGACTTTATGATTTCTTTACTGTTTGAAGTGTAGAATTAGACCTAACAGCTCCACATTTCTAGAGAACTGGTGGTACTAGGGATTTTTACCAGCAAAATATTCAGTCAGATGAAAATATTTTGCATCATTCCCTGCCCTAGTGGTGATATGTGATTTTTTTTTTTTGCGCATCTGAAAACTGACTAGCAAAAATGCGCCCCACCCAAAAAAAATGTCACCAGTCGCCACTGGTCAGGAGGCAGGTGGACAAACAAAAACCTACAAATTGTGACAAAATTAAGAACTGATGATGACGAATGGATGACTATCAGTCAGGATTTGGTGGAGAAAAGCAAAAGAACGAAGACTGCAAATATTGATTTTGCATCAACCTAACTTATGAAACGCTATAATTCTAGTTTGGTAACCATAGAAACATCTGACGAAAAAACATCAAAAGACAACGAAACAGAAAACTTATGTAAACCAACACTTCTCTAAACCACACATGTAACTCCAGTCCAGGAGGGTCACCATGCTCCATGTTTTAGATGTTTCTCAGCTCCATCACACCTGATTTAAACCGGTAGAACCTGAGGTGTCCTGGATCAGGATGAATACAAATTATAGGACAGCATCTCTCAAGGACTGGAGTTAAAGTGATTTAGTTTAAGAAACTTCATCTTTTTAGTCATTTTTAAAATCATTTATAAGGTTCCATCACACAGAGTGAGGTGCTTCCGGTTTCTATAAGTCAGATAAAACAAAGTGTTCAAGGTGAGCGGTGTCAACCTGATAAACGGCTGTAGAATTATGATTTCATATAAAAGCAGACGTAACCATTTAGCTCTATTGTTCACTTTGGGCCAACACTCCAGCGTGTGTTTGCACTCGTGCATCCGTTGAGTGTTAAATGCCCCTTCTGACAAGTCCTTGAGTGGGCAACAAGGACAAGACAGCGACCATCTTCTGCGTCTGCCCGTCGGGTTGTAAATCAGCCATAAAACGCCTAATTAACTCTGCAGGGCTGTAAACAAGCAGCGCCGCCATCAGCTGGAGAACAAAACACAACCAGCTCTGCTTTTCAGTTCCTGGTCGAGATTCAAAACAGGTACTCAAATACCAGAAAGACACTAAATTAACATTTCCTGTGAGGATTTCTTCATGCACACACTTCAATATGTTTGTTTATTTAGCCTCAAGAGGAGGCATGACATCCAGACATCCTTCCATCCCACCAGCCGTGTCAGCTGGACAGACAGACGCATAAACAGCCTGGAGCTGCAACAATGGAGCCAATCACATGGCGAATTATGTTTCACAGAACGCCGCTCAACCAAAGTAGCACCTGTGCGCTCGAATTGCCAGTCCTGTTAGATGGATTGGAAATATCTGTAATGTGCTGTTTGCTGATTTCGGAAGCACTCCTGCGCAAATGACGAGTTTAAAAACACCACAAGTGGCTCGCTGCAACTACGACCGCAATTAAACAGCACTTCAGCTCCGCCAGGGCACGGCTATAGTAAATAAACACGAACGTGTGATGGGAGGGAGGAGAATAATGAAGCAGCACACACTCTGCATCAAACTGCTCTGAATACCTCCATAAAACGACTTGGCAGCGACGTACAAGTTACTCCTGCATGTTTACCTGAAATTATAAAAACACAACATGGAGAAGTGTGTGTGTGTGTGTGTGTGTGTGTGTGTGTGTGTGTGTGTGTGTGTGTGTGTGTGTGTGTGTGTGTGTGTGTGTGTTTCTGAATCAAAGGGACCCTTTAATGGTTAAACTTTGAAAAGTTGTTCCTAATTTTTTCTGTTCACTTTGCAGGAACTGATCATTGTGAGGATAATGTTTTATGAAGGTCTGTCAGCTTCGACTACACAGTTCAGCCTTAGAGTGAAGGGTGGGTCGGTCCTTTCCTCTCAGCATCCTTTGGACCCAGAAGCCCAGATTACATTTGTATATATACTAAAAGGGGTGGGGTGGGGGGTGTATTGGCAAGAATGTGGCAATAAAATAAGCATCATAACACAGGGGCAAATATACAATATATTGAAATACTGCAAGCAATACGATATATTGTAATATATCACAATACTACAGGCAATACAATATATTGCAATATATCACGATACTACAAGCAATACAATATATTGCAATATATCACGATACTACAAGCAATGCAATATATTGCAATATATCCCGATACTACAAGCAATGCAATATATTGCAATATATCACGATACTACACACAATACAATACATTGCAATACTACACACAATACAATATATTGCAATATATCACAATACTACACACAATACAATATATTGCAATACTGCAAGCAATACAATATATTGTGATATATCACGATACTATATGCAACGCAATATATTGCAATATTTATGAATTTAATTGTTGGCAAACAACATAAAGTTAGCCTCTTCAGTTGTCTGCTAAGCAGAATCAATTCACTTAATGCTAAAATGAACCTTTAATGTTGGCGTTGCCATGGTAACTAGCCATATGTGCTCACAAATTTGTCATGTTGCTCGATTATTTGACTCTGTCGTTGCAGAGTCTACAGACTGCATAACTCCTGTCACAGTCTTTACTACATTTCTTTGTTTTGAAACCAAAATGTGTCACACATCAGCTTTGACGTCTGTATGATCTCTGCTTCATTCATCGTTAGCAACACCTACCACTCATTATCAGGAGATCTTGATGTTCTGTGGAAGCGGAGGACTGCTGACGACTAATGACTGCAGCCAACAAGTGATCAGAGGTTGAAATGCAAACAAAAATGAACTGATGTTAATTTTTGCATGTAAATTGCTAATAAGAAATTGATATTGTGCTTTAAAAATATCGATATAATATTGTTATCGCGATATATCAGTGCATCGATTTCTTCTTACACCCCTAAAATTTACAGTATAACCATCATTCACAGTTAGGTTCTAAATGCTGAACTGATCACAGAAAACATGGTAAACCATCACCGTGAAGGCAGTGTGAGGGTGTGTGTGTCGCTGAGCATCCGCGGCCACATGAGCGGTCCTTAGCAATGCAAGACGTGCAAATTAAGGGGTTAATTGCTTTAAGATCATTGCTATTTAAAATGAAAACATAATAACTTGTATTAAAGTTAGATTTTTCATAGGATGAGACTTTAGCGTTGGTATTTCAGAGGCGCATCAAAGAGTTAAGGTCGTCATTTTCACATGAATAAAAGTGCAGAAGAAGTCAGGTTCATGAGACGAACACAAAGACTCAGAGACACGTGGACGTTCCAGTATCTGACTCTCTCAGCATCCCTTTGTTGGAACGCCATGAAAGACATCAAGACAAAAAAGCACATTAATAAAAGTGATTGACTGGGATAAGCAGTGAATTATTCTCTGATTGAAGCTCTGTGTTGTGACTGGAGACAGACAGGATTTCCAGCTCTGCCTCTCAGCACAAACATATCAGCCACAGAAGGAAGAATGGATCCGCGCCGACGTGGAGTCAGCAGAGACGCCGCCGCTCTGATTATTTGATACAACGCAGCTGCTTTTCATAAAGGACGCACACATGGCTGCACTTTGCAAATTTACATCATAAAAACACTTGGCTGAAAAGACAAATATGTGCAGACAAACAGGTGTGAGCGGAGACGGGCTGGAGCTCGCATTCCTGCTGTGAAATCTGTATGCTGGTGGAGCCAGAACCGGGAGGCGATAACAAATCTCATTTCCGCCATGTTTGCCAACTTTCCAGACGGCATTTGTCTTCCAGCCGATTGTGGGGAGTGGGATATGAGTCGAGTAAACAAGGGCACAGATATCCACGTCTGATAGAATCCACCACTCCACGGCGGCTTCCAAAACCCCGACATCCCGACAAACACTCCACAAACATGTGGAGCATCTGCTGGACCCGAGGTAATACTCAACCTCTATATGACCAGACAGGACCTGAAACCTCAGAACGAAATTCGGTTCAAAGGTTTAGCAGAAACGTTCATCAACGAGGAGAAAGTTTTCACTCGATGATGCTGTGAATTTCATGGTTTTATAGAGGTGTCAAATTATTGCATTGATTTCAAATATTATATTTGGCGCATTATGTTATTTAAGCACGTAAATTTTAACTTTATGGTTTCTGCATGCAGGCTTCTGTTGTAGAGGTGTGTGTGTGTTGGGCTGCTGGAGGTAAAGCGCCACAGCGTTTGTGTGTCACTGAGGTTTAGACCACGCCCCCTTCACCTGGACCAGCGCCTGGCTACAACGTGGATTTATAAACTGCAGTCCTGGACTTCATGCGGTCCAGAAGAAACTGGCACTGGGTCTGGATCCTGGTTTTCACCTGTCTCATCTCCCTGTGAGCGCTCCTTAGCAGCAACACTCTTTCAGTAAGTGATCACGGGTTGTTAAACACAAAAGATGACGTCATAAAGACACTTTGTTGGTATATATCAGTTTGTTCTGTCACAAAAATGAAAACACCTGAAGATGAGGGCTTCTCTCAGGAATTTTTCAGGTGTTAATTAATGACAGATCATAATTAATTAATCACTCAATTTTAAAAATCTCTACTTTGAATTTGCTCCACTGACGGTTTCACAGCAACCCACTCCTTCAGGGATGAGTTCAAAACGTCTCTCAGGCGAAAACAGAACAACAACGTCCCTAAAAACCCTCAGGACGGAGGAGAAAGGTCTAAAAGCTCAGCACTTTTCCCTTTGAGTTGATAAAGCTCAACATCTGAGAAGCAAAACTCAATTTATTTGGCTTTTTTTTTTCTTCTGAACTCACATGAGATTTTTCCTAAGCATCACCGTGCAAAAACATATGAACAGGATGATCAAAACAACCAAGATGCACTGCAAAAACTGATTTCTAAGAAAGTCAAATCTCCTTGTTTTTAGACATTTAAACTTATTTTTGTCTAAAAAGAAAATATATTCTTACAGCCCTACTTGAAATAGGCCAAATCTTCTTAAATATGGTCACATTTTCTAGATTTGAGCAAAAAAATCTGCCAATGGGGTAAGCTTACCCCATTGGCAGATTTTTTTTGCTCAAATCTAGAAAATGTGACCATATTTAAGAAGTTCTGGCCTATTTCAAGTAGGGCTGTAAGGATGTATTTCTTTTTAGACAAAAATAAGACAAAATGTCTAAAAACAAGGCGATTTGACTTTCTTAGAAATCAGTTTTTGCAGTGTGAGCTTTGAATTTGCAGCATGGACACATGATTAGTGAACTCTAATAAATAAAAACATCTTTACTGAACTTCAACTGAGCAGTAAATTCCTTCAACTTCTGCTAAAACGTCACTAAAGTGAATGAAAACAGTTTACTGATGATAATTATAATCAGGGCTGCACATAAGTGGCGCACCAGTGCGCATGCACACCAGATATCATGAACGCGCCTTTGCAGACCAGCGCTTTCACTGCTTCACTTCCTGTTGCTGCTCCCACGGCCTCTGGAGCTTGTAGTCACATACGAGCAGGACCTCCAAGACACACACACAATGACACACATGCAGCAGAACTTCACAGTTCTGGTCTGGAGAGCCCAAACGTTTCATGAACTTTAAAGATGAGACTCAGCTGAAGTTCTGTCGATGCCGATAAAAGATCTGACGCATCATCGTGAAGCTGCATCCTCCGATTCATCGTCTGCAGCAGCTCCATAACCATCCAGAAGATTTGCACAACTTTATTTTTCTCTATTAGCATCAGAATTAGAGCCGTTCGTGAAAACGAGGCAGGAAAACTGATCTGGTTGCAGCCGAACGTCTTTGACACACATCCTGGAGCGGTGGTAAAATAAACCCCCATCGATTCAGAGAGCTAATTAGAGAGAGCCAGTGAGACTCAGGGAGACAGAAAAGGCGTATAGATCGGATCGCTTGTAGCAGTAACTCTGAACAACACACACACACACACACACACACACACACACACACACTGCTGTATTATGACCAATAAGGCCGACTCACATTTTACTGTCAGTTTCTGCTGGAGCTTCGACAAAGAAAACACACAAAGAATAATTCCAGAGCAATAAAAGAGAAATCATTTGGGTGTGTGTGAGAGAGAGACAATTAGAGATATCATCACAAAAAAGTCGTACTGCGTTCAGACAACGGGATTTATCCGTTAACGGCTGGTGTAGACACAGTAACGTTTTAAAGAGACTAAGATGCTCATTTCCTTTGTTTTGTCAGTTTTTTGTTTCCCTGTTTTCGTCTGAGAGGGTTTTTTGTGTCATGTTAAATATCTTAAGTCATGCTATGACTGTATTACACATTTATTTAAAACATCTTGACCTCAACAGTCAGTCAAAGATGATAAAAACCAAGAAACTCGTCAACTCATGCAGATTTATCCAACGTTGTAGGAGATTTAAGACTCTGCTGAAGAGACGCCTCTCGTTCTCCTTCTGGCTCCGTCCTTCCCTCTTTTCCACAAACGTAGCCACGGCGTTTAGCGGTGCCGCTTCGCTAAATCAGCAGCTGCTGACAAACTGAGGCCGAAACACAAAGAGTGATGATGGAAAAGAGTGGAGCGTTTCAGGGGTCGTCCATTACACCAAGTCACATTAGTGGTCATCCATTCTTATAGTCACACACACGTTCTAACAGAATGACAGCTAAGATGTGTGTGTGTGTGTGTGAGAGGGGTTCATCCCGTTTCTTCACATGACTCAAACAGCTGGAGTTCATCTGTCTCACATCAAACTCTCCAATAACACAAGCCGGTTTCACAACCTCTACTGGTTCCCACAAAACCACCAATCATCCTCAACCTCACCAACATCAAATAAACAATCTGTATAAAAATCTAGATACAAATCCAGCAGATGGTTTTAGGTTTTTTCCTCTAGGTTGCACAAATCTGTATGTGAACTGGACAGAAACTGAGTGAAAAAGCAGCCAAAGATCAAAGAAAAGTTTAGAAAGTCTAGCGAACCTTTGACTACGACCACCTTAAAGGATTACCAGAAAGGGAACGTGGTCCTTTTTAGTTTTAAGGTGGAAGCAGAATTGTTCAATGCTTTTTTGTTCATAGTTCTATGAACAGCAGTTTCCTCTGCAGCCCAGTAGGTGGCGATAATGAGCTGATGTGTCATCACTTTAAAAGACTTGAAGAAGAAAAACGTCTTATCAGGAATTTGAGTTTTGTTGCTGTTCAAATGTTAAAGTCACACTAAGTAACTTTTTCATATTATTAAATTGTCTCCTTGATCCAGTCTGTGCTAATCTGACCCTTTACTGTTAATGAAAGTCCCTCAGCCCCATCTGCTGCTTGGATCCAGAATACCACGTTTGTAACTTCTGAGTCTCTGGTCCGGTGATCTGAAGTCTCACAAAGTCCCGTATCTCACGAGGGTTAGGCTAACCCAATGTGGCTAGCTGTTATGCTAGCTCTGGAGTGTTTTTAGCTCATGATTCCTGATTTTTTACCCATCTCTTCCTGCTTGAACACAGCTGATTTCTTTGAAGGAGTAAATAACCGCTCCTGTAGAAAGCAGTGAAGGCTGAGGAGACATTTCAACTGTTAGATTTAGGTGTTTCTGAGCAGAAACAATGATGCTAACGTTTTTATGACAGTGATTTAAAACGGACACTAGGGGGTGCTAAAAACAAGCAAAAAAATGCAGCTCACGGGTTCTTCAATGATTGTCTTGTTCTATGTTTATGTATTTGCATATGAAATATAATGGATGGAGAGATTTTATACAGATATGCTAACTAGCCTCATCAGTCACTGATTTCATAGTAACACAATGGGTTTCTATAGAAAACGGTGCATTTGACTTAATGTATTGTAGTAAACTTGTTAACATCTGCATGAAATCAACTCGTGTGTGTGTGTGTGTGTGTGTGTGTGTGTGTGTGTGTGTGTGTGTGTGTGTGGGTGTGTGAATGAGTCTCCCTGTGGTTTAAACCGTAGGTGGTTCCTATTATCGCCCTGACAGCTTGATTTACAGGATTTAAACAGGCGTACATCCCCTCCTCACACTGGCCTGTTAGCCGACCGGTTCCTCTCCACACACAGAACCAAACTCTTTTTGTTGTTCCTCATCTCCTCAAACACACAACCCTCTGGTTTCCCTGGGAACGGTATTTATCCTGTCCATTTAGCCCATTTAGCCGTGTGTCCCATTAGCATCAGCCTCCCATCTGTCTGCCCGGCCTCCGAGGAGCACCGGTGTGTGTGTGTGTGTGTGTGTGTGTGTGTGTGTGTGTGTGTGTGTGTGTGTGTGTGTGTGTGTGTGTGTGTGTGCTCACGGTGAGAGTTTTGTGTATGTGTTTCTGATCGCCACCTTCCTCTTTCAGGAACTAATCAACTATCAGATTAACTTTCATCAATTCCCACCTGCACCAGCGACGCGGCGCATAATCATTACTCTGACCTCTGTGATTGGCTGGCTGCCACCCGTCCAATCCACCAATTAAACCCCACAGCTGACGAGCCAGCTGACTGCCACTTCCTGTCCCACATCCTATTAGACCGGACGGGGGAAGCGACCCCGGTCTGGGCAGGTCGTCTGAGGACGCTGACCCCTGAGGTCAAGGAGAGCGTCTCTAAATGGCTGTTAATGGGCTAAGTGATGGATGCAAACCTTTTCTTAATGGGATCTGTGTGACAGTAACATGAGGAAATGCTTAATCTGTGTGGATTTAATTCACTGTCGAAGATGATTTTCTTCACTAAAACAATAGATCATCCAAAAGGATTAAAAGAAGGCACAACACTGAGCTCAGAGGAGGGTTTATGTGGCGTCTGGGACGAATAAAAGGATTTTGTAACCAGTGGAGGAACAGAGGGTGGTAAAACCTAATATTACTAAATCATTTGTCTCATTTTTTAAATATCCTCACACTTTTTACGTCTGTTCTCAGCTGAAAAGTCACCTTAAAAGAAAAAACAAACTGCAGGTTAAGTTTTTATAACAACAAAAACCCAACGTCAATCCTTAGAGAGCAAGAGGTTGTTTTAATATCAAGTTCTGTACATTAAGTTGGAGACATTAGGTATTTCTGTTAACACAAATATCTAATCAGCCAATCAGGTGACATAGGGATGCACTGGGATCAATACCAGTACCAGCCAATACCAATACTGATATCATGCACTCGTACTCGTTAAAGTTAACAAATACCAGGTACCATTCCCAGTATCGGCCTGATACTGATATTGGTATTTGGGCCAATACTGAAATTAATACCATGTACTCGTTAAAGTTAACCAATATCAGGAACTGATACCAGTATCGGTCCGATACTGATATTGGTATTGAGCCAAAGCCAATATTAATACCATGTACTCATTAAAGTTAACCAATACCAGGAACCGACACCAGTATCGGCCCGATAACGATATTGGTATTTGGGCCGATACTGGTACCGATATTAATACCATGTACTCGTTAAAGTTAACCAATATCAGGAACTGATACCGGTATCGGTCCGATACTGATATTGGTATTGAGCCAAAGCCAATATTAATACCATGTACTCGTTAAAGTTAACCAATACCAGGAACCGACACCAGTATCGGCCCGATAACGATACTGGTATTTGGGCCGATACTGGTACCGATATTAATACCATGTACTCATTAAAGTTGACCAATATCAGGAACTGATACCGGTATCGGTCCGATACCGATATTGGTATTGAGCCAATGCCAATATTAATACCATGTACTCGTACTCGTTAAAGTTAACCAATACCAGGAAGCGATACTGGTATCTATTGGTATTGAGCCGATGCAGATACCAATATTGATACCATGTACTCGTACTTGTTAAAGTTAACTGAAAATAGAAGAAAACAGAACATGTTTTCCAATTCATTGCATTTTTTTGTGTAGAAGTATCGGTACTCGGTATCGGCAAGTACTCAGATCCAAGTGTTGGTATCGCATCGGTTTGAAAAAAGTGGTATCGGTGCATCCCTAAGGTGGTCATCTAGTGAACTGAGCATCATAGGGGAGAAGAAAGAAGATTTAAGGGACTATGAACCAACATGGTTGTTGGTACCAGATCTGCTGGACTGAGTGTTTCAGAACCTGCTGATCTGCTGGGATTTGAACCCACAACCATCTCTAGGAATGACTGAGGATGATCTGAAAATGAGCAGCAGCTGCGTGGATGACAGAGGTCAGTCTGGTTCTGGTTCTTTAAGATGTGGTGGAATAGATGGACCTCTGAGGAACGTTTACAGCACCTCGTTGAATCCATGACGTGATGAATTCAGGTGTTTTTAAGGAAAAAGAAGGCATTAGTTTTGCTGGAATATAAAAAGTGTAAATTTTAAAATTGTCAAATCATTTTTAGATTTAATCCCTTTAGTCAAATCAAAGTAAAATGAATAAAAACCTGTAAATATTACATGATTTTCACATGCCTCCAGCTCAACTTTAAACCACTTTGTCATCCTCCTCTTTCTCACTAATCATCCCTTCGTTTTCTCAGCAGTCGGAGCTGCAGATCGCAGCTCTCCACTCATTACCAGCAGCTCCAACTCGCCAGTATAACATCTCATCAGGCCAGTGTGTGTGTGTGTGTGTGTGTAACCATCACTTTGTTTGCTCCTGATGAAGGAGTCAGCAACTTTACAGACCGCCTGCAGGCCTCATCCTCAAATCTTATAACAAGGAGCCGGTCAATCAATCTGATCGATAAGCATCTGCAGCCTGCCAACACTGAGGTGTGTGTGTGTGTGTGTCTGTGTGTGTGTGGTGGACTAATTCAGACATCTAGATGTGTCTCGCTGCCTCGTTTCAGTGCCAGCCGTGGAGATGAAGCAGCAGCGTCGTGCTGAGCTACCGGCGTCCACCGGGGAACGCTGGCAGAGACGGAGAAGTCGATAACGCCGGACTGAAGGAGTTTTCTGAGAAAGAGGCAGCTTGTGTGAAGAGCTGAGAGCAGAGGAGCGTGCACCGCTGCCAATAAACGAGCCAGCACAGCAATACTGAGGACGACCTCAGAGCGATAGAGTCCAGTCCATCAACACAACAACAACAACACAACAGGAGCAGAGTCAACACGACACTATGGGGGGGGAAAGAGTCAGGATGTGAGAGAAACGTTTTTTAAGATTCATTCATTTCAGGTTTTTATTAGAAAACAACTTTCCAGGAATCCAGATCCAAAAGACCCAAAATCATAAGAAATGTTAAAACTGCTGACAGTGGCTTACTACAGTTACCATGGTAACCACACAGCTGTATCTCTCACTCCCTGAAAGAAACCCTAACAAACTTAGACTAAACCATCAATCTAAAACTAGACAATCAGATGGGTGAAAACTACAAGTGGTTCAGAAATAATACTGAACGTTCTCTGTGTGTGTGTGTGTGTGTGTGTGTGTGTGTGTGTGTGTGGCGTGAAGGAAGATACGTGACAACAGTGAAGGTCATGGGTGGACGGAGGTGACGTGTCCCCACCAATAATACGTGCAGCTCCAGTCCAGCGGACCGAGGTTCTGTGCAGCTCTGCGAGAACCTCAGGGGACGGAGTTGTGTCTGGATCGACCGACGCGAGCCCTCACCTGGACAGAAGTCCACACTGAGCCGCTCACGCTGAAAGCTCCTGGCCTGGGTCTGGAAGTGGACCTGGCTGGACTGATCGTCAGGTATCTTAATCCCCAGCGGGCAGGGCCGGATCTAGCCAGCCCCACTAAGGGGGGCAGATAGAACATCGAGGGGGGCGCAGTCTGGACATGCTAAGAATGTTTTGGTCATCACATCCCCCCAATCCCTTAAAGAGCATATTTTAAGTTAGACACTCCCTTAAACAAATGTTTAGAGAAATATAATAGAAACTTTTTCTGAATAAAAATTTACACATTCAGCTTATTTAGGCTCTTGGATTCGTTTTTGTGAGAATTGTCAATTTTTTCACCAAACCGGAAGTGACGACAGTTCAGGGAGACCGTTCGTTCTCTATATAGAAAACTGATCCACTATTCACTGCTTGTGACGAGCAAAACAAACCCCCAGAGTGCCGTTATTTTATTACTTTATTACTATAGTGAGAAGTTATTTTATTAAGATAAAAAAAAAAGAAAGATAAAAACAATCAGTCCTGTAAGGCTGTACCCTGTCGGTCCAGCTGTAGACCGTGACCCACCTCCTCACTTGGGTCTGGGTAAAATACCAGCGTTTAGCACCAGGTTTTGATCATCAGAGCTCCAAACATTGAGCTGCGTTCAGGTGGATTGTTAAGAAATGAAAGAGTTTATAAAAAGTTTCACAGGATGCAGCTAAACGGTTCGAGGCTGACCGAAACAGTGTCGGGTCAGGCTGGAAACCCCGCCGTGAAGCCCCTCTTGGTAGCCCCGCTGGGAACGGGAATCCCCTCTGGAGAGCATCGTGGCATGGATTTACTGTACCCCGCCAGCCAGGTGAGGGTCAGACACCTGAAGGAAATGCTCTCATGAAATCGCTGATCGGTACCGGACTACGACCCACCACGAACCGTACCGAACCTGGCATGGAAACGAGACTCAAGTCTCCCCGTTAGCTCCTGTTAGCTGCTGTGTGCTAACAGCGGTTCCGGTGAATGGATCGAAGTAACGGCGCCTGTTTAGAGTCACACTGAATGTTTTTCGCCGGTATGTGGGACTCCATCACATCCAGTCCTGGACTAGACCAGGACCGCCGGGGTTTTTCGTCTCCAAACAGAAGTCACCGTACCGGTAAGGAAGCCGTCCCGTTGTTGACTCAGTGTCCTGACAGACTGGCGATTGGCATCACAAACATAATAATTTAGCATTTTTTATTAAAATGAATTCACACCGACTTGATTAAAGAGCGCTCTAACCTAAAACTAACAACTCATCGCCGACAGCGAGCAGGCAGCTGGCAGACTAGAGCGGTGCCAGTCTGAGATGTTAAAGTAGTTTAGCTTTAAAAAATCTAACACAATGATTAAAACAAGCATCTGTTACACAAACTACACACAACAAAGGGCTCAAATGATCATATTTATGGGATTATTGATCGTACAGAGTGTTAAATTATCCTACAAATACTTTATTTATCTACATCTGACAACACTGTAAGCAGCGCCACCTAGCTAGGAGCTCCCTTAGCTGACGTCACAGGTCCACATATGAAAAAAAAAAGCGTTTTTAGAAGCTTTGCAAAAAGGGGCACTTTGGACTAGAAAAATGGTTTAAAAAAATGTATTGTAAAACAAAATACCCTCAATAAACATTTCAAATAGTATTTTTGGACAGTTTTATCATAATAATAAAAAAAAAAAGAACTTAAAATATGCTCTTTAAATGCATCAAAAACTACACCATCATCATATCAGTTCCTCTATCCATAGATTTATTTTCATATTTGATCTCTACCCTCTGCATTTACCCGGGCTTGGGACCGGCACAAGTAGGACACTGGCTGATGCCCTGTTGAGGCTGACCTCATCTGGTTAGGTTTGGTTTTGGTTCTTTTTTGTGTTTTTTCTTTGTTCTTTTTGGTTCTTTTTTGTTTTGTTTTTTTTGTTCTTTTTGTTTTGTTTTTTCTGTTCTTTTTTTTTGTTTTTTTTGTTTTTTTTGTTTTGTTTTTTTTTTTTTTTTTGTTTTTTTTTTTTTGTTTTTTTTGTTTTGTTTTTTTTGTTTTTTTTTGTTTTTTTTTTTGTGTTTTTTTGTTTTTGTTTTTTTTTGTGTTTTTTGTTTTTTTTTGTTCTTTTTTGTTTTGTTTTTTTGTTGTTCTTTTTTGTTTTGTTTTTTTGTTGTTCTTTTTTGTTTTGTTTTTTTGTTGTTCTTTTTTGTTTTGTTTTTTTGTTGTTCTTTTTTGTTTTGTTTTTTTGTTGTTCTTTTTGTTTTGTTTTTTTCTGTTCTTTTTGTTTTGTTTTTTCTGTTTTTGTTTTGTTTTTTTTTGTTCTTTTTTGTTTTTTTTTTTTTTGTTTTTTTTTGTTTTGTTTTTTTTGTTTTTTTTGTTTTGTTTTTTCTGTTCTTTTTGTTTTGTTTTTTCTGTTTTTTTTGTTTTGTTTTTTTTGTTCTTTTTTGTTCTTTTTTGTTTAGTTTTTTATTCTTTTTGTGTTTTTTTGTTCATTTTTAGTTTTTTTTGTTCTTTTTAGTGTTTTTTGTTTTGTTTTTTGTTCTTTTTTCTGTTTTTTGTTTTTCTTTCTTTCTGTGTCATTCATCAGTAGCTACTTTGAATGAGGACAGACGGAAGAGAGCGCTTACTCTGACCATTTTTCACTGAAATATTTTTGAAATTTGTTATTTCTGCATGCAATCGCGTTTGGGGGGGGCAATTGAAGTCGTGTAATGACACTAAACAACTAGATCCCGATTATAAGACGAACTCGCATTTTTACATTATTTACAAAGAAAAAAACCTTGTCTTTTATTCAGGTCAATATGGTAATTAAAAATAACATCAGCCTGTAGCAGCAAGATATAATTTTTTACATTTTGAGGTCTAATTTGTACCAAATAAAAAACTCCAAATGTTTTTATTTTTAGGATTTTTCTGTTTTTTAAAACAAATAAACTAGAAAACAAAAATGTTTCTACATGAAGCTTCAGAATGAAAAAGAAAATATTTTGATATTTTCCCACAGATTTGTTTTTATTTTTAAAAACTCATCTAAATGTTTTCTAATGAAAGTTTATATTGAACCATTATTAATCTATAATAAATGATTCAATATTAAAAAAATTATACATCGAAAAAAACAGGTCAAGCTTCATAATAAATAACGTTTAGAAAAAAACAACTTTTAATAAAATAATGTTGAACTTTTCATTGGTTAAAGAAAACAGACCTGATCTCCACTCTGGAGGTTTGAGATGATTTCAAACACTAGATTCTGTTTTTCACTACTAAAACTCAGAGCGGAGGTTGAAAAGAAAAAACAAAATGTCCAAATATTTTATAGAAAATCATCAAAACTCTTCCTGTTTGTTTTCAGGTGGATTTAAAGGTTGAAGACATGAAAGTATTTATGTAAACAGACATCTTAATATCCATCGTCTGTTCAGCTCCGCAGAGTAAATGCGTGTGTGTGTGTGTGTGTGTGTGTGTGTGTGTGTGTGTGTATGTGTGTAATTTGTTATTATTTGCTGCCCTGCAGCTTCGAACAGCAGCTCATTATCTGCTCAGATTCCCATCTTTCGTCCCTCAGCGCCGTAACAATCACAGAATCATCGATTCGCTCCGCTTCCTAAAACAACGGACGCTGAATTAATCTGTGATTGAACAGATTTCCACCCTGCCTGCTTTATAAAACCGTATGTTTATGATTTCTGTCCGTGACAGAACCCTGAAATGTCCCCAGGTCTCCGTGGTTCTTACAGCCGAGCTTAAAAACGGGAGCAGTGGTGTGACTGGGTCTTATATCATCATCAGCTTCCTCATTAGCGGGCGACCAGACTCGGAGAATTCTCTTTAAAAGTGACGAGACCAGCCAATTATTCCTGGTAACTTGGGGGAGTTTGTGCTTAAAGGCTCAGAAGTCAGAAGGATCGAAGTGCGTCTCCGAGGACTTCCCTAACAACGTGGATGAAACTCATGTTCTCTGTTTGATTCATAAAAAACTGATGTTACATCACGTCAGAGCAGACTTATGAAATGTTTTCTTTTATAATATGAAAGTGAATCACATGCAAACATCTAAAATATCTTCAGTTTGTTGTAGAAAACAATGTCAGACTGCTGTGTCCTCTGAACGAGTTTAGGTTTTGATCCTCTGCGTCAACAATCTGGAGCAAAATCAAAGTGAGACGTTGAAGAAATAAAAGTCTAAAGAAATCACACAAACTTTTTTCTATATGAGATATTTTAAACCATTTAATGTATAAACTATTTGATCAACAGAAATGTTAAAGCTGCTGCCAGATGCTCATTAGGGTCACCATGGTGATGCAAACCTAACAAGAGGCAGACAGGAGCTCAGACTAAAGCTGCTGAGTGAAAACTAGAAGTTGCTCTAAATGTTAGCAGTAATGGATGTAATGGTCACACATGTGGATTTTTATGTTTCTATAGTGTTTTATAGGAGATAAGAAAAGTTAAAAAGACCCTTCAGTTTTTATTTTAAATACAGTGGAGCGGCTGAGATTTGGGAGCATGTTCTGCACTCTGAGGGGATTTGAGAGAAATTTGTGAGTCGTAAAGCAGTGAGAGACACGGAGAGAAAAAGAGGACAAAAATACCTACATATTCATGTGTAAACAGGGGTACATATAACTGGTGCACCAGTACGCATGTGCACCAGATATCATGCATGTGTACCAGATCCTACTGCCTGAACGCTCCTTTGCAGACTTTACATCCTGTCGCAGGCGAATGAGTGCTCACATGGTGTCAGACTGATTCGGCTGAAACCCAGTGAGTTTGAGTGTAGCGTGCTAGCTGGCCCAAGCACTGCAGTAATTAGCGCTGAGCGGTAGCGTCGCACGCTCGTTAATCTCAAAGCAGCTGCACGAGACTCGATGGGAAGCGAGACCGTTTAGCTAATTCGTTAGTAAGTGGAAACTGACTGGATGGAGTGAAGCCCGGAGGCCTGAACGGTTGAAGGAGTGAAGCCCGGAGGCCTGAACGGTTGAACAGCGGCTACAGCGCTGAATGAATGGACCGCTGACTGGATGACTGGAACGAACCAGAACGAAGAGCCGGCGCGAGTAATGGCGGACTGGATAGGGTAACTGGATCGATTAGCTGGATTGTATAACTGGATCAGCTAGCTGGATAGCTATCTGGAACGATGTCTAAGTCCCACTTCCTGGGTCAAAGGTCCTTTTATAGTGGAAGTGGAGCCAGAGGGATGATGGGAAATGGAGTCTTAGAGGGAGGAGCGCTCCGGAGGAGAGGAACCGTGACAGTACCCCCCCTCCAGAAGCCCTGGATAGACGGGGACATAGATTGGAGACGAGAACGGGGAAGGGATCCGGAGGAAGGTCGGTGAGAGACTTGGAGCGAGCGCGGATGTCGCCGGCCGAGGTAACCTCCTTAACATCCATAGTCATAGCAGCCACAAGAGGGCTCGCCGGAGGCGCTTGAGCGTCCGTGTGAAGTCCGCATGGCCGGACTAGGTGAGGAGCGCTCCGGAGGAGAGGAACATGACACATGGCCTCTGAAGCTAGTAGACATACATGTGTGCAGCACCAGCGGCCGCCTATTGCAAAGTTTAGACAGTTCAAAATTTAGAGTGCGTGTCAACATCACACTCTAATACGAACATCTTGTAAACATTTTTTTAAATTCATAAAATTTTGACCTGTGATTGTGTAAAAACCAAAAAAAGGTATCAAAACACCAGTTCAGTCGTGTAGAGTCCAACTTTCTGTTTGTTTAACCTCTGAATGACGTTTCTACTGTGACGTCTACCTGAGATATAGAGCTCCAAAGGGGCGGGGCTTTCTCACCTGTTTAATCTATGATCACTATTCATAATCAAGCTGCACATTTTGATTTTTTTTTTCTAGAGATTTTCGAAAATTGCAGGAAAGGTGAATCAAAAATAGTGAAACAGCCAGATGAATAGAAATAAGGTGCTTCAATGCCTGAGCTAATGACCACTAAACACAGAGCTCAAAGACATAATCAGAGCCAGTTTCAAGATAAAGGAAAAGTCAAGAAAATTAATCAAGTCAAACAGAGAAAAGCTTTCAGCAAAAGTTCTGTGGAAAAAGTGATTAAAGAGACGAAGAAGTCCGAGTTCTCATGACTAAAAACCCCTAAATAAATCTAAATTTCTCATAAATGTGTGAGAAAATAAGAAAATGACACAGCAGCTTCCTTCACTGGTAAAGTAAAGAATAGGAGAAGTGGTGCTTGATGGTGGGAGGAGAGGAGGAAAATGGGAGGGAGATGAAAGCAGAGCTATGATAAACAGAGATGCAGGCGACTGACTGTTGAATGAAAACAAAACGTCGAGTCTGGAGATGATGTGAGAGTAAAATACGATTTCTGTCCAACGTCAGAGTTCGGTCCAATGTGTCAATAAAACGTCCGCTTCATTCCAGCCTGTCAGACGCTCTGCTTTGATATTCATCACTTCCCTTCTTTCATTTCAGGCCCTTTAAACGATGACGGAGCTGCCGACTGGCCCTTTAAGACGTGGCTATTAAGGAGGAAAAATTGAACAGAAAATCTGCGCTGAGGAGATGAATAAAAGAAATTTATGCCGCACAGCAACTTTTCAGCTCTTTTGTTCCAAACCATTAATAAACACGGCAGTAATGCATTTCCATTCATCTTCCTCAGAGCCTGACGGTAACTAATATCAGAGCCATTGTTGGAACTCCCTCCTCACCAGGCAGCAGCTGTAACCTATTCTCACACATTATCCCAGTTTTAGCTCTTTAGAGGTTTTGTCAGTTTAATTGATTTAATGTCTAATAATGTGATGCAGAACTAAAGATGCCTGTTGACTTTTTGTTTATTAAAATAACTTTAAATACATGCTACACATGTCTGGTTTGTTTTTAGCACCCCCTAGTGTCTGTTTTAAGTCACTGCTATAAAAACGTTAGCATTGTTTCTGCTCAGAAACACCAAAATCTACCTGTTGAATTGTCTCCTCAGCCTTTATTACTTTCTAATGGAGCGGTTCATCACTCATTCAAAGAAATCAGCTACCCAGTTCAAGCAGGGAGAGATTGGGAAAAAAAATCAGGAATCATGAGCTAAAAACACTCCGGAGCTAGCATAGCAGCTAGCTACATTGGGTTAGCCTAACCCTTGTGAGATACGTGACTTTATGAGACTTCAGAGCACCGGACCAAAGACTCAGAAGTACATGTGTCTCCTCAGAAGTAATTCATTTTTAACGTGTTGTCAGCAGCTTTCTGAGCAGCCTCTGTTCAGAGAAATAGAGTTTATGTCCTTCAGGATTGGTGAGCTAATGTCTAGTTTGATTAAAGTCAAACCAGTGAGCGTTGCTGCTGTAGCGCCGGCAAAGGCGTTACTATCTCTGAATTCTGACCTCTTGGATCATCACTACAATAACTCATCTTTTTCCCAATAACTTGGATTAAAATGACTATTTTATTATGTTGTAACCGGAATCAACATTCCTTCCAGGACCGGTCGTGTCGGAAGACTCAGAAGACGTTCTTTAGTTAATAACTAAACTCAAAGACTCTTTGATGTCTCATTCTAAAAAGACACTACCTTTAATCCACTGTCCAGAAATGTCTTAATGTGATTAATTCATTTTCTTCCAGTATTAATGAATGTTGATGTTGCATCAGTATTATTTCATGTTTCTACTTTTGCTAAAATGTTAAATCAAATTAATAATCCATCTAAGTTGTCCTGGGTTTCTTAATGACGAGAACCACGTGACTTGGTAACTCCTTCCCATTGGGCCACGCGTCCAAAAGTTTCCACCGTCAAGCTTCCTGCCTGGAAGCTAGTCAGTTCTCGTTCAGCCAGCAACGAGACGAGAAGCGACCGTTTCCTCAGCTACATGGTACGCTCAGGTGCCGACTTTCCCTGCGGGTCTCAGTCCCGCAAGTCGATGTCATCTTCCCCGCTCTAAGCTAGACACCATCCGTCTGCATCGTTTCCACCTGCCATGGGGAAGAACATGCTAGCCTCTTTCCTCAGCCAGATACGGAGCTGCTGACCGACTCATCGGACACTCCCGTGCCTCGGGGCGGCCTCAGGGCCACCTGGGACAATCCGAGGAGCGTCAGGGCAACCAACCCACAGACGAACCTCCACCTGCCACGTCGAGGTGATCCCGGAGCAGTCTCAGCAGGTACCAACTCCGATCTGGTAAAACTGAGGCTCTTGATAAGTAAACTCCTGTTAACTTAGTCTCAACTCCCCTCATAACTAGTTCGGTAACTCCCTAGAGATATTTTATATCTCACGGGCTCTTGTCATTAACTCTCAGCTTAATAACATCAGAAGAACTCTTAAGATGCAACCGTCTACCTCATATCTGTCTGTTCGTTCAATCTGTTTACTTAATAAAATAAGTGTAGTCTAAGTCTGCTTCTGGGTTATAACTTCCAAATACAATGTACGTAGGTCTTCCCTTTGAATCAAAAGAACCTAAAGGATCCTGCATAACAATTAGTTTAGTGAAGGTAGCTTTGCATCGCTTAGCATAAAACCGACAAAACTAAGCTAATGAACTTGCAGAAGTGTGTCCGTAGTATAACAATAAAAACAGGTTATATTACGCTACACTGCCGTCTTAAAGCTTCAGGAGATGAGAGATTTTGTTTAGGTTAGCAAACTTCCACCTTAACAGTTTAGCTCATTAGGACACATTTTCCAGTAAAATCTGAATTAACTAAACTTAAAAAATGCATTGCTGCCATCTTAAATCAGCTCCTGTTTCCGAAATACCAAACGTTACTATGCTACGTTATTTTATATTTCTGTAGAAATGTCAAAGCATTCATATTATCTGATGTTGATTGCTTTGTGAACAACCTGGACAACTAGAGATTAAACAGACGAGCCTGACATTTTTATTAAATTTGTTTTTAAGATGGCAGAAACACTTTTTAACTGGCCACACTCAGACTAGCTAGTGGCTCATCTGTCCAGTCAGAGCTAATCCCCGTTTCAGTTTTCAGCAGCTAAAATGTTTGTAGCTCATAAACTTTTCAGGGAAAATGCTGAACTTGAATGTGAAAATCATCAAATCTGTTTTAAGACGGCAGCAACACTTTAGCTGTTAGCTCATCCTGAGGAACATAATCTCCATTTCACTGAGCGGAGGCTGTTCAATATTGAAAACCCATCTCATCACTTTAGCTGTCTTTTTTCCTCAGTGTCGATGCTCGGCTCCTACAGGGAGCGCTGACGTCACACCGAGGGTTCTCGTCTCGATCTGATGATCAGAATCTGATTGAGACAACAGATGTTTAAGGAATATTTTATCCTCACCACACAACAAGCCCCAGAAGAATGAAGTTATTGGAATTTCTGTGGGTTTAGGCACAAAGATGTGAAGAGTTCTACGTCTTTTATTTTCCTCTAATGACATTTGAAGATCTACTTTTCCATCTGTGACCTCGACACAGACGATCTCAGGTCTTTAGCCATTTTCCAATCGGAGAAGATTCCAAAAATAATGGACAACTCAAATCATTTAAGAAAAAGAAATAAATAAGATATTTAAAAATAATACAGAAAAATACAGAACTATTGGGTAATTGACCGACGAGGAGCTGTTGTCCTTCTGCCTGATTGGGCAATTGACTCAGGAAGGAGGTCTGCTCTTGGCTGTGATTGGCCCGGGGGAGTGGGTCCTCTTGAGGAGCATCTGAGTGGCTCTTCAGGAAGATGAGAGCAGATGTCAGCGCTCCACTCAGCAGCAATCACCGTCCTCCGTCTGTGTGTGTGTGTGTGTGTGTGTGTGTGTGTGTGTAGTCATTTTAATCCTGTACCTTCCACGTGTGCAACAGCAAACACACAAATACAGCAAATCAGTGTTCGGTCACTGGAAACACGACAAATATAACAAAAACAAACACACTGATGATCTGGAGCTACACAGTAAAATGAGTGGTGTTAATGCAACACTTAAAAAGTTAATTTCAACACTGGGCCAGTGAACATATGGTCCTGCCCTGTGTAGTGGTAAAGTTACTCTCGTGTCAGTGTTACATTTTCAGAGTCAATTTTACTCTGACTAGAGTTGAGTTGAGCTATAGAGTAAAACTCAAGTTACACTGACCGTTGTCAATCAGTTTTTACTCTACAAGATAAATGACAGTCATGGTGTTATTTAAATATGACACTGCTACGTCTCTAGTGTTATTTGAAATCAATGCTCATAAATTACTCTTTATAAGTGTCAGATGTTTTTAGCTCTTCAGTGTATATTTCTAGACAGTGTTAATATGTAACTACTCCACTGTAATCTTAGTTGAGTTTACCTGTGAATTGCGCTAAACCACTTAAGTTTTTACACCTCCTGAAAATAAACAGATTAGACTTTACTAAAAATCATTAGTTGATTGAAAAACTATCTTAAGCTAAACATACATAGACAGTAAAATAAGCAGTGTTAATGCAACACTTAAAGAGTTAATTTCACCACTGGGCCAGTGAACATATGGTCCTGCCCTGTGTAGTGTTAAAGTTACTCTTGCATCAGTGTTACATTTTCAGAGTCAACTTTACTCTGACTAGAGTCGATTTGAGCTATAGAGTAAAACTCAAGATACACTGACCATTGTCAATCAGTTTTTACTCTACAAGATAAATAACACTGACGGTGTTATTTAAATATGACACTGCTACTTCTCTAGTGTTATTTGAAATCAACTCTCATAAATTACTCTTCATAAGTGTCAGATGTTTTTAGCTCTTCAGTGTAAATAAAATTATATTTCTAGACAGTGTTAATATGTAACTACTCCACTGTAATCCTAGTTGAGTTTACCTGTGAATTGCGCTAAACCACTTAAGTTTTTACACCTGCTGAAATTGAACAGATTAGACTTTACTAAAAATCTTAGATGATTGAAAAACCATCTTAAGCTAAACATACATAAAGATATTCACACATTAATGGCGTTTGTTAAAATAAATACTATTTTGATTATGTAATAAATACTTACAAAAACTATTAAAAATGGGAAAAAATCAAACATTTAAGTGATCAGAAAAACATTTATTATTTTTAACAAAACAATTCAGTATTCAGCAGTCAAGTACAATTTATGTCAGTCAAAAGACGAGTAAAATAAATATTTAAAATCGCAAAGCAACTGTTATTTGACTAGAATAAAAACCTACAGCATTAATAAAAAATCTGTTACATCCTGAAAACTGGACACATCCAGAAAAACCTTCAAATAAACCTCCTAAACATGACATGAGCTGTAATTTGAGTTTAAACAACATTTATCATGTAGCGCTGCTGCATTGAACTCTAATCCCATGTGACCAATCAGAGAACAGAGATTATATCTGAAAAGCTCTCACAGGAACCTGATGTTTTAATTCAACACTCCTTACTGTGCTGATTCTATTTAGGACTAATAACTAAAGTTGTTGCACATTTAGGCACCAATATGTTGACAAAATACTTGTATTTAAACACAACTATTTAACCACCAAAATCCTTTTTGAAAACTTCTTTGGATCCCAGCTCGTACGACCAACACACGATTTACCAGCCGCCTCCCTTAACCAGAGTCTAGAACCTGTGTGGGCTGGTGGATTGAGCCTCTCACAACACAGATCATGAAGCACGGGGGTCACGAACCACACCCTACCAGCCTCGCCTCGCTGTCTCACAGAGCCAGGATCACATGTCTGATACACACACCTTCACCAGGCTGCCACAACACTCAGAACCCATAAACTCACGCACATCGTCTGGTCCAGTGCTCACGTCCTAAAGCTCTTTAGGGTCATAGCTGGAGAGCGGACCGTCATGGTTTAGTCAGTCACAGGGTGGGCGGTCCAGATCATTATGAATGCATGACTAAACACATCAACACTCTGGTTACTGTTGCTCCTTTTAAAACTCAGAGCACTACTCCAGCACTTTATGATCTCAGAGAGAAGGGCTGCTAAACCACAACCTGGTGACTGGTTGTTAAAATAGAGAGCTATTTATTTTTAGACGTAACTATTACAGCACTTTAAAAACTGTTGATGTCACTTGAAGGAAAAACCTTATTTCATCCTAACAGATGGATCTTAAGGGGGTTTGGGTGATACTGAAGTGTGTTTCTGTGTATAAATTATTAATAATCACCAACTATGAAATCTAGGAGATTGTCTGGTTTAGTGTAAACTTGTATTAGCTGTTAGCTTATCAGCCCTGGAGGATGTAGACACTATTTCGCCAAACAGAGGCTGTTCAGGAAGCTATCTCCAACAAGTTTGCTTAGAAACATTCCAAAGTAGACAAACTAAAGTTGATAAAAGAAAAGAAAAATGTCCCAGTTTTTCCCTGACTGAACTAACATGACTTTGGAAGAGGGCATGTCAAACTTAAAGCCTGATATCTCATTCTGCCCTCACATCCACTTCATAATCATGTTTAACTTACTTCTAATAATCGTTTGGATATGAAATCTCATCTCTTGTGTGGCAGCCTGGATCTTTAAAGCCCTGATGGCTAAAATGTTAATAAGCCAGCTAATAAAAGAAAAAAGGAGAGTATTTAGGCTGTCATGGTTGGCTTGTCAGCTGCAGGGGCTCTGTTGTTTGTTTTGAAGCACTAATAATGGCTGCGCAGACTTATAATTATGAACTTAGTGAGGTGAGGAAATTACTAGAGATGAAGAGACAGCAGGGGAGCAGATTGTTGGAAGGCACGTATCAGAGTCTGTTCCTGACTCACTCCAGTTACAGGAGGTGGAAACGAATGAGCCTCCGTCTGAAAACAACATCCATCAGTAGAAAAAGAAAAGCGCCTTCCGGTGTCGACAGGTGCTTCCATTACTTCTTCTGTTTATTTGGATTGTTTTCAGTTTTGTTTTGTTTTATGCAAGAAAGAAAAAGTTGTTCATGACTAATAAAAGGAAATCTGGAACATGACTGGGGTAACATTTAGGATTTTAGTCGTTGAAAAGCAGAAATGGGCTGAGTTTTAATGTTCTGATTAACTGAAATGACTTGAAAAGCATTAAAATGAAACTATTTGCAGCAAGAAACTAAATGTGATCGTTTCATGTGTTGCAGCTGTGTCAGTTTGTACTTCTTGAGATTCACCAAAAATAATTAACCACATCTTGTACCTTACATCTCTGAAATATAATAATCTGGATTATCTTTAGAACAGCTAACAGATCCAGAATAGGTAACAGATCAACAGTGTTGGGAACGTTACTTTAAAAAAGTAATTAGTTATAGTTACTCACTACTTGTTCCAAAAAGTAACTGAGTTAGGTACAGAATTACTTCATAACAAAAGTAACTAGTTACCAGGAAAAATAATTTTTGTGTTACTATTTAAAAAAAAAGTTGTGGTATATCAAAGAATTAGGATTTTTCTGAGCAGTTTTTCTGAGTAAATTTAAAAGAAACAGAAACTCCTGGACATAATGACTCCTCACAAACACATTCTGGTCTTTTAACTCAATGAGTTTGAAGTAGTGGATAAATCTCCACCTTGAAGATGAACAACTTTTCATCCTAATGCTCCAGACTGCCCTGCTCTATGGCTGGCATTTGTGTGTGCGTTTGTGTGTGTGTGTGTGTGTGCGTGCGCGGCTGCGCGCACAAGCAGTTTGTGCATGGAGGCGGTGCGTTCAGAGAACACAGTTTATTTCATCAATTCATACCGTAATAGTCTGGTTATCATTTGTTCTCAGACTATGCTTGGAAGTTGAGACGCTGTCCTTTTCTGCTTTGTGTGAAAACAGCGAGAGGCGCGTGAGAACAGCTGATGGGGAAACGGGGCGGAGCGCGCGTGTGTGTGTGAGACGTAGCCTACTGCTGCAGAAGCGACAGAGAGCAGGAAACAGTTCTGTTTGGTTGTTTTTAACTGTTTTAGACTGTTTTTGGTGCGGCTACAGCCGACAGCAGCTCCTACTGTTCTAAATAAAGCTCAGAGGACTGAACCTACGGACACATTGTTGGAGAGAACATTAGAAAAGTAACGCACCGCATTTCACACTCAGTAACGGAAACGCCGTTCTCATGACGGAATCGGTAATTAATTAGATTAGTCCGTTACGATAAAAGAACGGAGTTACGCAGCGCCGTTACTTTAAACAGCGTTATTCCCAACACTGCAGATCAAGCAGCTACAGTTCTAGAACAGCTAATAGTTCTGGAACAGCTAGTTATAGTAGCTACAGCTAGCAGTTCTGGAACAGCTAGCTGTTTTAGAACAGCTAATAGTTCTAGAACAGCTAGCTGTTTTAGAACAGCTAACAGTTCTACAGTTCTAGAACAGCTAACAGTTCTAGAACAGCTAGCTGTTTTAGAACAGCTAATAGTTCTAGAACAGCTAGCTGTTTAAGAACAGCTAACAGTTCTACAGTTCTAAAACAGCTAGCAGTTCTAGAACATCTAACAGTTCTACAGTTCTAAAACAGCTAGCAGTTCTACAGTTCTAAAACAGCTGACAGTTCTAGAACAGCTAGCAGTTTTAGGACAGCTAGCAGTTTTAGAGCAGCGCCAGGCAGCAGCTTGTTTCAGTAGTTCCGTTATGTTACAAGTAATTTTTGTTTAGGGAATTTTTCTTCTTAATTTTTCAGATTGAAGACGCTGCTTTTCTCATTCTGGTTGGATGCTGATGTAACCAAGTTAGAAAAACGTAACTAAAGATAGAAATAAATGATTAAACATTAATAAAACTGATAAAACCAGCTAGAAATAAAGAATCCCATCTTAATAAAGTAAAGAAGAAAAGAAAAACAACATAATAACAGGAAAGAAAATGGAAAACTGATTAGTTTAGAGGTTTCTGCTGAAACATAGATTCACTACAATTCCCATAATTCATCAGGAGAAATTGACCAATTACAGAGACTTCCCATGATTCCTTAGGAGAAATCTGACCAATCACGGAGTTCTAATAACCCCATGTGATTGAAACCCACGTCACTTCCACCATTTTGTTTTGCCAGAGAGATGCACAAGAAATCTCCCAGATTCTGAATTTACAATCTCTAACCATCCGTGGGGTAAGACACTGAAATATCTAACCTTAGCAACATTAAATGATTGTTTAAAGTATCCGATATCTGACGGTGGTCATATCGTCATGTTTGTGCTTTTGTAGAGTCTGTATTGATGTGTGATGCATTCCAGGCCACATGTGGCTATGTGAAAGAAACCAAACAAATGTTTCAACGGTGAGAAAGTTCAGTAAACTTAGTCTCCACGTTGGAAACAACTGTCGAGTCACTAAAGAACTGAATACTTGAAAGTTAAAGCTTAGTAGAGCTGAAAAAGGGAGAAATTATTATCAACACAGCTTCCATTACCCTGAAATGGTGCTAATGTTGTTAATTTGAAGTTAGCTATCCTATTATCTTGAATGTTGCTGTTTTTTGTAACATTTTGTGTTTCCTTTGTGATATTGTTTGCACAAACTGTGAGAAACAGATGAAGTAGTGTTTTGTATGCATTGTTTAAGTGATGTGAAGTCCATTTTTAGTGCTCTTTTGCTCTGTAACCGATGCAGACAGGAAATGATAGCACATTAATGCTCAATAACTTTAAATTACTATGTATTCTGCTTAATGTTATTGTATAAAATGTCATGAATGTTAAATGTTGTTGTGATAAGTCACTATTGAATTTATTAGTGATAAGCTGAAGTGCCTTGTTACTTAAATGCACTGGAAAAGCTGATAGTTGATTGGTGATGATATGAAACTATACGATTGTACTGAATGCGTGACCGGTCGTTAGGTCAGGTTTTCATTTCCAGGATACAGAACTGAGCATCGTCAAGACTGAGAGACTGACTCATTCCAGTTGGATTCCATCGAAGGATCACCCCGAACCTTTGTGAGAGATTCCTAGCCCAAGGTAGGTGGCGAGACCTGAATGGAAGTGGTAGGAAAAGAACTCTGATACATTAAGTTCACTCAAACCGAGAGGGAATTAAAGGGCCCCAACGATAAAGGACACTGATTTATTTTGGGTTATTTTATTTTGGGATTGCCGGCTTATTTGATTGTTATATTGTTTATTGTTTTTTTTTTCTTGTTGTTTTTTCTTGTTACAATTAATAATAAGACAAACAAACTGCATAATTGTTGTCTTATTGATGTCCAACCCTCGCTCTCCTACTGAAACTAGAGTTATTCTGATTTCTGGTCCAGATTTGAGCACATTTCTCAGAACTACTGAGACTACTGACTGCCTGTCGCTCACTTACTATACAGTATAATAATAGGTTAAGGGTTACACTTTGCTGCTTGGAGGATTTTTGCTGCAGCTTTTTTTGCTTTTCGGCCACTTGTCATGGGGCGTAACCATAGCAACAGAATCCTTTACAAGAGGGAGCAGCTACTGGCATCTCAAAAGCTCAAATAATCCACAAACGGAGGAAGAAGTTGAAGTTTAAGCAATCAATTCTAATTATCGTAATAGGGAGCGTGAGAGTTCTCACAATTGAAATTGAAGTGCTGCAGTTATCAGGAACGCAGTATATCATGGGTTTCATTGAGACATGGCTGCAATATTATATCCCAACTTCAGCATCTTTTTGCCTTACGTACAGAAAGTATGTACAACAGCTGGTGTAATTCAGAACATGCTACTGTGAAGTATCTTCTCTGCAGCCCAGATAGTGTCTTCAGTCAGCGGGTCCTTCAGATCTGCTGCAACTCAGACGGCTACAGATCCTTCCTACACAGCTAGAACAACCTACAAATATCTTATGAAAAAAAATAATGAGATACTTAAATGTCTAATTTTCCTCTGAGAAAGTATTTCTGTTTTTATTGGAATTCATTAGATTTCTGGGGGTCGTATCTTTACCCGCTCAAACCCAAGTTGAGGAAATAAGTTTTAGTTTATGAAAATGAAAGTCAATCCAAAGTGCTCCATCATTTAATTATGCCCAGAACGAGTACTTCACTAGATATTCAAGCACTTTCAAAACTTTATAAACACTACATCAAAATTCAGTGTTTAAGGGTTTGGAGCACCGGTAAGAACCCCGTGTCTTCAGCCTCTGGCTTGACCTCCAAGTCCTGAGCTTTAGTTTGAAGAGCATTTAGTCGGTGACAGGCAGAAACCTTTAATCACTAAAAAAACAAAGAGAATGTGTTTCTTACAAACAACAAACCCTGGATCGTCACAGGCTCTTATGGACACTTTTCTTTGTGAAGTCATCCATAAAACCACTGATAGATGTGGAGCTGATTTATGTAAAAACATGAAAGTGATTTTGAAAAATGGAGATACGATGTTTTGCCAGGCTATTTGGGATCACAAACATAACACACACACAAAAAACAAAAAAACAAAAAATGAAAGTATTATATTTTGTTCTCCTATACAATTTGTGATATTAGCAGCTAACATTAAAAATGAGAAAACATATGATTTTAATGTGTCTTTAGAAGGGTGTGGTCTAAAGGCCTGAAGAAAGAAAATAAGCAGAAAAAGAATTCCTAAAAGCTACATTATCTAGACAAGGAGTCACATGTGCTGGTACTGGGAGGTACTAGTAGGTACTGGGAGGTACTAGTAGGTACTGGTAGGTACAAGGAGGTACTGGGAGGTACTAGTAGGTACTGGGAGGTACAGGGAGGTACTGGTAGGCACAGGGAGGTACTGGTAGGCACAGGGAGGTACTGGTAGGCACAGGGAGGTACTGGTAGGCACAGGGAGGTACTGGTAGGCACAGGGAGGTACTGGTAGGCACAGGGAGGTACTGGTAGGTACAGGGAGGGAGCAGATGGGAGTAAACTTTCTCTGGAGGCAAAAGAAAGATGATTGGATGGAAGGAATGATGGACATGCCATTTGAGCCAATGAGGAAGGACAGCTTCCATCAAACCATAATCATTATTTTTATTGTATGATTGTTCTTGGTGGTTCAGAGGAAGTCTGAGAGCGAGCCACACCTTTAAACGATCAGCTGAGCTGTTTTATCACCACATCACAGCTTTATTCAGTCTTTTGTATTGGATAAAGATAAACTCCCTACTCGGTTTTCCCCAAAAAGTGAACATTACAAGTTCAAACATATTTCAAAAACTGTTAACTTTAAAAACTTAAACTAAACTTTGATTAGAAAAAAACATTAAATTAAAACCAAGTGAATAAAAAGACCAATTTGAACAAAATCAATCTCATAGTGCAAAAAACTAATTTCCTTATATGAGGATGTTTAATAATGAGTCTGTGATAAAGTGACTGAAGCACTTTACAAATACATTTACTCTACTTAGTTATAATATTTAGAAGCAAAAGCAGAGTTATTCCGGTCATGTTGCAGTGTGACGCTCATGGTTCTTTAACTTCTCGTCTGGTGACGCACTAACTGCCTCTGTAAACACAAACAGATGGCTGAGAAGTTCTGCAGAACCTCACAAGATGCTGTGGGCGGCGTTCCTCTACAGTCATGTTTACGTAACGCTCTAAAACACGCTGGTGACTTTGGGCTGTTATTTACCGGAGCAGCTTCCTGTCCATCAGCCAAAAGGAAACCAGAGAAGTGGGTTACCTCTAAAACAGATGAAAGAACAATTTTCACAAAAAATATATTTTCTTTCTTGTTTTTTATAGAAAGAAAACACCTGTGTTTTATGTGACACTTCAACAGAAGGTTTAAATCCCACCATGCACATAATAATACCATAAATTTAGATGCAAATGTAAAAAAAAAAAAAAAACGTTACATTTAGCCTAAAATGTTCTGGAAACTTTGGACTTTTAAAGTGCTCATCAGCAGAGTCTGATTTAACAAGTTAGAAAAAGTGTAGAAATAAATCAGGGAGATTGCTCCTCGTTACCAAACGTTCAAATTACCCGTCAGCGATTTAATCAACAATCAGCATTACTGTGGCGGTTTCACAGGCGCGCTCACGTGGATGAGCCCAAACCCTCGGATTACTAATAAAACAACAGAAACTCACCAAGAGACTTCTTATAAATACTGCAACATTCAGCTGATATGGTATGGAACTCCAAAGTGTTCAAAACAAAAAAATATTTAATAGACTATTATGTAACAACATAATTTATGTAAATTCTAAACTCATTATTATGACATATTTTTCTTTCTTCTATTAAAATGTGCTTATTAATATAAAACTTTATTTCAGAGGTAACATTTCCCTAATATTTCAACTTATTATGTTATTTAATTCTTTCAGTTTTTATTACATAAAGTCTTTTTTCACAAAGTCATAATAGTGTCCCCCCCCCCCCCACCCCCCATGGCTGATTTATTTCATAATGAGACATTTTAGCAGAATGACTTCACCTAACCCTAACCCTACTCATGTTATCGGTAGACCAATAACATCGAACATCCCTAATACTCGCCCATACTGTAGATAAATAACTAATAGAACGTAATTAAAGAAAGATGAATAAACCCAGTATCCTGATGGGTTCTGATGGACAGGGCCCAACTGGACCATCTAAATCAGAGGCCGTTGATGCCTCTAACAGGTTAGAACCATTTATGCACTTTTTAAATGAGGATAAATCTTTGTTTAAAGTCAAACAGGCTACAAGATAACCCACCAGAACTGCTGTTAGAAGAAGGCTTATCTCTGGGATCTCCAGTTTGAAGTATTTAAGAAGTGTGTGGAGAGAATCCACACTAGACTTTCACGCGGAGGCTCG
The DNA here is from genome assembly GCA_006937965.1 of Callopanchax toddi. Classification (NCBI taxonomy): domain Eukaryota; kingdom Metazoa; phylum Chordata; class Actinopteri; order Cyprinodontiformes; family Nothobranchiidae; genus Callopanchax; species Callopanchax toddi. Next base: position 118,245 of record SSNR01000089.1, on the reverse strand, counting down.
GCCCGTTTCATGCTCTCATTAATCACACTGGCAGGTAGTCTTGTCCACGTTTCTTCCGAGCACACAATTAACTCTGAACATTTCTGCTCCTCTCCTCTTTGTCAGCATTTCACATATTTGACAACTTTTTGTTCCCTCCTGGTACCTTTCTGCTCCTTCCTGTAAAATCACCTTAGCAGGGTTAATATCTCGGATCAGCGTTCCTACAGTTCTCGTTTCTAACTTTCAGACGTTAATAGCTCAGGTTTCCGGATGTCTTTGTTCACTTTGGGTTCATTGTTTTCATTTCTAATTACGAATTTTAGATAAATGTTTGTAGGGTTGTCTGGCTTTTTGTTCTTGGTTAAAGAACGTGTTAGAGATTGTTTGATGAAGTTTTCTGTAGCAGACTAAATGAAAGCTTGGTAGCCACTACGTTCATCTCACTACAACCAGTGGTGATGTCATCATGTAAGAATAAAGACCGACTTCTGAACCCATCAGATCAGACTGCTACGGTTTTTACTTCTGTCCTCCGTGTCGTAAAAACGTCTAGATAGTTCTAGATTAGATGAAGGATGTGTGTGTGCGTGCATTAGGGGTTGCACGAACTCGTCGACTTTTGTGAGCTGTGACCTTTAAACCAAAGGTCGAATAGTCGCTGATCACGTGAACTTTTATTTTGAAGGGGTTTCTTTAGTTCCGTTTCCTTTGATGTGTTCCGGTCTGGCGCTGCGCTATTAAAATGGAAATTTACTCAAAGAATACGTCTTGGCAGCTTTTGATGCCCTTGCCAATCGACTGTCCTTATTTAATCAACTTAATGGTGAGTCTTTGCTTTCTTTATCTCGTTTTACTAAAAATGCAGCGCTATTCAGCCCATTCAAACCTCCAATGTGCTAACGGCTAAGCTAACGAGCTAATGGCTCGGCTATCAAGCTTTGAGTGATTTTATTCATTAAATAGCGAATGTCTTTGTTATGATTATGGCCAAACAATAGACCACAATCTAGGGATGTCCTGATATCGATATCGGAATATCGGCCCCAAAAATATGATATCGGATTATATCGGACTTCATCAAAAATCTCAGATATCAGCAGTCTGTATTAAAAGAAGGAATTGTAGTCATCTTTTTAGTTAACCAACTATTATTTGTTTTCGGCTTGTTATTAAAGTTATGTTTATTTTGTTTGTACTGTTTTTATGGTCACTAAGAGCAATGATCTCATTCTTTTGGGCAGTGTATGAAACTCTGAACACTCAAGTTGAAGCAGTTGGTCAATACGGAAGGCTGCAGTATCGGTATCGTATCGGAAGTGAAAAGTTGTATCGGGACATCCCTACCACAATTACAATGTGACTAAAACTAATCAGCATTTAGTCTAAAGACTTGATATTAAAACCAAAGTGCTCCTAAAACAACTGCTCTCTCTCTCTCAGCTGTTTGTTGTCGGCATAAAAATACGTTTTAGCACTAAAGCCTGTCAAGTTTTATAAAGCCGTCCTGTATACGCCGAATGTATGACGTCATCAGCGATTAGTCGAAGTCGACGCGACTTTTATTACTTGGTAGTCTACTTGTAAAAATAGCAAGTCGTTCAACCCGTAGTGTGTGTGTGTGTGGGTGTTGGGGGGGCTTTAATGAAGACAACAAACCTGTATGCATCATTAAGTTTTGCATAATTAAAGACAGAAGAAACTCAAGTGTTTGATTAAAACTGTTTGTCAGAAGACTTGGTTGATTCACACGTGTGGAAACAGACAGAACATACAGAATGAACACAGCCTCCTCTTCTTTGAGTTAATGATGTCAAATGAAATGAGTCCAGAATCTCACACACACACACACACACACAGAGGAATGAGTCCCGATGGGGGGTTAATGTCATCTCCGTTTGGTTGATTGTAGTGGCTTTTCGCCCCTGGAGACTTTCTACAAGTCTGCAGCGTTACTTCTTATCTGCTCTTCATCTCCATATTCAGACAAATCAGACACTTCTAGACACAAAAAGTAGAAATATCCTGACTCAGACACAAAAAGCTCCAAACTCGATTTTAGCTCCCATCTAGGGCGCCAAAAATAAATTAAAATTTAAAAACGTCTATTTTGCATCAAACACACTCATGCTAGAAGCATGGCACCAGAAACTAAACTTGATTAGATAAAATTTCGAATAAAATCTTATTTGATGTCCACAAAAGAGCAAATGTTAGGGTTTGAATTTTATAGGAAAAACACCAATATGAGTCACTGTTTATTTCATAAGAAAATTATCAGCTGAAGTCGCATTTAAATTAGATGAGGACAAACTTCATCCATCCTATTAACTGATGAACTACAGGATAAATTATAATGAAACTCTCAGAATCATATCTACCACAGATTAACCTATGGGGCCAATCAGATTCAAGATGGCCGCCACAGCTAACTGACATTAGCTAACTGAAATATAACTAAACTCAGTGAATTTAGCAATTATCAGGTCATATTTGATTTCATTATAGCTAGGAGTCTTTCACAGGAAATACTCTAAGTGTTATCAGATCATCAGATTGTTCATTTCATCTTTTTATTTTGAACCAAATGGCTCCATTTTTCAACATGAACTCAGTTTAAAACTCTGGCACGGAGGCAGCCACGAGTGATTTCCATTAATAAATTCTATGTATTTAATTTTGTGATAGATTTAAAGGCATACTTTGCAACTATTTCATATTTTTTAATCTTTTCCTTGATGTGCTAATATGACCCTTTAGGGTTAATGAAAAGTCACTTGGATCCAGAATACCACGTTTGTAACTTCTGAGTCTCTGGTCCGGTGCTCTGAAGTCTCACAAAGTCACGTATCTCACGAGGGTTAGGCTAACCCAATGTGGCTAGCTGTTATGCTAGCTCCAGAGTGTTTTTAGCTCATGATTCCTGATTTTTTTCCATCTCTCCCTGCTTGAACACAGCTGGTTTCTTTGAAGGAGTGATGAACCGCTCCAGTAGGAAGCAGTGAAGGCTGAGGAGACATTTCAACAGTTAGATTTAGGAGTTTCTGAGCAGACGATGCTAACGTTTTTACGGCAGTGATTTAAATCGGACACTAGGGGGTGCTAAAGAACAAGCAAAACTGCATAGTGTATCTTTTAACACTTTTAAACTCAATAAAACATTGAGAACATCAAAAACTGTGATCATGATACAACCTATTTATGTATTTAAAACATTTTCCAGAACATTTTTTTAAATTCATTTACCACTGAAACAGTCTAAAGGCAGGTGAGTCCTTTATGCTGGAAACACAGAACAACCTGTGATTCTTAAAATAAGAACGTAAAAACATGAAATGAACCCAATCTCAAACAGAACTCGTTCATAAGGACTTTTTAAAGAATTTGGTTAGAAGTCTGGACATGTAGAGCTGAGTATGTCTGCTATGCTCCACCTTGACTTTTATTTCTCTCTTCTTAAATTGAGCCCACTGGACTCACTGTAAAAACTTTAAATCCAGTTTTAATCACAAATATTTTTATTGTTTGTGCACAAGTTTTTGATATTATACTGACAATTATAAACAAACATCACTGATTGGTTTTAAGACTCCTGGTTTAAAAGAAGCCTCAATTCTGTAAATACTTTAGGATTTTTGTAATCTTTTTTTATTGGAATTGTTTCAGCCTTACTTACAATAGTATAAGTCTTTACACGGTTTTAAAATGTTGATATACTTATTGAGCTTTTATTGTGAAAGAGCAAAATCTTCAAATTAAATTCAAATCCCAGAATCCTGATTATTCCTAAAGATAAATTAACTAGAAGAAATACAGTTTTTACGTTTTTCTATTGAGTCCAGGTCAGACTTTGCTTCACGTGGTTACAGTAAATATTTCTATAAAAATTTCATAAATATTCCCACAAAAATCCCAGATATAGAGCATCCTATAATTCATTAAACGTTATCATCTAAAGGACATTCACAGCTTTGTTTTCTTTAATTAAAAACATCATTTTAAGAACCCAGTCCGACATAAATCAACATTTATGACTCGTGAGAGACTCAACATCAGAGTCCTGAAACATTCTGCTCCAGGCTGAGCTCCAGAGAAAGAAAACACTCATGTAGCGGTCGAAGAGTTCTGTCACGTAAAATACAAACATCCAGCGCGCGTCTGTGAAACTGTTAAATCTATTGATCATTAACTCCGTCCGCTGCTCCGGTCCTGGTTCTTCTAATTTCCCGGCGTCTTCCATCAAGCAGAAAATAGAAACGGCCGAACCTTAAGGAGCTTCTGTCTCTCACCTGTTTCTCTCTCCACTGCACAACCATAATTACCTTCTCAAGTAATCAAAGAGAAACTTCTACACTCTCACAGCCTGGAGGGACCCTCTGTGTAAACCTCAGCTGCATGGAAGCATGTAGCTGATGAACAGTTTTTTCTTTTCCTTTAATGACCCAACAGTCTGAGAGATGATTGAACTGGAAATAAAGAGATGAAGATTGCACTCTGTTCTCCGTGGACTCGTGTCAAGGTTTAACTCCCTCAGTGTTGGTTTCCCCACCACAATAAGACGAGTAAACTAAAGCTGCTGAAGGCGTCACAGACGGTCCAGAAGAACAGGTGTTTAGTGTCAGTTTAAACATCACATGACCTGTTAGCACTGGAGATTATTTTAAGAGCTTTATAAGTTAGAAGTAAAGTTTTAAACTCGTCAGAACTTTCTGCATCAGCTGGAGGCTTTTAGGAGAACTTGATAATAAAGAAAGGAAATAAAGCAAAACCGTTTTTCAGGGGTCACCACAGTGGTTCAATCTAACCCTGTCCTCTACTCTCCCACCAATCAGATTCAAGTCCAAACCATCTCTGACCTGATCTAAACATCTAACCTGGTCTGTCCCTCTGATGGACTCAGTCCTGATCCTGTCCATCTTTGTCTCCTAAAGAGAATCTCAGCATTTTCATCTCCGCTACCTCCAGTTCTGCCTCCTGTCTTCTAGGGGTTGCACAAACTAGTCGACTTTTGTGGGCTGTAGTGACATTTTAAGCCATGTGTCAACTAGTCACTGATCACATGAACTTTAGGGGGTTAAGGGGTTTCCATTGATCAGTTCCGGTCTGGCGCTGCGCTATTAAAATGGATATTTACTCAAAGAATACGTCTTGGCAGCTTTTGATGTCCTTGCCAATCGATTGTTCTTATTTAATCAACTTAACGTTGAGTCTATGCTTTCTTTATCTCTTGTTTTACTAAAAAAGCGACTCTATTCAGCCCATTCAAACCTCCGATGTGCTAATGGCTAAGCTAACGAGCTAATGGCTAATAAATCTTGCACCTGTCAGGCTCACACATTGCTGCCCTTAATATGCCTTCTAACACTTTTCATAACTGACTTTATGCATTTTGAATCTGGACCCATTCTGATACGAGCTGGTCTCGTTGCTTTTATACAGCATTTTGAGAGTACTTGTTGTGACTTGGTGACAAACTGAATAAAATTAAAATTAAAGGACCAAAAACAGGACAGGGGTCAGGCTGGTCCAACTGTTATTAGCAACAAAATGTTTTCAGTCATTTTCACCACAGGGAGTTCATAGGTAAAAAAAAAAAAAGTCCCACAACGCAGCAGCAATCACATCAAGTATTTATATTTGTTCAGCAACAGGAAGCTATTTTAGCTGCAACCAAATAAAGATTTAAAAAAAGACAAAGAGGCAGGAATTTGTTTATAGCTGATAAACTTTAGAAAGTAGAAAATGATGAAAAAACTCCTGTGAAGATTTCATCTACATCCCAACGTTTAGCGGTTCCAGTTTAAATACGAGTCCTATGTGTCTCTGCTCTCTATTAAAGCCCTCAGAGTCTTTTTCCGCCATATTAAACCATTCACATATCTTCAATTAGGAACCATTAATTTCCCAAACTGCATTTCCACTTTAGCCATCAGAGGGTCTTTAAATCACGGCCAATTACCCTGCCACCACAGCGGTCTGCCTACATTACCGAGCCAATCACTCAGACAGAAAAAGGCCCGTCCATTACGGCCGAGCGGGGAGAGCTGATGTGACCCGTCCGGCAGCTTTACCTCCGTCAGAGCAGCAGGAAGAAAGTTCTAGAGGACCATGGCTGCCATAGCAACTCACAGGTTTTAGACTAAAGGGTTGGATTTCCGGCTTCTGCACAAAACATTAAGAAAAATCTACTAATGTAGGTTGAATCAGTGCTTTGAGTGGGCGGGTACACACCGGTACGCGGTTTTAACTTTTAGCCCTCGGCGTACCAGGACACGTTCTCCAGCCTATTTGTTGATTTATATAAAACTCAAAGAAAACGGTTGTGTTGGTGCTTGCCGTACTTTCAAGTGGATCTAAATGTTTCAGATGAGAGAGGACACAGAAAAAACCAATCACAACAGGTCAGAATATTGAGTTTTTGAATTTATTTTATGTTTTTTTATTTATAAGACACTTTTATCCAAAGCTACTTACACCGTATACACCAGGGGCACTCAGTAGCCTCGTATATCTGGTGCTTGAGCCGTGCACTAGGTTCCCAAAATGTCATTAAAATCATCTGCGAATCAGCGCCGCACCTCCTGTGCAGCTCCAGGAAGAGGAGCTGCTGCTGTCTAAAGTCTAACACCCCCCAACGTGGACCCTGAGTGCGCACTGCGATTTCCTTTTCCAGAAGGAAACCACAATAAGCTTATTCAAATCTTATCACTTCTTTAAACATAAACATATCTAATGGGTTTCAATTAGGGATTCACCGATACCGATATCAATATTGGGCCGCTACGATACCGCTATCGGGCCGATACGATACCATGTACTCCTACTCGTTAAAGTTAACCGATACAAAGAACCAATACCAGTATCGTATCGAGCCAATACCAATACCATACTCATACTTGTTAAAGTTATCCAAAAATAGAAGAAAATAGAACCTGTCTTCCAATTCATTGTAGTTTTTTATGCGGTAGAAGTACTGGTATCGGTACTCTGTATCGCAAGTACTCAGATTCAAGTATTGATTTGAAAGTTTCAATAAAAAAAATGAAAGTTGATTAAAAGTCTCCACATCAGTTGGTAGATGTTCCAGGATCAGTTCCTTCCAAAATGTGGAATCTTTAGGGAAACCTTGATATCCTATCAGAATCACACCCAAAAAGGGTTTTAACTTTAAAGGGAGACTATGCAGTTTTGCTTGTTTTGGCTCCACCTGGTGTCCATTGTCGTAAAAACCTTAGCATTGTTTCTGCTCAGAAACCCCTAAATCTACCTGTTGAAATGTCTCCTCAGCCTTCACTGCTTTCTACTGGAGCGGTTCATCACTCATTCAAAGAAATCAGCTGAGTTCAAGCAGGGAGAGATGGGAAAAACCAGGAATCATGAGCTAAAAACACTCCGGAGCTAGCATAACAGCTAGCCACATTGGCTTAGCTTAACCCTCGGGAGATACGTGACTTTGTGAGACTTCAGGGCACCGGACCGGAGACTCAGAGTTAAAAATGTGGTATTCTGGATTCAAGCACAAAGTGACTTTTCATTAACCTGTAAAGGGTCAGATTAGCACAGACTGGCTCAAGGAAAAAAATTAAAAATATGAAAAAGTTGCAAATATGCTTTTTGAAGAAATCTGATCTCACAAGACTAGAGTAAATAAATTATTTATTTAGAGGCCAATTTTAACAGAATCGAATAAGTCATCCATTTTTAATAAAGTGCTTTCTGTAAATTGCTTTAATATGAAGGGTTCATCTGAACCTTCCTGAAGGATCAACTCGTCTGTTTTTTCATGCTCTTCCCTACATCTGGTCAAATAAAAGAAAAACCCAACGAGAACATTGGAGGAGTGTGAACAAAAGGCTGTAAAGAACAGAGACAGTCCACTCCAATCAGACTTAAATTAGAGCCATTGATTGTCCTTCTAGCAGGGAAGTCGCTCAGGTCATGGTGAATGGAGAGTGTGACCAGTGGTGTAAAGTCTGTCTGCAGGTTTAGGTTGCTGCAGGCTTGATGCTAAGCTGCACTCACATCTTAAAGGAAGGTGTGATCGGTTCAAACTTCAATAACCCTAAAAATGCCTTTTTCATTTCAATGAAACAAAGATGTTATGGATTTATCTCTTGGACCTTGGTCAGCCCTGGAGATGAAGCTCTGGTTCGAGTGTTTGGAGTTTAACGGTCTGTTCATTCTGTTTAACAAAAGTTGCAAAAGAATGCAAACACTTTGAGAGAAAATGAACAGAGTGCTGCAGCACAGTGGTTGGAAGTGGAAGGTCAAAGGATGCCTGAAACACTAAATAGAAAATCCTGGATTTCAGTGTCTTTAAAGCTAAATTTGGACCAAATCCAGATATGGCAAAAAATAAAAACTTCAATGTTTTGTTTTTGGCTAAAATGCCAAACAACCAAATAATCAACATCTTTTTCTGGGCTAATTAAAGCTGCAGTCTGGAGTATTTATGTGTTTATCAAAGTTTAATAAATGTTACAAATGATCTATGAGTAGCTCCATAACATTAGTTATTACTCTGAAGACCCTCCTTCCTCCCATAGACCTCTATGAATTCACACTGACCGGCACTTTTTTAAGCCAATAGAATTTGAGTTTTCGTATTGTCGGCTGTCAGTCAACGTGCATGCGCATCGTGCAAACCTGTATAGGCAGGGCCGTGCCCATGGCGCTCCGTGTCTTCCCGTTTACAGTCGCCATTCCGGAAGAGCCCGGCCGGTCATGGAGAAGTCGGAACAAAGTTCTGCTAAAAATGTATCCATTCCCTGACTACTGAGGGTTACTTCAAATTCAGAAAGAAAAACAAAGAAAAGTCAGACGACTAAAATGCTGAAAAACGCATTAGAGACCAGAGTGATGCACGTGCACAATCGTAGCGGTGGGGTTAGATGGAGTGGGAGGGGGGAGAAGGGATGTTTGGGATGGCCTTAGAACGTAGAATTTTAAAAATTCTCTTGCTCAAATTGTCTGGACTGCAGCTTTAAAGGGACACTATGCAGTTTTGCTTGTTTTTAGCACCCCCTAGTGGCCATTTTAAATCACTGCCATAAAAACATTAGCATCGTCTTTGCTCAGAAAGCCCTAAATCTCCCTGTTAAATGTCTCCTCAGCCTTCACTGCTTTCTACTGGAGCGGTTCATCACTCATTCAAAGAAACCAGCTGTGTTCAAGCAGGGAGAGATGGGAAAAAATCAGAAATCATGAGCTAAAAACACTCCGGAGCTAGCATAACAGCTAGCCACATTGGGTTAGCCTAACCCTCGTGAGATACGGGACTTTGTGAGACTTCAGGGCACCGGACCGGAGACTGAGATGTTGCAAACGTGGTATTCTGGATCCAAGCACTAAGTGACTTTTCATCAACCCTGTAAAGGGTCAGATTAGCACAGACTGGCTAAAGGAAAACATTTAAAAATATGAAAAAGTTGCACAGTATGCCTTTAAGAGCAATGACTGTCCGACATCAAAAAATCACATCTCCGGATGTCCGATGTTTAGAGAGAAAGCTCCAGCTTGTTAGAAACCTTAACCTGCGTGGAAATGTTTTACCGTACGGAGAATAAACTTCAGCTCATATTCACATTTCTGGAGTTGAGCCCTAAAACTGGACCGGGTCAACACTCAGACTTTTTCAGTAAACTCACGGCTCACCGGTCCTTCCTGTAACACGTAATCCTCCCAGAACACACGACACCCTGTGTATTACTGTTCATTTGTTTTACATTTCATACTCACGAGGATTTGTCTGACTTTCAAAATAAGGTGTCAACACAAAGTAGAGAGTTAATTGGATATTATCCACAGGGAGGTTAAAAAGTTTCACCAGTATACCTTATAATTACAGAAATCTTTCTCTACAAGGAGTTTTAAAGCTCGGCTCCCTGAAGAGGAGCGCCAGAGATTAACGGGGGTTCTGTCAGGCTGAAATTAGATTTGCATTTGTTGAATAAAATCTTGACAAATTAAACAGATTTTGTTCCCTTTGCTGCTCGAAAAAAGTGTTGAATTTGATTTATGAACAAGGCAAGAGGTGTCCTTCACACAAACGGATATTTTTATATTTTTAAACACAAACTTGTCTTAAATTTGCCAAAATTGTGAACAAATTACTTTATTTCAGTGCTTCAGTTTCTTCTCGCCATGTAACGACGCGTCTCCTGAACTCACACCGTCCACGTTGTGCAGCTCCTCATCATTATGGTGTTTTCACACTCTAGTTTCTGGTCATAAAAAACACGATTTCCCAGATATTCATCCGATTTGTTCAGGTAAATAAAATTACCTTTGGCTCAGCTGAGGATTAATTCAATCTGCTTCCTTAAACAAACCAACGTCTCTGCAGCAACGCGAGCTCCGCTTCGTGGTCTTGGATGAATTACTTGTGCAAGCAGCTAATTGGACTGAGATTGCTCTGCACTCAAGGAAACATCTGTGTGTTGTTACGTAAGGTGTGTGCAAAAGGTGCATCAAGTTTATAAAAGAAGAACTGGAATAATTTAGTTTAGCAGAGCTGCTTGTTTTGCATGAGTTAAAGCTTTAAAAACCTGTTTATGACCACGTTTCGTACTTAAAAACAGGAAAAAAGATGTGCAGATTATCCTACAGTATTTAATATGTTACCTGCAGATTTTATAAAAAACAATAAACGTGCATGGATTCGGTTCAGTCTGCATAATATGATAAATAGCATTACATATGAAACACTTGGTGTTGACAGGGATTGTATTTTTCAGATAAATTGTTTTGGCAATCGTTGCCGTTAGCACCAATTTAAAATATGCTACTGTCTGGTCTTTTTCCAGGAAGTGCTGATTTTCCTCTTCGGGGTTCAAGTGCTGACTGAAAGGTTCCTCGTGAAGCTGACAGAAGCCGTTTAGAGGCACCGGATCTATGGCGTTAAAAGGCAGCATCTTTATTTCGGTCCTTCGTTGAATCAGATCAAAGATGTATTTTTTCATCAGTGTTTAAAGTTCTGCTGAAGCCACGGTGGGTTTGTGTGGATTCGCTCTATAAAAAGCTTTTCAGAGGAGGATTACGAGCATCATTGTCCACTGGCTTGTGGTATGACAAGGATTATGTTGGAGCAACGATATGTTTAGCAACACAATCCAGAACTCCCGTCCCCACTGGGCCTGTTTGCTGCATCCAAGTTTAGAGATTCTGCAGGAGCTTCTGTGGTTTTGAGAACAATCGAAAACTTTATGAAGAAATAAATGATCAGGCAAATCAGGTTGAATATTTTGGATCAGGGTTCCCGCGGGGTCTTAAAAAGTCTTAAAAGCATTGAACTTATGAATTTAGAAATAATACCTTAAAAAGACGAAAAAGTCTTGAATTTTGGTATCTGGGTCTTAAAATATGTGATGTGTGTCACTTCTCCGTATCACATTTCACCTCAAAAATTTCATTTGTCAACCACGATTATTCTGATTAAATAACTTGTCATATTTTGCACATTCCACATTTCTTTTAAAAATAAATGAACATACGTTCAAGAATTTTTGTTTTTTGTCGGTAGGTCTGTGAAATGGGTATAAAATGTTTATATAAATGGTCTTAAAAAGGTCTTTAAAAGACTTGAATTTGACTAGAAGAAACCTGTAGGAACCCTGTGGATATATATATGGAGTGACCCCAAAAGAATCCGTGTACGGTTCGTTCTTCGGTTTTTCTGTTTCAAAATAAAATCAGAAATAACAATAAGCCGCATAGTTTTTTGGTTTTTCAGTTTTTGAAAGCCAAAAGTAAAAACGTAATATTTAACAAAGACAAAAATCACAGTGATGGATTTTTACCTTATCTTTTTTAACCTAAAATGCAAAATCCGGTAATTGTTTTAATTTGTTGCGGCACCGGAAGTGCCGGAAGAACACCGGAAGTCGAATTGTTTTGAGCTAAAGCGCGAAAACTTTGCAACAATGGCTGTTTACACTGGAGCCCTTCACAAACTTGATACGCGGCTCTTTGAAGATGTCAAACCCCCACGCTGAAATCAGCGATGCTTTGCGCCGCCATGGAGCTCCACATCACTCTATATGAGTGTCAGAAGGTTCTGCACGGAGAACAATTTGAGAAAAACTCTCTGTGATGCGTCAACTCTCTCTGAATAACACAAACATGTCCATAAGTGCATGTGCGGTTTTTGTTTCTTTTTTATTGAGCAGGTAGTTTCATTACAACCACAAATCTCAACAATCAAAACAAATTGGCATAAAATACATGGTTGAAAATGTACATCCAGACTTCTAATAGAGGCAATATACATTTTTAGATCAGATTCTCTAAAGGTGTAAAAGGGAGTTTTCCAGCCCGTTTCATTTTGTGAATATAGTATTTTGCTAAAATTAAAAGTAAGTTCATTAGAAACATTTCTTCAGAAGTGAGTTTTTAAAAATAAGAAGTATTTGAAGCTTTGATATTACATTTTTGCCAATTCTTCTGAAAGGAAAACTTTGTAAATCAGACCAAAATATAGCTAACTGTCCACAAACACATGCTCAATACTTTCACCATCATATTGACAAAAACAAGTGCATGTGCGTCACCACGAGTTCCGACTGTCACTGGGCGATTTCCGGTTCCGCCGAGGGAACAAAGCGTTTTTGTTTTAACATGCAAATTGCAAAAAATAAGGCTTTTTTTCCCCTTTGTCTATTTTTCATTTTTCAAATTTTATTTTAAAGCAAAAAAAAATTAGAAAACGAAATGATGATTTGTTTTTTCTGATTTTATTTTGAAACGGACAAAACCAACCAACGAACCGTACACGGATTCAAAAGCTAATCAGTTGTTTACGGACATCCAATTATTAATTTGTCATGAAATACTTTACTAAAATTCCCCCGACACAATCACAAATAAAACACAGCAAAGGTTAGATCTGTTTGTCCATGTGGACACGTAAAGACATCCAAGGACAAAGTTGTTTATAAAACTTCACCTCCTTCAGTCAACAGGCCTGAGCAGATTTATAGGATATCAGCAGCAACAAAGACACAAAAACAAGAGATTGTTGAGGTTCCAGAAAAAGAAGTGGAAGAAGGATTTATATTATTACAAATGGACGGCCGGCGGCGCTTTCCGGTAAGACCCTAAACGGAGCCGACAGAGGAAAAACAAGCGTATAAAACCGTCTCATCCGCCGTATGGCTCTGGGGAAACGTCCTTGCCGTGTCCTCCTGCCTCCTCGTTTCGATGTTATGAAGTTTTTCCGGTCTCTGTTTGGTGCTGATCAGCTCCTTTCTGAGCGCGCTCGCTCTAATCTGGATGTCCGATGGCGAGGGTGGTCACCTGGGCCGCGCTGATAGCAGCAGAGCATCAACATTCACAGCGTTTCAGAATTAAAGTGTTGACCAGCCTGTTTAGGTGGGTTTACAACTGGAAACACGTTATTTACATCCTAAAGCCGAAGACTACATCCCTCCTATAAATAGAAGCCTTCTATCAACAGTTATAAGGCTTTTTCTTTGTGTGCCAACTTGCTATAAGAAAACCCAGATTAGTGGCCTGATTGTTTGATGTGAAATGAGTGAATCACCAGAAGCACTTTGTATACATCAAATCTGGGCGATTCGTTTTTTCTAATCCGTTCCCATGAAGAGGAAAACGTCATGTGACTGAATGTAAACGGTTTAATTCTCCTCCTGCTCGTTGAAGCTCTAATATTTCCTAAACCTAATGATGCTGAACTTCAGGAATCTGAAGATCATCTTTTGCTTTTCTTTCTCAGAAACGTACCTCCTGAGTCACTGTTACCAGGAACTGGTGCTCATGATGCCGACTGTGCAGGAAAATATCCAAATGGCCTTGATGATTCAAGATGATTCAATTGGCTATTATCATGGGTGTACATAAGCAGTGTGTATGTACAAAATAATGCGTGCATTCGGCTCCTTTTGCCAATCCGCTCTTTGCGTAGCGGTCTACCGTCTATAGCAGAGGTACTCATGATCTCAAGTTGTATTTCTTTAACTAAATCCATGCTGCCTATCAAGTCAACACGGTATCATTTGTGCAGCCTGAGATGCTAAGTTTCACTTCGCTCTGAGGGAAATGACAATAATGGCGCTTACAGATCAGTACCCGCTCTGCTCGGTTTGATAGTATCAGCTCGCCCTCGCTCGGTCGGGGATGATTCTTGACTGGCCTCAGACGGCAGATGGGCGGCACCTTAAAAGTGCCGTGAAAAAGTGGCGAGGGAAAATCTGTGACGTCACACACGAGCGCCAGTCCTTGGCAAACAAAGCATTTGTGAACAGACTACTGGATCACACGGACGGCGAAAACACTGGATAACCTTGTGGAAATTATAATTATTATACTCCAGTTGTGGCCGGTGCTCATGGGGAACCAGCTCCGTGAACGGCATGGAATAAAGTGTCACACGATGCAGGTAGACGTTCTGCAGCAGCAGCGAGCCGAAGACGCAGACGAGTATGAGCTCGGCTCCAAAACCGGACATGTGGGTCGTATCTGTAAGGTTTTGGCCGGACCGAGTAGAGCAGATACTAGTCTGTAAGGGCTACAAAGATCTACCTGTGCTGTTATTGTGTCCTCCTGATGTAATATTGCTTGTGACCACATGGTGGCACTGTATTATACATTGACAACTGGGTGATAGCAGGGGGCATATACAGTAAGAAGAGTTTGTACAGGTCAGGGTAATGAATGGCTACTGGTAAATAAACAGTGCAATTGCTGAAAGGAGACACTGGATCTTTGTCTTTTAATCGACCAACACAACATGGTGTCAGGAGTGGGATTTGAACCCACGCCTCCAACTGGAGCAGGAGTACCCAGTTACTGATCTGAAATGGTCACATGAAAATCAACGGAGGACTCCACGGTCCAGGGGGGTGGGTTGGGGGGTGTTGCACTCGCTCACCTGTAAGAGCAGCTCTTCCTGGAGTTGCGCGCGAGGTGCCGCGCTGATTCGCGGTGAATTTTATGAAATATTGACAGCTTGGGGAGCACAGTACATGGCTGGAGGGCGAGACACAAGAGGGTCGTATCTGTCCCGAGAGCCACCTATTGAGTACCTACCTAGAGCAGTGGCGTCTAGAGTCCATGTTTTAGTTCCTTCCTAAACACACCTGAATCAATGGTTGAATCACCTGATCTGCAGGTCATCAAGCTCTGCTGAAGGACTTTAACTAAAATCAGGTGTGTGGAAGAAGAGAAGCCTCTAATCTAAAACATGCTGGATTCCAGCCCTCCAGGATCAGGGCTGGACACCACTGACCTAGAGGGTATCTCAACAAGTAAAAGTACTGGAAAGCAGGGAAATAGCTCTATGATTCGTTATGGTGGCCCTCAGAACTTCTGTATTACATCCTCCTCCAATCACAGACAGGACTGTCACAGGATCTACTCAGTAACGCCTGAACGGTCGGTCAAAACCGCAAAACATCAACTTTACAGTGAAGATAATTCTAAACATTAGAAAGACGGATTTTCTTGAGTAACTGAATTGATTTCTGAGAAGATTTGGGTTCAAAATGTAGAGAAGATTAAAACATTTGGAGCAAAAAATTGAGAAAATTAGTATTTGACGTGAGAAGGGAATTGTCGTTGTATTTAAGTCTTTCATGTTGTTACCTATTGGCCCTCTTCCTGCCACACGTGTGTGTGTGTTTGTGTGTGTGTGTGTGTGTCACTGTGACAGTTGCTGGAGGTTAAAGCCCAGACTTCACGTCGGCCGGTTCTCGTTTTGCCCCTTTGATTTGTTTCTTCGTCCACAGACGTCCAGCTACGTTTGGACACATTAAACCTCTTCTACAAATCTGCCACCTTGACCACCGCCAGCCTCATAACAACACACACACGTACTGTACAACACACACAAACTCACACAAGTAATTTGGCATTCAGTGGTCCAGACAGGCTAATCTCTCCAACTGCAGATTGGAGTGAGCGCGAGCCAAAGACTGAGTAATCAGAGCATAACGTCACCTCTGCAGAACCGTCGAGACCAAACCGAGTTTTAATCAAAGGATAAAGGAATAAAAAAGCCTTTATTTCTAAAATAAAAAGCTCCTGAAGCCAACTGCAATTCATGATTTATTCAAACACTTTTTATAGAGATTAGAAATGTTATTTGTTGTCTTAATAAAAGTCTTCTAGCACCATCATGCTGTAATTTAGACAATTATTCCTGTAAAATTAACTTTACTCATCATTTAGTTATTGATATGAGACTGTAAAGACCCCAGGAAAACATTTACAGCAGCGTAATTATCTCCACGAGCCAACTCGCTGGTGCAGCAGACAAATCCTAAACAAACAAAACAGCCTTAAAACTTAAATTTTAATCAAGCGCTCTTCATTATGCAGAGACTTCCCCCGCTCCCGTAATTCAGAGTGGAGGATCTCAGAGTGCGGCGTAATGAGTGGAGGGGAAAATGACACATGTTAATTGGATCATGCAAGAGGAGAGCAAACATCTAATTTAAGAAAATTGATGTGAGTCGCTGTAATCGCAGTGAGGACAGCGGAGGTCAGGCAGCGCTGTTGGCTAATCTGCTCACAGTGAGCTGCGTCTGTGAGGCTGAATGAGAGGAAAGCTACAAAAAATATTCAGGAATGTGGACTGGAGCAGGAGTCTGGCAAGAATTAAAGAAAATCCTTGAGAATAAAAAGGTGTTTTTACTCCAGAGAAACAAATCAACAGGTTTCAGGGGGTTGGTTAGCCTAAACCAGACTATATATGTGGATAAATAGTCTGGACACAACCCATTGAAAAGACTCATTCATAGGGGTGGGATCAACGGTTGTCAATCAAACTGTCTTCACTTACTATTGGATAAAGCTAGAACCAATCTGAGCCGTTTAGAAGAACTAGTACCAGCTGGTAGATTAAACTTACCGTATCCCGTCGGCAAAGTGGCCAATACATCCTTTTTCAAAAGAAAAGACTTCAAGGCATACTTTGCCACTTTTTCATATTTTAAAATCTTTTTCTTGATCCAGTCTGTGCTAATATGACCCTTTACAGGTTAATGAAAAGTCACTCAGCCCCATCTGCTGCTTGGATCCGGAATACCAGGAAGTTCTCAGTCTCTGGTCCGGTGCCCTGAAGTCTCACAAAGTCACGTACCTCACGAGGGTTAGGCTAACCCAATGTGGCTAGCTGTTATGCTAGCTCCAGAGTGTTTTTAGCTCATGATTCCTGATTTTTTTTCCATCTCTCCCTGCTTGAACACAGCTGTTGACATTTCAACATTAGGTGTTTCTGAGCAGAAACAATGGTGCTAACGTTTTTACGACAGTGATTTTAAATGGACACCAGGGGGAGCCAAAACAAGCAAAACTGCATAGCATCCATTTAAGTTCCTCTATCTGTTTGCGTCTTAGAGAAAAGCCCAAATCTAAATCGTCCAAAGTTGATGACAAAGTTGCTTCAAATGAACGCGATTCCTGAGCTGCCGCCATGTTTAAACTCAGAGTCGGAGCTCTGCCATCATTGGCTAATCCCGCCCACCAAACCATTAGAGCATTGTGATTGGCCCGGTACGAGACTGACCGGACCAATCAGTGGGCTGAAGAGGTTCCAATGGAGACCAAAGTCTGCAGGGCAGAACTGTCGGTCTAGTTCGCTAGGCTAGGCATCACTTTACCTTTGTTTTCTGATGTTTGGGTTCTTCTTTAAGTCAGTCTCTCCAGGAAGTTGCAACATTGTGATCGCAACTATCAACACAAACGCAACCATTAGTTGTGATTTTTGGACGAATGTACAATCTTCACCGAGCACTGCAATCTTTCCACAAATCTGACCAGTCACCTTAGCATTTTCTGTATTTGCCTTCTTCTCTGAATCACTGCAGCTCTATGACATTTTGATCAACCCCCCTAGCCTATAACTTTGTTTACTTCCTGTCTTGGCACCAAATCTGCAGCATGTGATGCTAAACGGTCAGTTTCCATCAGATATTACGGCTAAAATACGAGAAAGTCCATTTCCCAGTGTGGTGGAAAGCTGTTCTGAACCAAACACAGTGCCGTGGGGGATTATAGACAAAAATCTTTGCTTGACAAGAACTTTTCAAATGCAAAACATGCGAGGAGATTGGCTGGAAAGCTTCCACGACGGAGGTTGTGGCGTCTGTTTCAAGAGACGAGGTGAGTTTGACGTCCGTATTTGGACAATGTGAGAAAATAGATTAAAAAAGTCTGAGAGATGAACTGATATGTGTCTGAAACTGTGTCAGCGGTTTTGCTATTATGTAAGAAAACTTGTATCCAGTGCACACAAAGAACAACTTTTCTTCCATGAAGTCTTTCTGTTGAACCTGTGAACCTTTGAGACAAACCTCTGAAAGGCAAAGTAAACCGAGTCGTAAAGTCTGAGTGACGCAGAGACAGGCTGTCAAGCGCTGTTGTCATGGAGATTACGGCATCTTGTCGGTGAAACACAACACATACAGTGTGTGTAAAGAGGTTGGCTGTGTGTGTGTGTGTGCCTATAAACAAAATAAAACCTTAAACAAAACAAAAAATACTACTAAAATATTGAAACTTTGACTGCAACTTTAAGAAAAATGTCATTTTAGGACCCAAAAATCACTAAAAATCCCACGAAATCCTGGATGGACTGATAAGGTAAACACGTACGTTCTCCAGGTTCTCAATCACAAAGTCAGATCTCATGATCTGAGAGGAAAGCTTTAACAATAAAAGTTATAATAAGAGACAGTAAACCTAACAGGAGTCCTGGAATGAAACAATTAGAGAGTTTGGTATCAATATTATTGATTGATTGATTGATTTCCCTTTGAGTCCTGCACTTTGCAAACACCCTGCATTGAA
This sequence comes from Callopanchax toddi, assembly GCA_006937965.1. NCBI lineage: Eukaryota > Metazoa > Chordata > Actinopteri > Cyprinodontiformes > Nothobranchiidae > Callopanchax > Callopanchax toddi. The sequence goes on along the minus strand of SSNR01000089.1, from coordinate 99,459 downwards.
CATGTTTTCAGGGTGAAGTGATGCTGTTGTTGTTTTACCGATGTTTATATAGACTTTATGAAATAAGTTTCCCAGGCTGGGATTAATAAAGTACAGGAAAAACAAAGAGTCACGTAAAGGATTGTTCAGTAAAATTTTATAACTTATTGGTTTTGATGGATTTGAGGGAGGAGAGGAAGAAAGTTTATCCGGAGGAACTCAACAGAGCTGAAGGGACCTTCATCTAACTGGTTTTCTATTTGTTATTTATCCAGTTTGGATACAACATCATGGAAAAGAGGTTTTTGTGTGTCATCAGCATTAGAATTTCACAGTAGTTTTTGATTATTTGATCTCAAAACTCCTAAAAAAGATTGTTCTTAAAGCATAAAGGAAAAGCAATTAATATAAAGCAGAGCTTCTATTATTATCCAGTGTTCTCTGTAGTCTCATGGCTGGTTGCGATCCATAATTAACGGTGAAGAGATCCCATTTTCACCTTCTGCTTGGGTTCCTCGGTGGACCAGGTCTCTGGAGATCCCAGCAGAGACACAACAGTGAACTTCACACCAGCGCAGCAGAAAAATAAAGTTTTCTTTAATCTTCCAACACGTTATTTTTGAAGCAGCAAACAGATATTTGATAAACCCTGGTGGTTTGAACAGGTGGATCTCACAGACGTGCAGCCTGAATGAGTGAGAAACAACCTGAGAAACTTCACCCCCCTAAACTGAATTAGATCATCTCCAGAGCTTTGCTTAATTGTGTCAAAACTCATTTTCACAGCGTTGCCTTGGCCCGAAGTATGTGCAGCTGGGTGTGAAAAGAAAAAAATGCTTAAAATTGAAAGAAAATCAGGAGACATGACAGCAGACTAGACAGCAAACAAGGTTCAAAAAACACTCAGACATCAGTTCAAATCCTTAAAAGGGTTTTAGATGTTGTTCTGGGTTCTTTTGTTCTTGAATCTCTATTGCTTTTTGAGATCTTTTAGCCTCCTTCATGTTGTCAGACAGATTCTATTGAAGTGATTTATTAATTCTGCATCTGTGAGAGGGCTATGTCTTCACAAAAAGTATTAGCTTAATTGTCTTTTATTATAATTTTTACTGAGGAAATAAGAGAGCAGTTTGCCTGATTAATCTGGCTGTAGTGTCCATTCCTCCCTGAAAAACCCAGACAACAGCAGTTTGTCTCCATTATAATCAGGTCGGAGCCATACATCAACACCAGGAGATGATAAAAACTCAGAATCCAGCTCTATTGATCAGCGGGGGTGATTTCTCGCTTGGTGATGCGGCGTAAATTGAAACTGGGGAATCTTGATGAAGCCAGACTCCGCAGAGTTCACAGCGACCAGCGACAAAATTCTGTTACACTCTCATTTATTTCTCTGCACAGTCCCGTATGAGGGGCCACCAGGGACATCATTCTAAATTACTTCCTGTGAAAACCTTTCATACATACATGAAAATACCTTACACACACTTGTGGAAACCTCTCAAACACATGTAAAAACCTGTCATACAAAATTTTGGAAAACCCTTATAGAAATATGAGAAAACCTCTCATACACACTTGTGAAAACTTCTCATACAAACTTTTGAAAACCTCTCATACACACATGAAAATCTTGCATACATACAGTACACGTGAAAACATCTCAAACATACATGTGAAAACATCATATACACACTTGTGAAAACCTCTCATAAACATGTAAAAAAAAAACCTCTCATACACATGTTTGAAAACCTCTCAAAAAGATGTACAAAAAACTAAACCTCTCATACACACTTGTGAAAACTTCTCATAAACACATGTAAAAACCTCTCATCCAAACTTTTGAAAACCTCTCATACAAACTTATGAAAACCTCTCATACAAACTTTTGAAGACCTCTCATACACACATGAAAACCACTCATACACACATGAAAACCTCTCATACAAACTTTTGAAAACCTCTCATACAAACTTTTGAAAACCTCTCATACAAACGTTGGAAACCTCTCATACAAACTTTGGAAAACCTCTCATACACACATGAAAACCTCTCATACACACATGAAAACCACTCATACACACATGAAAACCACTCATACACACATGAAAACCACTCATACACACATGAAAACCACTCATACAAACTTTTGAAAACCTCTCATACAAACTTTTGAAAACCTCTCATACAAATTTTGGAAAACCTCTCATACACACATGAAAACCACTCATACACACATGAAAACCACTCATACACACATGAAAACCTCTCATACACACATGAAAACCTCTCATACACACATGAAAACCTCTCATACATACAGTACATGTGAAAACCTCACATACACAAGCATGAAAACAAAACCTCTCGCACACCAAGTTGAAAACCTCTCATACACACATAAAAACAAAACCTCTTGTATGGAAAAAAAACTTTTAGACACTTGTGAAAAGCTCTCATACAGTACATAAATGTGAAAACCTCTCAAACACATGTAAAAACCTCACATACACAGGCATGAAAACAAAACCTCTCATACACACGTGTGAAAAACTTCTCAAACACACTCATGGAAATCTTTCATACACATTTGTGAAAACCTCTCATAAGCACATGTGAAAAGAAAACCCTTTATAAACACTTGTGAAAGCCTCTCATACACACTTGTGAAAACCTCTCAAACACACGTGAAAACAAAACCGCACACACACATGTGAAAACCTCTCACACACATGAAAACAAACCTCTCTTACACACACGTGAAAACCTCCCATACACACATAAAAAACCCTTTTTTACACTTGTGAAAACCTCTTATATATACACTTAAAACAAAATCTTTTAAAAACATTTAAAAAAACCCATTTTGTTTCACATGTGTGTATGAGAGGTATCCACGTGTGTATAACATGTTTCATTTTCACGTGTGTGCATGAGAGGGAATTTGGAATAAGGCCCCAGGTGGTCCCCCATAGTCCAGCTTCCTGATAGCTACAGAGGTGAACAGAAATCTGAGACAAATATCTTCAGTATCACTTTAGGGTTTAAAAAAACACCCATAAAGTTGTGGCTTGATGAAAAGTTTCAGGTTATGAAAATATTTCCTCAAATTAAAAGAACTGGTCAAAGCTGGGGAAAAGGATCTCGGGTGAATTTACAACTGCAGGAACACATTAAGCTAAAGAGGTCTTAGTTTTATGGCTGGTGGGACCTTGTTAGAGAGAAAATGGCATTTACTTTCTGCCTGTTCCTTAAAAGTTAAAAAGAATTTTAAATTTATGCACAGAAAAGAAACATTCGTATATAAATATTATAAAGTGGGAAAAGCACAGCAAATGGTTTGTTTTTCTTTCTGGTTTAACTGGTGAATTAACTCATCTTATTACACCGGAGTCTCCGGTAGTTCGGGCTGTAGAACTGGGGCCACCTGTTGTTTATCTCAGTGAACCCACTCCTTAATAAATTACATCGAGTACTGGATGGAAATATGCATAATTTAGCAATAATAAAAATTATTTTCATAACTTCTGAAAATTCTGATTAATATATTTAGATGAAAATCCAAATGGAGGCTGTTATGGAAAAGAGAGACGATTTTCAAAAAGTCTTCCTGATCCTGAAAACTTTCAGTATCCAGTTTACACTGTGCAGGGGTCATATAGGGTCAATCAATTACCTAGTAGAAATTGCTGATCAATTTCCAAATTTAAACAATAAAGACCACACCCACTGGTGACATCACTCAGAGCTAACTAAGCCTCTAAACAGGAAGTAGACCTCTGACCAGAGCAGATCAGTGACAAATTAGCGGCTAATGTACATTTAGTCATAAGTTGGAATGCTATTTTACTTTTTTGTAAAATGCTACAATTTAGCATTTATGCTGCTGCAGCTACACATACAGTAGCATTGAACACAACTTCAAAATTTAAACATATTCCGCAAACACCGGATTTCTGGGTAACGTTCAGGTGTCAGAAAAAACAACCGCCATCTTTATTTATTTATTTTTTTAACAATTACTTTGTTTTTAGTTGCAGAAATTTGACCAACTATGGAACATATTTCGGATAAAATATTTAGAACTTTGTTTGATTGAAAAATCTGGTTCTTCCCAAATATTAAACCTTATTTAACAAAGCAAAAATAGATTACAAACACATGTCTTATTTTCAACTAGAAGCCTCTTATTTTAAATTATTTCACAATTCTGCTGTAAATCAATTGTACTGAAAAACAAAAACGGTCCAAAACAATAACAAATCTTTTTTCTAAGTTATAGATGGGTTTTAGGGGTCTGTTTTTAAATATTAAAGACATTTTTTTTATTTTCAGAGAGGAATCTGTTTTTGATTGATTGATTGTTGTTGGATGATTTTTGACCTTGGTTCGGTTTGGAACAACAGAAAAAAGCAACAAATGAACAAAATTATGATCAGATTAATGGTAATTTTGAATCAGTTTTCCCCTTGTAAAATGTACAATATTATAATAATTTAGAAATATTATAATTCTGAGGCTTAAACGTTATATTTGTGACCCAAAACTAAATGTTGAAGCAAATTTGAACCAAATCCATCGCTTTAGGTTCAACAGTGAACAGTATTCCTTTTTTATTGACCAACAGACTCAGTTTGTAGTTGTTTGAATTTTAATATGAAAGACTGTCAGGAATTATTTAGTAAATTACAAGTATTTTTCCCCTTTGTCTTTTACAGAATTTAAGTTAAAACCAGTGGCGGTTCTAGAAAAAAATTAAGAGGGAGGGCCAGCTGCTTTTTTAAAGGGGTACATTCTAAAACACTAACCACTTATTATGAGGTCACATGGGGGCCAAGATTGTTGTCAGGGGGGCACTGGCCCCCATCTAGATCTGCCCCTGGTTAAAACCATGATTTAGCATTAAATCTGATGTGCATTTTAGAAAATAAAAACTACAGTCCTGCAGTCTGACATCTGAGTAAAATGAGGTCATTTCTGAAACCTCACATTTCCCTGTAAAGACGACGGAGTCTCATTACTCAGCAGAATCCATCAGTCCAGTTCATGCTGCTGCTGCTGCTTCAGCTGCCTTCAAATGACAGATTATATTCTGAGTGCTCTCAATTTGCCTCCTCTCTGCCAGATGAGATGAATTAATTATGCAGCAAAAAAAGGAACTGATTTCATTTCAAATTCAAGTACAGAAGATAAGAAAGTGTAGCCTAAACAGCAGAGCTTTTATGTGATGCTCAAAGGCCAACGGCTTCGTTCATTAGCTGGTGGAGGTGGTTACAAAACGCAGGAATCAGGGTGAGAAAATACAGAGATGGACAAGAAGGAGGGGTTATGTGTAGACGAACCAACAGTGTAGTAAAAGCAGCGCTGCAGTTCTGCTCTCATAAATAATGTAGCCGAATGTGGACCGGTCTGAGAACAAGCAGAACGCTGAAGAAACGACACAGCCAGCATGGTGGCCGGTCACAGCTGCTGAACCGCCCTGGGTCAGGGATCCATCGCTCAGCTGGAAACACCTGTCTGCTCAAAAGGTTTAAATAAGATTGAAAAACTCAGCTTTGTTTAGGATTCAGGTGCAGAAAATGAAAATTCACCAATATGACAAACGAATCACGGCCCCTAAACTAACCGTCTTATTGATAGCTTGAGGTATAAGTGAGGTTCAAGAAAATAAAATATAAAAAGAAGTGTTAGTACTTTGTGATCTACAGAGGTAGGAGAACATCGCATCCAAGCGTTAAAACATTTCATGGGCGTAGATTTGGTGTGGACGGAGGTGATTTGATCCCCACCGCTAAATTAATAGAAACCAGCCGTGAGGTTATTGGAATTTGGGAAAAGATCAAATGGATTTTATAGGGCCCTATATGTGCAAAGCGACTGCTTCGGTGATTGTTTTTGCTGTTGTTGTTGTCGCTAGCAATAATGCTATGTGGAACTAGCTCTGGGGAGCCAAAAATATGCCATTACACAAAAACTCGATTTACTTGTTTTTTAAATTGCCCGCAACCAAAAATTCGAATTAATTCATTCAATCGATTTATCGCCCAGGCCTAGTAAGGAGGCGTATGTGTCTGGATCGACCGGCGCGAGCCCCTCGTGGACCGCGCCGAGCCGCTTACACCGATGGCACCTGCCCTAGGTCTGGATGAAGATCGGGCATTTTCCCAGTTGATGGTAACTTTGGGCCGGTCCCAGGACCAGGACGAATCGCTTTAACCTGCACTTCCTGTTTTGGTAAACGCCCAATTTCCCCGCGTCCTGTCCTGGTCCTTAGCAATGTCAAGAGCAAATCTACGCCATTGGGTTGATAGTTTTATCTATCTCCAGGCCACATGGGACATAATTGCCAACAACTGCAAGATGACTAATTTGAAACAAAATCATCTCAAAAACCTTTTTTAACATTGTTATGGCGACTCTTTAGTTATAAATAACCTCAAGAAAACCTCAGACATATGGATACATGTTTTTATCAGACGTCCTGTAGAACATCACATGATTTCCAGCTACCTGACCTCTCCTAGCATTGTGTGCTGTTTCTACATGTCTCCACAAAAAGCTCTAAATCAATTTCAGTGAAGGTTTCCAGTCTCTGCCTTTCATGCAGGGTCTTTCTAATCCACGTTACTCAAAATAGAAGCTGCTTTCCCCACCTACACCCATAATCAATCTGCACTGGAATACACCTCTGATCTGGTCGAGATTCATTTAATTATCATTTTATAAAATACAACAGCATTTCAGTTACACCAGCTTAGAAATGCACCTCCACACATGCACGCACACAGACACACAGCAGGTGGTATAAAGTGCCAACATGTGATCTGATAAAAACATGTTAAATACTAGAACTGGAAAAAGTACAAGACAAAACGAGGAAAACAGAAGTAAAAGTCTCTGTTTGAGAGACTTCAGCATCATTCAGGTCATCGTGACCCGTTAGTAGAAACTTTTCAGGAGACTTGTTGTGTTTTTATCATGCTGTAATGCCTGAATGAAGGAAGGAGGTCAAAGAGTCTTTTAGTCCGTTCTGACCTGCTGTGTGACGTGTACACTGTCAGAAATGAAAGGACAAGAACTGTACCTTTTTTGTCACTGGGGTGGTACCCTCAAAAGTACAGTTTTGTACCTTTAACTGCAGGGTTGTATCCTAAGGGGTACAAATATGTACCCTTTAGCATACATATTTGTACCCCTTAGGGTACATATTTGTACCCTTTAGGGGAACACATTTGTACCCTAAGGTACATGTTTGACTAGTAAAAGATACAAACTGCAAGGGTAAAAATTTGTACCCCCAGTTAAGGTACAAAATTGTACCTGTTGAGGGTACCATTTTGAACCTTAACTGGGGGTACAAATTTTTACCCTTGTAGTTTGTATCTTTTACTAGTCACACCTGTACCTCAGGGTACAAATTTGTACCCCTTAAGGGACACGTGTACCCTAAGGAGTATAAATATGTACCCTAAAAGGTACATATTTGTTCCCCTTAGGATATAACCCCCAGTTAAAGGTACAAAACTGTACTTTTGAGGGTACCACCCCAGTGACAAAAAAGGTACAATTCTTGTCCTTTATTTCTGACAGTGTACAGACGAACTAACCGAATGAGAGTGATGCCCTGTGAGTCACATGAGCAAATCCTAAAGTATTTTAGAAATAAATAAATGTCCGTATCAGTGGCGTAGCAAGGTTGAGCTGGGCCCCGGTGCAAGAGTTGCTTTAGGGCCCCCCTACCAAACCAAATCACCAAATACGATTGTGGAAAGAGTTGTGATGGATCTGATCTAAGAGAGGAGGAGGGAAGCAGAGTACTGACACTGATAAGCACTGATATCTAGCTGAATATTTTAACAGTAAAACAAAATATGTTGGTCAGAAAACAAAGGCTCCTTTTGAGCCGTTAAGGCAGGGTGGGAACCTTTATTTGCCAAGGGGCCAATTTTTTAAAGAAGTCCTCTGAGGGCCACATTCAGAACGTAAACCAGTTGTTTCAAGACAGGGAAAAATCACCAAGTATAAAGTTCTCAGTCACAAAAATTTGAATTGAAACATGAAGAAAAAATTATTCTTTTATAAATTGTTTCAACAATATAATAAACATGTCAAATTTAACTGAGCAGAACAAAGTATTAGTTTTTTAGGAAAGGATCAGTAAATCTTTGTAGATATGAGACATAAAGTAGTCTGATATGTTGCCTTAATTAAAAGAAAAATAAATTTTATTGGCTGATTGTTTTCTGGTTTCTTGTTCTTGAAAATAAGTTTGAGTCTAACAGAAACAAGAACTGGATCCTGGTCTTGCTTCAAAAATGCTGAAAGTATATTTTTATTTACTTAGTACTTTTATTTATTTTCTTAATACTTCACTAAGTATAGTCAGGTTTATTGAATGGAGCTCATTGTTAAAGTCTGTGAGGGTTTGTGGTTCTTTTTACCGTGAAATGAAGTTAAAAGTTAAAAATCCTGGTTAATAAAAACCAACTTAACCATTTTAATGTAAAAAGGTTTTGAGTTGCCTGTATTTTTGTGACCTCCGGTCTGGTAACCTGATCATTCGTCCAGACGTGCTGGAACTGCATGGTCCGGTAAACGATCCAGTTCAGTAAAGTTCCTCCAGGTCAGACTCCATCACACCCAGCGCCTCCACACACTAAACTCACGGGTTTGGATGAAAACATGCTCACATTTTTATTTCTCCTGAAAAAAGTTTGTTGTCTGGATCATTTGCCGCTGTAGTCGCCTTGATTGACAGCCATCAGTCTCCGGCGACTAGTCGCTACGGCTGACTTTATGTAACGTTCACTGACCCCTATCCTGGCTCGGATATAAGCGTTACTTTAGATTTGATCACAGAAACACGGTTGGTAGAATAATATCACTGATGGAGGGGCCCTCTTTGGGCCCCCTGGAGCCCACGGGCCCCGGTGCACTACACCGGCTGCACCGACGGGCCCTACGCGACTGGTCTGTATTGTTGCTGTTTGTTGCCAACAGTCACAGTTCACTGGCTTTCGGACCCTGATTCATTAGGTATCACTTCCTGTACCATGCCATTCCGTTGCATGGCTTCCCGTATCGCAATATGCAGATTTCCAAACATTTTGCTCTTCTGACCCACAAAAAAACAGTGGCAGACTCGTGATCCCAACACTGGAGGACATACTGACGACACATACATCTACTACCATGTTTATTCCAACGTTTAAGGTCAATATGTGGTATTAGCAAGGATTTAAAACTCTGTTTCAGTTCTGGAGAATATCCCAGGACGCCCTTTGTTGTTTCAGGACCCACACCTTGGGGAACCACTGCACTAGATGACTCAACTTCCACAAAGATGAAGAAACGTCACCTACAACCTAACCTCCATTATCCACGTGAACAACCGGTTGTTTGACCAAACTGTTGCAGCCGACAGTTAAACGTTAGTGGACCTGGTGTCTAACCAGACATCACTAGACGACCAGAACAGAATCCCTTCAGCTGTAGTGAATTCGTTTAAAAGTGCAAATTGTGCCTTGAAGGGTCAAGACTGAGCATGGAACGACTCTGCATCTGTTGATGCTTTAAGTGATACATCATTCCACTTCATTTAGCATCACTTCGTTTGAGTTAATTGCTTCATAAGGAGCAATAATTAAAGGGTAACTGACTTGTTTATCGTCACGGCGATGCTCGTTAACTCTTTTTTTTGGGACATTAATGCACCCTTCACAAGCTGAGGATGCATCGGTGTGACAAATTCATAATATAAAAAAAACACACACAAACGAGCAGACGTGTCCTACCTCTCTGCGTCGTGACGCCCAGCAGGTCTGTTTGATCTTCCAAACCACGGCGGCGACCAGTAACAGCGACAGGAAACAGCTGGAGAAAGGAGTGGGGTGCAGTCAGTCTAAAGGAATCAAATACCTATCAGGGCTCATCCGTCAGCAGGCTTTAAACATCGGATGGTTTTTAAAAATGTCAGCTTCTATGAATGATACCTTTCATTGGAGCAACACCTGAAAACCCTAATTCAACCAGACATCTTGATCCCACTAATAATTTAAGGTGAATAAATAGACATTTCAAAATAAAATGTCATGTGACGATTAATCATTTAAAAATGCAAATAAATTTTGGAGTAAAAATAATCAGCTCCTTAACCCTTAGCCTCGCTATTCGTGCTTTAAGGATGCTCATTCTTCTGCCTGAAGGAAAGAAGGTCATGGGCTGGATGAGTAGTCGATTGCTTAATACATTCCTTAAATCATTATTTTGAATTTATTCCCTGGTATCAGTTAATAAGACACAATTTAAGTTATGTTTGTGAATAAAGAGTGAACTTCCTGTAAACTCTTCTTCCGCTGCCATTCCTGCAACGGTATTTTTTCCTCTAGTGATGCCTGATGAGGAAAGTCACAGCAGGAAGTGTGGTGCATTTCAAATTTAAACAGAAACTTAACTAATTATAACACATGTCCTGATTTTTCAAATAGATTTGACCAGATAAACGTGATTTTAATGACAGAAATGTTTTTAAAAATTAGTGAAATTTGTAGCGTTATAAACTATTTTTAGTTTCACACTTCTGAGATATCACTGGTCCGTTTTGTAGGTTTTAGACTGACTAATTCTAGTTCAGATACCGTCACTTTCCAGTGTCCCCAGGAACTCTAGGTTCTGCAGACGCTACAGGGAGTAGATTATGTATTTTAATATTGACGAAGGGAAGTCTGAGTCGGAATAAGAGAGACGGGCAGACAGTTATAAACAGATTAGCGGAGGTAGCAGTGTTTGAGCTTTTGTCAACACGATGGTATAGTGTTCCTAGTTGATCTTTATAAGAAGTTTTAACGATCTGAGTCTCATGATGTTTTTAGGGAGATTTTATCTTAATTTGGTTACGGATGGCAGTTTGGCGGAGTTACTTGATGTAGCGGGCTATGGTGTGGGTTAGCTTTATCAAAGTAGGCCTCAGCTTTAGCAGATTGGGTACCTGGCTGAGACCGCTCCGTGGATCACCTCAACGTGACGGGAGACCGTTTGAAGGACGATCGCCTGGTCCCTGTGGGGCAGGTTGAGTCCCCTCGGGGCACGTCGATGTCTCTAGATGCGGGCTAGCAATTCCATTTCAAGCAGGGAGCGTCAGAGGCTGGAGGTCCCATGGTTGTCAGAGAGCGTCAGACTGAAGGTGTCGGACCTCAAAAAGGGAATCAGGTTTTATCGGCCTGACGGGGCTGTGGCCCGTGCAGGAGGACCGGCAACTTTAGGAAAATAGCTGAGCTGTGTAGAGTTTGACAGCCAGCGTGTCGTCTGGTCAGTGTCTAGACCAGAACTGCGTACTTCCGGGATCGGAAGAAGCTATATGGACCATTTAGTGGAACGTGGCCCTAGGAGGGAGTTTTAACAAGGTCACATGACTCAGCTCCTTAAAGCGACAGTCCATCTTAATAAGGAATGAACATGAATAATATTGATTTAACCTTTTAGCAAAGTATGTATATGAAATAATACTGAAGCTGGATCAAACATTCATAATGCTGTAAGAGAAAGTGCATTAATCACATTAAGACATTTCTGTAACAGATTAAAGTGTCATGTAATTTATAAAGGGACATCAGAAGTTCTTTGAGTTATTATAACTATAAGAGTCCTGTGGAGTCTTCCGGAACGACCGAACCCTTGGAAGAATGTTGATTCAGGTTAAAACATAATAAAAAGTCATTATAATCCGAGTTATTGGGAAAAAGATGGATTATTGTTTGTGATGGTCATCAGGGGTCGGAGGTCAGAGATTATAGCGTATTTGATAACGCTACAAATGTATCAATACGTGGAGACAACAGGATAAACAACAGCACGGTAAGTCTTATGGGCCGCTCTGTCCTTCACCTATATCAGGGGTAAAACGTGGACCGGATCTCTTAGCTCCTATAGGATCATTTGGACACTAAATCTCCTCCACAGGAAGGCGGAGATTCAAGGAGGAAATTACCAACCATAAATGGTCAAATGTGTTTTTGTTCTCATAATTTGAGGTCTTTTGTAAAATGTCATTATGCTTTTATTGCACTTATATAACTACGCAGATGACATTAAATTGCAAATTGCATGCATTTCCTGCTTTTAGCAGCCTTTATAGAAAAACTCTCTGTACAATCACAGAGCTGCATGTTCACACAAATTTACTGCCCACCAGCTTCCAGGGAGCAGAAACGACAAAGGAGAGAGAAATTCCTCAGAAAACCGCAGCAACCGCAGGCAGTTTGGGGGTTTTAGGACAGTAAAGAGCAGCGAGAGGTCAACGAGAAGCGAGACGCTCTCCCACAAAGAATCAGCTCTCCTGTACACACCCACTGATTTAAAGTTCAATGTCCGGAGGGCCGAGTCCTCTGGCCAAACAAAGCTCCTCTCTGAACCACGGCTTCTGACACAAAACTCAAAACAAGCGCAGCCAAAGGCCTAACAACAGGAAGTCCAGAGGAAACCGCTGAGGAGAGCAGCTCCGAACAATCCTCCTCTTCATCCCTCGGTGTGAGTGAGTTTCCTCCCACGGCTCGGGGTCTCAGATCTCTAATGAGCGTGACATTTTCAGAGCCAGAGTGCTGAGGAAGCATCAGTCAGGGCTTCTTCAATCCACCGTCGACCTCTGACCTCTGTTTAGACACCAGGAAACCCCCTCCAGAAACCAGTCACTGCAGCTGGTGGAAGACCGGCCCGTCCTACGACGCCTGCATGGCGCACGCTTTCTTCTTCCTTCCAGATGCAAAACATTTTTATTTTATGCATTTCAGTTCATGATCCCAGAATTCCAGCATGGCGTCGTGAAAATAAACAGTTTTAAATGAACTGATTAGTAAACATGAATTTCAGATGAGGATTCTTTTTTGAAAAAAGGTGATTTTTGTCTTAACCCTCTGGGCGCCAAAGTCGCAATATTGCGACAAGCGTCATTACTGAGTTTAACGAGCCACAGCTGCTGTCATGAGCCGTTTTTTTGTTTCTACTTTACATCAGAATATCGTGGACAACTGTAACTTCATACTAAGCAACATTTTTGGGTGTGTTTTATATTGAAAGTTTTGGAGAAAAAGGAGTTTAAAAACCTCCTCCCGTCGGAGGAGACGGGAGGGGAGTGGTTACCACAGCCGTGCCGCTCAGAGCGAGTTTCGGAGCGAGGAGGGAGGAGAAAACTTACTATGAGGAGACTTCTGTTCACTGTTCACCAAGCACTTCATCAGGTAATGGCTGACTCAGACTCTGAAGAGGAAAATCCACCTCTGATGAAGATGATCAGTCGTCCAGGGAGACTGCAGCTGTGTCTGCACGCAGCGAGAGTGACCCGGTTCGCCATTACGACCCAAAAGCAGCTCGTAGGTCCGGTTCTGTTCGGTTCAGCTTTGCTTTACGGTGTCCAGAGAGGAAGGATGTGGTGTCCATAGCAAGCAAGGGTAGTAAAAACACTGCGAATAGTAACAAAAGGAGCGGAAATGTAAAAATTCACGGCAAACTCAGCAGAACCCGCGGGAGAAAAAAAACTGTAAATAGACGGAACGCAGCGTTCACTGTCCCTCTGTAAATGAGGATGATGATGGTGGGGTTTTCCCGGGAGATGATGAAGAGCATCACAGGTGCATCAGACACTTTGATGAACTTGTTGAGTGTTTTGGAAACAGGTCTGTCCAGTTCTGAGCCCACTGGTTTCCTCTATGTTCTTTAGATGATGGATTATATACTTTTACATTATATATATATATATATATATATATATATATATATATATATATATATATATATATATATATATAAAATCAAAAACTGTAAAGATATGGTAAATACCAGTAAAAGTTACACACCCAATGGTGCTGCTGCATGATGACGTCATAATATGCAAATTAGATACGTGAATTTGTTCCAATCACAAACTTTGATTCAAACTGAACATTTTTCTCATTTACAGTATGCCTTTATCTCTAACCATATTAAAGTTACAACTTTTTGAAATTGTAATGTCAAAAAAGATGATTTTCTTGGAAAAACTCTGGCGCCCAGAGGGTTAAAAAGAGAAAACTCTGATGGTATTTCCATTTTACAGTCATTTTACATTATTGTTGTTTTATATTTGTATTTAATAACGTGTGAAAGTTTATATTTCCTCACTAAGATTCATATTTTTTCCAGGGTTCCAGGTCAGGATAATAGCAGATTTCATTAATAAAATAAAGACAGGTTTTAACGTTTTGGATCAACTGTTATTTACTAAATAACTCAAATATTTACTAAGATTTACTAAACATTTCCTTAAAAAGGGACATAAATGAATAAAGCGTCCAACAGTTTTTTATCTGAACGGGATGTTTTGGCTGTTTCTGTGTTAAAGTTATAAATAATTCCTGCTTCCTGAACAGCCTCTGTTCAGAGAAATAAAGTCCTTCAGGACTGATAAGCTAACTAATCTGTGTGACATTTTATAAACCGTCATTTTCGTGGCTACCCGTGAAGAAATATGAGGACGTTTCTACTGGATTCGACCCCTGGATGCACTGGAAAGGCACCAGAGATCATGTGATGAACAGAGACTGAGAGCAGTGTAAAGATTTATAATGAAATGAACACGAAAAAGACTAAACCCTAAAGACGTGGCTAAAGCCAGATGCTAATGACTGGTCCGGTTTAGTGGAGGAAGAGAACGGGAAATGTGAGAGAATAAATGGATATTAAACAACCTTCATATGGATTCTAAATGTTGGAATTCAAATAGGTCATAAAATATGTTTTATATTTTTTAAAGTAGGGACATAAAAAAAATGAATTGAAGTCTTGGAATTTGCGGTGAAATTTAGGAGACTTGAGCAAGATGGCAACAACACTTTGATCTTTATCAACCCTGAAAGACGTAAACTCAGGGGCGGATCTGGGGGGGGGGCAGGGGGGGCCCGTGCCCCCCTGACAACAAGCGTGGCCCCCATGTGGCCCCATGTTAAGTGCTTAGTGTTTTAGAATGTACCTCTTTACAAAAGCAGCTGGCCCCCGCCTGCCCCCCTCTAATTTTTTTCTAGATCCGCCACTGCGTAAACTCTATTTCTCTGAACGGAGGCTGTTCAGAAAGCAGATAAAACAGGAATTATTCATGATTTTCACACAGAAATACATCAGAATATCCCTTTAATGCCACATTAATTATCTTTTTATTTTCCAGCATTGTAATAAGTGATGAACTTTTAGTCACATAAAACATGGATTTCACACCGTTGATGTGTCCGACCCAAACATCTGATTTACCTGAATCCCTGCTTCATTCCCAGAACAATTAAAGGTAAAACCCAAACAATAATTCTCCATCGTCTGCGTTCTGCTTACCGTCCAGTGGCTGGGACTTGGATCCAATCAGAGCTCTCCTCGTTTTACTTCAGCCGTCCATTAACGAGCCACGGGGCCCGAGCTTATCTAACCAGCAGAGCCCAGTGGCTAATTACTGCTGTTACAGAGGCGTTAGGGAGGAGGAAGAGGAGTCAGACTGCTGGACCGATCATCCACTGGCAAAAGGGATCAAACCGGTTCAAACTGCCTGGATGTGAAAGTCTGAGCTCCTTTAAGGAGACACAAACTTTAGTTTAGTTCAAACATTTTCTCAAACTGGATCAACGTCTGGAACATTTTCATGAAGAAGAAACTATAAAAAGATTGTTTAATGAAAAATTTTGTGGTCAATTTTACCATTAGCTTGGGAAACAACACATTTATATTCTTCAGGTGGAAACACCTGTGGCTCTTCAAAATAAAAGCCCAGATTTTCCACCTGTAAAGCGAGCTGATGAGGTGTTTAGAGGATGAGTTGGTGGATTGTTTCCTCTGGAGGTTCCCTTTAGATCCAGGTCACTCCCTTTCTCCTCCACCTTCCTGCAGCAGGTCAGAAGATCAAACCAAACACGCCTCGGAGCTTTTTCTGTTTTTCTTGCTGTGGTGGCTTGAAGAGGGTAATCAGAGGGAGGGTTTCACTAAAACGAGAACTAAATCTCAGCATTTCCTTACTCCTTCTCAGGAACCATTAGATTTATTTGGAAGCAGCTTCCTGAAAACTTAACGAGCTTTTTGTCAGCCTCTGGAAATACAAGACCTGTAGGTTCTGAGACCAAAACCTTCAATTTTACATTTAAATGATTGTTTTTTTCTGGTCAATCCCTGAATCCAATGATGGGATTTCCATCCTTATAGCTCCTGGTTATTAAAGGCACACTTTACAACTTTTTCATATTTTTAAATATTTTTCTTGAGCCAGTCTGTGTTAATATGACTCGTTACAGGGTTCTGGTGCCTAGATCGGGAATACCACATTTGCAAATTCTCATTCCCTGAAGTCTCACAAAGTCACGTATCTCAGAGGGTTAGGCTAACTTATTATTGAATGTTTCAATAGAGAAACCTTGCATACACAAGCGCGCATATATACACACAGGTGATCACAAGGTGCTCACATAAAGACGGACTCAGGTGTTTTCAGACACATTGACTGGGGCTGTGGTTGACACTGAACTCTCTTGAACTGGTGTATACGTATACATTTGAAGAATATCACAACTGTTGTGTATTCATATGCTGTTTGTTGCTGTTGTATCTTTTCTCCCTGTTTTGTTTGTTTGTGCTTTATTTACAGGTCTAGAAGTGGACTCTTCACGTCTCTTGTTCTCTTCTTTTTCTGTTTACTTTCTCCCCCATCCCTCTTTCTGTACCCTTCCCTTCACTTTCAGGCTCCGTGTCCAATCAACCATAACAATATTCTAATAAAGATTTTGGGGGTTATAATTAAACAAAAATCAGGAGGAGTTTTATAGCAGTGGCTGTAACCTCTCACCTGAAACAGCAACACTGTTGGGCTTGTTTTTGGCACTCAGACATTATTCTGTTTGCTCCACAGCCGGACAGGACACGGGGTTAAAAAAAAAAAAAAGAGGGTTAGGCTAACCCAAAGTGGCTAGCTGTTATGCTAGCTCCGGAGTGTTTTTAGCTCATGATTCCTGATTTTTTTCCCATCTCTCCCTGCTTGAACACAGCTGATTTATTTGAATGAGTGATGAACCGCTCCAGTAGAAAGCAGTGAAGGCTGAGGAGACATTTCAGCAGGTAAATTTAGGTGTTTCTGAGCAGAAACAATGCTAACATTTTACAACAGTGACTTGAAATGGACACTAGGGGGTGCTAAAAACAAGCAAAACTGCATAGTGTGCCTTTAAACTCTGAGATTTTTGGGGGAAAATCATCAAAATGGGGGTAGAAACCACAAAGTTCCTGCTGCTGAATGATGGAGTCATTAACAGGGTATCTGCAGGTTCAAGGAAGCCAAATTTAAGACTTTTTAAGACCCGTTTTAAGGCTACTTTGATCAAATTTAAGACTTTTTAAGACCCGTTTTAAGGCTACTTTGATCAAATTTAAGACTTTTTAAGACCCGTTTTAAGGCTACTTTGATCAAATTTAAGACCTTACGTTCACGGAATGGGAAAGGGGATGTGACCGCCTTACAAATAGTTCTGAAAAATAACAAACATCAAGATAATTGATCTGCATTATATCTTACGGAAGTGTATTGCATGCACCTGAAAATAATTTTAAAAAGCTCCTTTTTACGGAATTAACGAGATAATAACAGCCTTAAGTGACCTGGACCCTTCTAGACCCTAGTGGTCTGGTGCGCTGCAGAGTTTTAGATCTTCGTAACCCAGAAATCATAGGGGCCCTAGAAATTTAAGACCTTTGGACACTGAATTTAAGGATTATTTATCATTTTTAATGATTTTTAAGGCCTTAGTTTTGGAAATGCTAATTTATGACCTTTTAAGGCTTTTTAAGGACCTGCGGATACCCTGATTAAGTGTTTGTAGTCTGAGTAAATCAGAAGCGTTTTATAGGAGAGATGTTTGGCTCTAGTGTGGCTTAATGATGCAACATGATGTTAAATAATCAGAAGCAGGATTAAACTGGCAGCAACAAACTGACAACAAAAGTTTAAACGCTGCAGGAATAATGCTAGAACTCCAGACGTGTTACTCATCTCTGATCTGGTTTGTGTCGTTCATGGACTGGGAGTCTGATTTGGGAACCTCGGGGTCTCGGGGTTCTGTCGGCGTTCTCGGACCACGACCTTCAACGTCCACTGGAGCAGTCCCCAACTAAAGGATTAAACTCAATTCCTCAAAGTCTGAAAACAAAGGAACACCCCCTTTTGGTTAGGAGTGAGTGTCTCCCTCAAACAGGAGTTCTGGTGTTTTGTTCCTGCTGGTGATAGGATGGAGGAGAGATGCAGTAATGAGGACGTTGCTCCGTAAAGGAAGAAGGAGCTGAGCATTTCCTGGTCCGTCTACGTTCCAGACCTGAGGGGGTTGCGTCCTAGTTTGGAGGTTTTCCAGGCATGTCCCGCTTTTGGGGGTGAAGAACTCTGGATCCTCTCAGGTCTTGAAGAGTACTGGACTTCTCCTCTGTATCTGTTATCTCTGAGACCCAGCCATGGTGGAAAACGGATGGATGGATGGACAATTTACTATTAAAGTAAAGAAACATCAGCCTGAAGTACTTGTTCTACTTGTAAGAGAAAAGGAAGTCAAAGCGCTCTGATTACACGACTTGTATTTCTGTCACAGAAACTTTTAAAGTTTGACAAACTCTCCTCCCCTTGTGTCTCCTCCTCCCTTCATCTTTCCTGCCTGTGTTTGCTCATTTATAAATGAAGGGAAAAGGGGGGAAATTGCCATAATTATATTGCATTTATATCTCTGCTCTCCACAGTCTCAGATGCTAATTGGTGACACTGGGAGTTCAGCTCCGTCCAATTACTTCCAGCTCTCGCTCGTCTGATTAGCAATCAGCTTCTCTCACTGCCTCCAAAGCTGCAGAGAAGCTCCTCATCACTAAATGACCCATAAGAGCTCAAGAACTTCACTTCATAATGACCAGCTACGTCAAAACTCCAACAAACTCTCAAGGAGATTCAGATTTCTAAACCATTTTCTTAGATTCATTTCCCTGCAGTGTTTCAGGGTTTCCTACCTTCCACTTTGTGTCTGTTTGCAAGAACCAGTGGATACACGTTACTGAAACTTTCACAAAGCGATCTCTCCCAACTTTCAGAGTCAACCCAACTCAAGTTAGGTACAGAAATGACTATAACTCCTTCAATGTTACAGATCTTGAGCTAAAAATTGTTACAAAACAACTTTTTAAAAAAAATTTGACCTGTTCAAGATGGCCGCCGCTTCTAATCCAACTCAGCAAACACAAAAAAGGTGCCAACTTGGGTAATTTTATGGATATTGAGCTGAAATTTGGTGAGGTTGTAGCTAAGAGTCATCTCCATCACATGCCCTGAGAACTACACAACAACTTCCCTTCAAGCTTCTCTAACTACTACTAAATGTCTCCTTCAGTTGTACAGATATCGAGCTCAGACGATGTAGTAGCTGCAACTCATTCACAACAATCACATTATCCTTACAGGGGTGCACACAGTTTTTCATTGAGGTACTCATGGGAGACCCTGGTGATGATGTTTGGTACGTCGTGAGTTTGGGGGGTCCGCAAGATCCGGACCGCGAAAGCACCTATGGCGTTTGAGGCCGGGAGTCGCTGGCTAAATCAGAACCACTCTTTATTTAAAACAACGTCAGAGAGCATAATAACATGAAGCAGTTCTATCGGGGAAGCTAATTAGCAACGTACACTTAGGTGTCGCAACAAAAAGAGTCCCCAAACATAGTTCTGCATGCAGCTCCGGTCTGCAAGGGCGCATTTGGGCAGAAGGATCAGGTATCTGGGGCGTGCATGCGTACTGGTGCGCTAGTTATGTGCACCCCTGAATAAATAACACTCACAAAAAGTTAGGGATTACTGGGGAAACGTATGGAAAATGTAAAAAGTTCACACTATTATATCCTGAAAGTAGGGCATTTATGTAGAAGCATGCATTGGTGAGTTCCTCGTGTCAAACAATGTATTGAAACGACAACTAACAACAGAGGTGGGTCTAACCAAAGGTGTCAACGTCTCAGTAACTGGTCATGTGACCTTGAGCATCAATTACAGCTCGATGATGACGTCTCTGCTGTTCACAAGTCGACTTGTTGTCTGCCGAGTCCCACTCTCCTTGAAGGATGGCCCTCGAGTCATTCGGGTTCTGGGGTTCAGAGTTATGAGTCGACTCTGCTGATCCATTGGTTTCTATGGGATTCAGGTCTGGAGAAAGTGCAGGTCGCTCTATTTGAGGTTCCCACACTGTTCACAATGAAATAGTGTGGCCAAAGGACGTCCACTTCTCTGACCTCTGAGCTCAGCGTCCACGTCCGTCTGAGAGCATCCGGTTTAAAGTGTCTCCATGACGTTGATCAGTTTTTAGTCGTGGTCTTGGTCTCATGAGGTCAGAATGTGAACGTCCTGATGAGGAGGACTGATCAGAGACCAGTTCTAATGGATCCAGGACATTTACTGGTCCATTCATGGTGAATTTATCAGTTCAGCTCCTCGTTAGAGAACAGCAGGCTGAGTAAAACGTCCTGAACGGTTAAAGGTTCAGAGAAGGTCACGTTAAGTTCAGCTAAAGGTCAGAGTTCATCCTGAAAATAAACAAGATTGTGAGTCCAAATTTCCCCCTGTGGTATTTTAGCTACACGACATCGGAGTATTTGCCTAATTGTACTTTTGGCATGTTTTTGACTTAAGAGTTAAATATTTTGTTTTTGTTATAAAGTCCTAAAAAGTATTTGTAATTATTTTGATAACATTTGCATAAATTAAGTATATTTGTCTGCACCGATGCTTATAAGAACATTCAAAACATGAGAAATATCCTACAGATTTAGAATCATTGATTAAATCTCGATAAACGGCGAGCTAAACGTCGGAATAATTAGAAAAACTCTGCCTGCAGAGACTAAATCTGTTAACAGCAGAACTGGACCTAAAAGCACCAAACAGGGCGGCGAAGATGTGGATTTTGCAATAATTTCGTCTGCGTTTGACCCACTAATTAAACCCAAACACATCATGTTATATAACAGCTGTAGATCTAAATAAACACAACATAACCTTTTCTCACTGGGAATCTGCCGCACAGTGCAGAAGAGAGCAAACCCAAACAGCAAAGTGACTCACACACACACCAGACTCTCCCGGCAAAACCTGACACTGTCCCGTAGAGATGACATCATCGCTCTGTGCAAGCCTAAAGGTCGCTGATGTCCAGAAGCCGGCCTTCGGCAATAAAACGGCTCACTCGCTCACATGGCTGCACAGTGACACACGGGCATGAAGGGGAAACATACGGACTGCGCACACACACACACACACACACACTTGTCTGGTGTCTTATCTGAGTGGCAGAATTCTGCCTGAAGACAGCAGACTTCCTTTCTGAAAGCCGCTCATTAGATGCAGCGTCGGTCTGCAGGGCCGTGAGCTGTAACGTAACCGGGTCTCGTCTCTTTAAATTAAAACACAGCTTTGTGCTGATGTCGGTCTTTACTGGACTCCATGCATCGAGATTTAAACGCTACATTCTAACATCAAAGAACTGCAGTCTAAAGTTTGTGTTTTTGACTGAAAATCTGACAGAATTAGGTACAGTAGGCCAAACAATAGGGTTTCTGTTAAAGCTCTGATGGTATAGCAAACATTTCTGAGAGCTAGTGAGACCTGGGATTGAACCCTGACCTCCTGATCAGTGGACAACCTCTCTTCTCCTGATCCACCTTTAGGTAAAAACCTTCTCTATAAAGACAGGAAGTCCAGGGAGTTCCAATGAGCTCAACCCAGGACCGACAGGAGGGGGCTTTCTGTCCAGGTTGTCTCAGAAACCACTGAAGATCCCTAAAGGAAAGCAGCGTGAGCCGAAACTGGACCAACCAAAAACGGGTCCACCTACAGCTGCAGGGGTCACCTGAATCAAACCCTTTAACCACCTCCTCACTGTGCTGTGTGACAAAAACGTACGTTTTACCAACTGATTTTCCTTTTTTTCTCTCTCTAGAGACAACTTTGTATTTCAGAAACCTAAACATTAAATTGAATCCAGCTCATCCCGACTCTTTAGAGCCGTCGGTTCAGGTTTCTGAAGCTCAGCTCACTCTCACTCCCACAGCGTCTCTTGGTGCCGTTGAGTCGATGCAGAATGCTCCGGCTCTGTTAGGGTTGAGCGTTTCGCCTGAGGCTGCTGCCACCGACTGGAACTCTGCAAATTCAGGTTGTGACCTAGTTGCACCGACATCTGCCGGGACCTGAACCACTGCTGGATCATCTGCAGAGGTTTGATCATAAAGCTCACCTGAAGAAGGTAACGAAGAACTGAACCAGGTCCATGATGCTGTTGTGCTGAGAGAAGGCGATCTGTTAAAGACATAGAAGAGACACAAAATGCACATTTATTAGTATATAACTGGAAAAACAGCTAAAAGAATTTCCATGAATCTATGAGATGCACAACCTCCATCTCTACAATAATACATCAATTTAGAAATATGAGGCTCATCTAACTATACTCACCTATACTTTATTGTCACTGAGGGGCAGATTTGACATCCGGCGGTAACCTGCCAGCATGCATTAGTGCACGTCACAATATGAAACTATAATTTTAAATATTAAATTTAGCTCTATAAAAGCTCTTTAATCTGGTGTTCAGCCTGATGGGAGCTGAGAGGAATCAGCAGGTTTTTACAGCCTGGTGGGAAACGTCTGGTTTCCAGGGAGCCGTTTCAACTTTATCAGTTTTACAACAAACTAAAGAGGAAATGTTATCTCAGGCAGAAACATTTGAAATTTTCTTGTTTTTTTTTTATGAGGACACTTTAGCTGAATATCAAACTGTGAACAAAATTTTAAAAAAGAAGCAAAAATCTGAATATTTCTCTTTTAAACATGAAGACCAAGTCAGACTGATTCACCTTCCGTCCGTTTTCTACCTGTTTATCAACCTGAACCTGGAACTCCAGCAGCAGGAGGAGGATGAGACATGGGATGGGAATTCCAGGTCCTTTAAGAGAGCCGGTTCTTTTGTAGCGCCGACTCATATTTTTTTAATGCTCAAACCATCAAAGATAAAGTCAAAATGTGTGTAAAATGAATTATTAACATACTAAACTATCGTTTTATTAAATGTTTATGATTTATATCTGGGCTGTTCACATTAACCTTTAACACTGATCATTTTTTACACCTGAAACTAACGCTCATGTCATTGTGCGCCAGAGACACTGACTTCTCATTTCTAATGATTTGTGAATAATTTATATGTTTAATTGTGAGGTAACAATATGTAATTAATTAAAATTTTAATTGATTGACAGTCCTAATTTATGTCTCGGAACAGAAAGACGCTCATGTCTGTCTGTACGCACAAAACTTTTGTCAAAACTGTGAATAAATCACAACCTTCAAGCAACCTGAAGCTATTGGTGGTTTTGCTGTTTGAGAAAATGTATCATCAGCTTTATTCTGATGCATTTGTTTCATGAGAAAATGAAATGAGTTTCCTCAACAGGATGGGCGGGCTCAGCCACAGAGATAGGGTGAGGATCTCGAACATCCAGAAAGGACTCGGAGTCGAATCACTGCTCCACCACAACGAGGCGAGGCGGTAGGACAAGGCAGGGTGAGGCGGGTCAAGGTGAGGCAAAGTGGTGCGAATCATGACAAAGTGAGAAGGGGCAAGGCGAAGCAAGGTAAGGCGAGATGGGGAAAGGGAGAGAAAGGCAAGGTGAGGAATAGCAAGATGAGGTGAGGCAAAGTCATGCGGAGCAGGGCAAGTTAGAAAGGGCAAGGCGAGTTTAAAGTGCCTGTGACTCCATATTTAAATCACTTTATATTAAACAGGTGTAATCTTTGATGCCTCTAGCTTAGCGTTGCACCATTATAACTCAAAATACGCTTTAATTATTTCCTAACGAGCAACTCAGAGATCAGAAGAATGCGCCGCCTTCCGGTTCTGCTGGGTTTCTCCTTATTTGGCAGCCTGACACTTCTGCTGCAGCAGGGGGCAGTGTCCAGTAGGGGGCAGTGTCCAGTAGGGGGCAGTGTCCAGTAGGGGGCAGTGCCCAGTAGGGGGCAGTGCCGTCGCGTGAAAGAGAAACGAAACTGAAACTAAACACTACACGATCTATGGTCAATGGCGGCAGCAGCACTGGCGTTCTCCTCGCTCCAGGTGTCGTGAACGTGCATGTGGGCGGAGAATTTACCATATAAGCAAGTCCGGATCACTATGACCTCATAGCGGGCTGGAATGAAAACAACGGTTTGAAATCTGGAAGAGCTTCTCACTGGCTGGACTAGGAGACAGATGGACGCCGTTTTTTGCTCTTTCTGGCAGGTTTAAGGTGAGAACTCAACGTTGCAACATGATAGATAAGTCAGAAAACATGGAAAACCAGGACATGGGACCTTTAAGCATGGTGGGGCGGGGCATGGCAAAGCAGGGTGAGGCAGGGCAGACCAAGTTGCTGCAAGAAAAACTGTTTGTTTGAATTAAAATATGTACTTTAACAAAAAAAAAAAGTCATCAAACACTCTGAAATCCACCTCAACCTGCAGGAAACCAAAGCACATTTACATTCAGGCTCCATTATTTTGCTGCAGGACAGATTTGTTGGACTTATTCTGACATGCTTGACGGTGTTTTGTAGAGGGAGGCAGCAGCTCAGTAGGTGGAGTGTTTGTCTTCGAAGCCCCACTCAGGCTGGGTCACGTTGTTGTTGTTGTGTTGGGCGAGACACTTCACCTACATTTCCGGTTGTTGGTGGTAGGAGGTCTGGTGGCGGCTGTGTGACTGTAACGTAAAGCGCTTCGTAGTCCACGACTACTACAGCACCATACGAACGCTGGACATCTATAGAAGTGTGTGTGAACGTTGGTGGTATTTGTGTAACTTTGTCCTGTTCGTTTCTCATTACGACTTTAATAAAAGTGATGAATAGGTTACAGTAAGAAGACGTTTGTGTTGTTTTTATTGTTGTTTATGAATGATTTGTGCTCGTACAGCTGTGTGTGTGTGTTTGTGGCTCTGCAGTGCGCTGAGAAGTAAAGGGTGTGGTCTGAACAGCTTATTGATTATCGCCGTGTTTAACGACTGCGGTTGTTGTAAATTGAAATGATGGCTCTTGGCTGGAGTCGGCGTGCCGTTGGAGAGGGTGTGCGAGAGGAAAAATTTGACAAATGTCCAGCAGATTATAAAGTTCGGTACAGGAATCAATTTGTTGACTGTGCAATTTCATTTGTCCCTTAATGAATAACGTTGCATTTGTTTCTGGACGTCCGGTAATCCATTAAGTCCATGCGTGTGTGTGTGTGTGTGTGTAATTCAGCTTTGAGTGGTCTCATAATAAGTCCTGATATTGTCAGGAGGTAATGATGTAAGCTGCTGCATTGGAGGCGTGGATGCAAGGCCAGGCTCTTTTCCCCCTGATGCCTGTATTAATGCAGGGTCCCTCTGGACCAGATTCAGCTTTTCTGCAGGTTTTTCACTGTCAGGCCGTTTTACCTGCTGGACAAATGCTGGTAAACCTCTTAAATCCATTCTGCCTCCTTTCTTTCTCTCATCTGTTCCCACAGGATTCACCAGAGACAAAGGCAGCATTACTGACTATTAGAGCCATTTAAAGGCTCCTCCGTGTTGAACATGTTTTAAATGTGTTGAGTCAAATAAGAGTTGTAAAAACTGGTTTTATGCCTTAAAGGCACACTATGTAGTTTTGGCTTGTTTATAGCTCCCCCTGGTGTCCGTTTTAAATCACTGCTATAAAAACGTTAGCATTGTTTCTGCTCAGAAACACCTAAATCTACCTGTTGAAATGTCTCCTCAGCCTTTATTGTTTTCTACTGGAGCGGTTCATCACTCCTTCAAAGAAATCAGCTGTGTTCAAGCAGGGAGAGATGGGAAAAAAAATCAGGAATCATGAGCTAAAAACACTCCGGAGCAAGCATAACAGCTAGCCACATTGAGTTAGCCTAACCCTCTGAGATACGAGACTTTGTGAGACTTCAGGGCACCGGACCGGAGACTCGGTCAGGTCTAATCGGGTTAGCCTAACCATATTTTCATGCCATTGGTCATATTAGTACAGACTGGCTCAACAAAAAAGATTTTAAAATATGAAAAAGTTACATAGTGTGCCTTTAAATCTTTTGTTTTGTCACCAGTGACTCCCAGCAGGGGGCGGGGCTAATAAAAACAAAACATAAAAACTTAATCACAGTACCTTCTTACTTATATAAATTATATTATTTTCACACTAATCTATAGCTCAACTCACTGGCCACTTTATTAGGTACACATGGCTAGTACTAGACTAACCCGTTTCTTCATAGTTCTTCGTGTCATGGATTCAGCGAGGTGTTGGAAACATTCCTCAGAGGTTCTGGTTTCAGGTCTGGACCTGACTGCGTTTTACTGATGAGTTAAAAATTGAATAGATGTGGACTAATCACCGTTTTTTTAATAAAACTTGACGCTCTGTTATTTTCCTGAGACTCCTCAGGTTGAAGAAGACTCATAAGAAGGAATCATTAAGGGACCAGGAGATGGTTCGCGCTCATCTGGACTCACTGGAAATGACTTCAAGGTCTATTTTAAGACGTTCATCGTCTAAATGAGGTCCAACAAATCAGAAATCAACCTGCTGGATGTGAAACCGGAGCGAGACGGCTGCATCGGTTCGGCTTCTCTGAGAAAACAAGGCGAGACCGAACGGCGCTGAAATAAATCCCAACAAAAGGGAATTCTCAAACACTCACACATAAACACTGTAATAACCTTTACACCGCAGCACAAACACCAGAACAATAGAAGGTAATTGTTTGGAGATCATGGGTCAACCGGCTGTTCGGGGAGTTTTTCCTTCATTTTGCTTCGTTCTTGAAACTCGAACTGCAATTACCTCAGCAAAGGGGGGGTGGGGGGGTTAAAAGATGAGAAGGACAGGACTGATTTAAAGGAGGCTCCAAGGACCCTGATTCTACAGAACAGTCATTACAGAAGGCCTACGGTGGCCCTCCAGGGACAAGCTTAGGAGCTGTGACAGCAGTGGGCTGCCTTTTATTTCCCTAACCCTGAACTGCTTGTTAAAGCCCAGAATGAAGGAAAGTGCTGGAGTAATCAATAAAGGAGTAGAAAAAGAAAAGAGTGCAACACAAGAAGAAAAGGAGGAAAAGAGCTGCAGAGGAAAACAGTTAAACGATAAAAAACCTGAGGAGGAGAGAGTGATGGAGGCTCCTGTGTTTAGATCTATCAGGAATCAGCAGAGGTGACCTGATTTATTCAGGATGATCTGGATAATATGACAAAACGGTTGAAAAAAGTTTAATATTAAAAAACAAGTGATGCTATAAACTTCTAGAACGACAATTTTTTAAAAATAGTAAAATTGTTATAGTAATTTTGTATCTTTAGCTTGTTTTTCATTTAAAAATATGCAATAAGAACGATTGTATGTATTCTTTAGATATTAGTCCTGTATGTTTGTTTTTTAGCACAACAAATTTATTTTTAGTGTGTTATTTTTGTAGAGTACATCATTTAAATCAGCGGTTCCCAAACTTTTTTTTGCCGCCACCCACTTCTATGTCCCAGCTGTGTTCGCGCACCCCCAATCCGCGGATGGAGACCTTTCATATTTGAACCAATTCCTGGTACCTACGAATCGTTAATGTTACAAATATTTGATACTTTTGAGTGTTTAATAATTAAATAAATCGCTTTTTACATGTAACCGGGGATTACTGTTGAGAGTCGCACGTCCTACGGTTATTGAATGCCCCTCGCACCGGTCTGGCTTTTCCCTGTGATGCGCGTATCTTGTAAAGATGGCGGGTGTGTGTAGGAGTGCTGGTCAAATGTTTGGAAGTGAGCAGGAGGTTACTACACTGATTAAGCTGATGGTTCGCTTAACTAACTGCTTAGTGTTTTTAAATGATGCAAATATTAAATCCCAGCTCCATTAGCTCATCGACGGCAGAAAGTAGCGCTGCATCTTTAGTAAAAACAAAAGAAACAAAGAAAACGACTCACCATGGAGTTGATTAAATAAGGACACACATGGAATCAATCGGCAGAGTTGTTACAAGCTGTCAAGAAGGATTCTTTGAATAAATAATATTCATTTGATGAGGTAAACAGACTAGCAGCTCCGCGAGACATCACCCCGGAACTAATAGTGAAAGTTATCGCCTTCAAAATAAAGGTCTGCTAAAGAGTTCACGTGATTGACAGAAAAAAGACTCAGAGTTCCTCCAAATATTGTCCCACAGCTCCACACAAATGTGTCAATGTGTAATTATTTCAATTTTCCGCCATTACATTTTTCATCTTGAGCACCCCCTAGTGGTAGCTCACGCACCTCCAGGGGTGCGCGCACCACAGTTTGGGAATCCCTGATTTAAATTATTCATTCTGTTTGTGTAAACTAGCACTTAGCAATGAGGAGTTCATGAACCAAGAAAAATATTGGATTTTTGAATTACTGAGGAGTTCAGAGGGGAAAAAGTTACATTTTTGAGTTTCTGGACAATTACTGGTTACACAGATCAGACCGGATTCCAGTCACCAACAGATTTTTTGGGTGCATCTTTAATACATATTGAAATTTGTTTAAAAAACAACAACAAAATAAACCAATCAGGATGTTAGTATTTTTTAATGAAGTTCAACCACGGCTAATCAATCTCAGCAATAATAAACTTTAGTCATCTTTATTTACTTTTTGCAGGTTTTTTAAACATGAATCAAAATGTGTTTTTAGGCAGTTTCCTTGATTTTACAGTGCTTGGTTGGATTATTTGTAATTAAATCAGCGTTTCTCATTAAAAACAGCAACCGCTCTTTATGGAGCAGCAGGAAGTAAAGGACCCTATGGAGCTCCTGTACACATGCTCAGTCTCAAATGAAGAGCTGTAGTTACAGCACACGTTTCCTCAAACCCTCCATATTCATGAGGACCTAATGACTAAAGCGAGTCTGTTTCCAGGAGCCACCTCCACCTACGTGTTATGAAAATGAGTCCAGCTGCTGCTTTAACAGGTGCTGCTTAAGAAACACGTCTGCAGCTCAAACAGGAAATCAAACTCACTTTTAGTCTTTATGTTACCTGTAAAGCTTCAACAACTCACTCGTGATTTGATATAAATCGGTTTAAAAGTTACTAAAATCTGTAGTGAAATCTCTTCATGTCTTCTTATTAGTGAAGGTTAAAGAGAATTTAACATTTCTGGTCAGTTCCTAAACTATAACAATCTGAAATACATATACTTTTTTAGGGGTGGGACTTATACGTTAATTATGATTAATTAATTAGGAAAAAATAATGCCTTAAAAAGATTATGCAAATAATTGCAGCTTGCATTTAAAGCATGATTTCCGACGCTCATGTGTGAATTAAGAGGCTGCAGTGGATCCGGCTGGACGCCGTAAACTCGGCCCTCCTTCCCGAAAACCAAAAGTAATCGGCTGTGAAATTGGACGGCCTCTAGCCTTTTGATTTATTCCTGCTCCTTCCTCGCCGTGCGGTCCGGTTCAGATAGAGACCCGACCTGTCCCGGATCCCGGGAGGCAGAAGTGTCTCTCCAGACCGTGGGTCGGTTTGAACACACTGCAAAAGAACGATTCACTCAGACAGGGTGTTTCCACACGGTGGGAATCTTTGATTGTTAATATTTTTAAACAACACCCTTCTGAAATTGTACTTAAAATGAACGAATATTAATGTCTAATTTTAGTTTTTTACTGTTTTGAACTGAATTGCAATTTAAATACTTTTTTTCCCCAGAAATTAAAGGAGCTTGAGTTTACTATATTAAAGTTTAGGTCTATTATTTGATCATAAACTAGCTTATATATTCGTATGAAGTCATTAAAATACATCACATTCAATCAATACATTACCAGTGAGTTGCTGTTATGACTATTTATTAGCTAATATTAATAAAACCTATATAGAGCCACCTGTTTTATGAAATTATTAAATTATAAATTATTTTAAAATAAAAAAACAAAATAAAATAAAATTGTCACTTTCCACCTGTAGATCTTCCACCAGGGGGCAGCACACATGTATGGGATATGGCAGGTTCTGATGAAAGTACTAATACTAATACTCCATCTGGCCACAATGGGTTAATTGGGATGGGTATCGGTATCGGTCTACCAATAATATCGACCGATATCAACATTAAAATGTAATATCGCAAATATCTATATAGGTCTACCGATAATATCGGCCGATATCAGCATTAAAATGTAATATCGCAAATATCTATATCGGTCTACCGATAATATCGGCCGATATCGGCATTGAATGTAATATCGGTAAATACCGATATCGGTCTACCGATAATATCGGCCGATATCGGCATTGAAATGTAATATCGGCCGATATCGGCATTGAAATGTAATATCGGTAAATACCGGAATCGGTTTTTGTAATGATGACACACATGACCTTCACATACCACGCACATATTATACATCAAACTGTTCGGCTACTTCTCCTCTCTCCCAAAATGTCAAAATATAACAAATCTGATGTATAGTTTGAGATATTTTTATTTATTTGGCACACCTTGCATTAAATACTGTTTGTCTTTTTTTTTTTATGAGGGCTACCTCGCTTATATCGGTATTAGTTTATATCGGTATTGGAAATTAAGAGTTAGACCATATCAGATATCGGTAAAAAAGCCAACATCGAGCATCCCTAAGTATATAAATATTAATTATATCCATCTATTCATGTTCACCATAAATAAATATCTCATTAATCATTAAAACACACACTCTCAGAAATGAAAGGACAGAATTGTACCTTTTTTGTCACTGGGGTGGTACCCTCAAAAGTACAATTTTGCACCTTTAACTGCAGGGTTGTATACTAAGGGGTACAAATATGTATTCTAAGGGGTACATACTGTATTTGTACCCCTTACTTTTGAGGGTACCACCCCAGTGACAAAAAAGGTACAATTCTGTCCTTTCATTTCTGAGAGTGCATAATAAAAACCCTTTAAATCATTGAAGGCAAATTATAAAGAACATCAAACCTCTAAAACATGCTTCTATTATTTATCATCAAATCTGTCCATTTCCTGCAGGATCTGACAAGCTAACGTGTTATAAAAGGATAAAGAACCAGATGATTTCTACGTAGACGGCCTTGTACCAAAGTCCAGAGGTAACAGATAGAGACGAGGGGCCATGAAGGAACCTTTCCCTCCATAGAAACCTGGTTTGATACATTAGAGATCAACAGGATTTAATACGTCATCACATGATGTGCAATAAAAAAGATCATTATGTTCCTACAAATATCCAGTAAAAAACAGACGTTTCTGCAGTCAAAAAAGTTTCAATCACAAAAAAGATTCTCTAAATCATCAAATTTATCTTTAATAAATATTAGTGTGATCTCTCCCTGCCTCAATAACAATAAAACACTGAGGAGTCAGGACCACATCAACAGCTGGATTAGTTCTGATGACTTCCTGTTTGGAGCCTCGCTGCTCCTCTTCAACCCTATGACACATAATACAGCCGCACTATCAGATCAAACAGCTGCTACCTGAGCGTGTGTGTGTGTGTGTGTGTGTGTGTGTGTGTGTGTGTGTGTGTGTGTGTTTGGTCCAGACAGTTAACTCAGTTTTAATCCAATCAAAAGGCCGGTTTGGTTCTGACCCGATCAGAGTGGGTGTTGTGTGTCAGATATCCGATTAGCCGAAGCAAACGGAGTAAATAAGTGACTGAGTGTAGTAATCAGATTACTGCAGTCCGAGATGTTCTGGAGCAACATGGCCTCCACCAGGAGCGTTTAATCAGCTGGTCTGACCGCCGCGGAGTAAAAACCCGGAGAGTTTTCGCTGGTCCTGCTGTTGTTTCAAATGAAAACAGAGAGTGAAAGCAGCTGATTTAATAAACATTACAGCTCTGACTCCTCAGATTTCCTCATTAATTACAAACAAATGTTTAAATGATGTCTCCGGTTGAACAACTTGGACACATTATTGGTTATTCGAATCAAAAACAGAGAAAGTGGGTTACGTTTCCAGAACGTCTGCGGGCTGAATTCATAAAACATGATGTTATGGATGGAAACAAACCCAGGACTGTCCTAGTTTCTGGAGGGAATGTGTCAAAAAGAAGAAACTAAAGAGCTGATTTTTATTTCTCCTGCCAGTTGAACCTAGAACAATAAACATACAAACTCACATTTATGGTGGTTTCCCTTCAGGTCTGTATCAGGTTTCATTTGATAAAGAGGCGTGATGATGTCAGGAGCTACAAAGGTGCAAGGTCGGCGTGACAGAGCCCATCAGATCCGTTCCAGCAGAACAAACCACCCAAACACCTCCTCCTGCTGTTTAACCTGCAGCTGACAGCTGGACGCCACCGGGCCGAGCCAGGCCTCGTGTGCACATGTTAAACACGCGTGTTCATAGAGTCCTGCCTCTAAAACACGGGTCCGTTTAGCTACCGGTGTGCTGTCACGGTCTGGAGGTCTGCACTCGTGTTCACACGCTTGATTTGGACTCAAACTTTACTCAACAATTAAACATCTGAGATGAAAGAGCAAGAGTTCAAATTCCAACCAAATGAGATCCATGTGAGCTTTGCAAAGCAGAAAGTTGAACCTTTAAAAAGAAAATCTGAGGGAGATGCTGCAGGAGCAACCGCCGACTAAAATCCCAAAATAAATCTGGGATTCACTTTATGCAAAAATCCAAGACGAAACAAAATGTTCTGATGTGTAAAAAGAGTAAAAACAAAAACTAAATCCACAGAAATGTTAAAGCTGATGCCAGTGGTTCATTAGGGTCACCACGGTAACCACACTGTGAAACACAGGCAGAGACGAATACACTCTAAAAAATAAAAGGTTGATCCAACCTACAAAAAAAAATGTGATAAGCAATTTGGTTTTCCAACTTAAATTTATAAAATCTGTATAAAATAAGTTTTAAATAAGCACAGTTAGCAAATAAGGATACGATAAAAACATGTGGGTCAGGAACAGAACTGATGGGATGATCTAACGCAACGACGCAGCAGGAAGAGGAGACCATATTAACACGTAAGGCTGGGCGATATGACCTCAAATCAATATCACGATTTATTGAGGAGTTAACCTCGATAACGATTAATGGACGATAACTATATGCTCCAAAACAAAAGTTGTCCACTAGCTGGAACTGTAGCAGCATAATTGCTCCACAGACTAAAATTTCCTGCAAAGTATAGGAGTATAGGAGGAGTCGTCACGTGACTGGCATGTGAGTATAGGAGGAGTCGTCACGTGACTGGCATGTGAGTATAGGAGGAGTCGTCACGTGACTGGCATGTGAGTATAGGAGGAGTCGTCACGTGACTAGCATGTGAGTATAGGAGGAGTCGTCACGTGACTAGCATGTGAGTATAGGAGGAGTCGTCACGTGACTGGCATGTGAGGCATGTGAGTATAGGAGGAGTCGTCACGTGACTGGCATGTGAGGCATGTGAGTATAGGAGGAGTCGTCACGTGACTAGCATGTGAGGCATGTGAGTATAGGAGGAGTCATCACGTGACTGGCATGTGAGTATAGGAGGAGTCGTCACGTGACTAGCATGTGAGGCATGTGAGTATAGGAGGAGTCGTCACGTGACTAGCATGTGACGCGGACTAGTTGAGTCGTGTCACAGCTTCTTAAAGGGACACGGACATCCGGAACCTACTCGCTTCTTTTCATTTTTTAAAATATCGAACATCCAATTATGGGCAAAATGACATCGATTAGAGTTATAAAATTTGATATTCAATTATTTTCAACTTATCGCCCAGCCCTATGGATGTTATATCTGATTATTCACATTTTAATTAACATAACTGTTGCATTTCACCGGACCAGCAGCTGCAGCACAACCTCCAACTTTCACACAAATAAATTAGTATCATCCATAACAAACTATTACAATTGTTCTAAAAGCAACATGTCAGAAATTCACTTTATTATAAAATGTTAGCATTAGCATTCTCTGTGTGCTCAGGTTGCAATGCATTATGGTCCATTTCTTCTAATACAGTGTACGCCGTATATACACTACTTTTATTAGACCAGGTAACGAGTTTCTATGACCCTAGATAGTGAATCAAAAACCCAGTTATAATTATTAATAGGGATGAACTGATACCAGAGTACAAGTACAAACATTTGAGTACTTGCTGATCCAGAATACCAATACGAGTACTAATAAACGCCAAAGATCTAAATCAAGGATTGTACACGATCAAATTACTGTTTATTTATCGAACCAAACGTCAGGACTTTGACAATTCAGACAGCATGTGTATACTACTGCCACAAAATAACTACTAGTACTAGTACTACTACACAAGTAAGTTGACTCCCACCTCCTCCAGAGTTAGCTCCAGGTAGCTTTCATGCTACGTTATATAGTATCGGTGTGTGTATTGGCAATAATCAGGCAATATGATATGTATCACGATACAGGGACAACAATATATCGAGATACTACAAGCAATACAATATATTGCGATACTTATTAATTTAATTGTTGGGAAACGGAACAGAAAAGTTTACCTTAACTATTATGAGTGTGTTTTTGTACATTTATCACCCCTCATTACTTACTTTTATGTGTCAGCTACACTACATATAAACAGGAAACATGTCCGTCACAAAACAATGCATGGCTGGAACTTAGAACCAAACATTAGTTCCACCCATTGTTAATTAAAAAATAAAAACCAATACTGTGCTTTAAGAATATCGATATAATATTGTGACATGAAATATGAAAGTAGGGGTTTTCTTACACCCCTACTCTATAGTATCGGTGTACTTTTATGAGTATACAACCTTAGTATCGGACCGATACTCGATACTGATATCAGCATCTGTGCAATTATCAAACCCGCTACAAATTTTCGAACACTGCCCGGGACTAAAATGCGTCCTAACAAGAGGTTGACCTACAGGTCAGAGGTCAAATCACAGTACAGAGGGTGGCCACTAAAACAAGTCATGAATCTGTTTCATCACAATAATATTTTGGCATTTTGAAAGCCTAAAGTAACAGATTCCTCCTGAGGGGACGATAAATATAAAAAAATATTTTTGGTTCAGCAAGAAACAATCTGAAAATGGATTGAGTCTCGAGGTCAGAGTGGAATTAAAAACGTGAAATATTCCCTCCTGGGGAAAGAACGTTCCTGGGAATGTGTCCAGAAGCTGCTGAGATTTGTTGTTTGCCTTCCTCGTATCAGCGTGGATCAGATGCATCAGACCGGGTCATTACCGAGACCCAGAACCGTCCCTCCTGCTCCAGCAAGGTCACAGAACCGGACGCCGGGCTCTTCTCGGGTTACACGCAGGCCTGTCGGACACGGGGGGCCAGATTAGCCTCAGCGCGGTAATTATCAGATCACCTTTCTGCAGCTGATACACAGAGCTCTGATAATGCAGCATTAATGGGAAACGCGTACGAACGGCGCGATCGATGGACAAATGACCCGGAACGAGGATCAGGACGCTCCAACATTTATAGATGGCTGGGATGAGGCGGGTTTGTGTTTCCTGAATCGGGTGAAAAGAGGAGGAGAAGGGTGATCATTAAAAAAAACAGTTAGGCTCCTTTAAGTTCCCTCTGTGTGAGGTCCTGTCAGTTAGCTCTGGACCGTCTGACTGGAAGTCAAACAGCCTCCTGTCACTTCTCCTCTCCGTCCATCCATCAGCAGATCCAACAAGACAATCATCCTAAAATATCACCGCGTTCATTTAGCCGATCACAGGGCAGAGGAGGGGAGATTTAGTGGAATTAGAGACTTAATCTGGAGCTGAATAACCGATGAAGAGGTGCTGGAGAAGCCACAGATCATTAGGTGTGATGGCAGGTTTGTTCAGCGGGTCTCAGAATAGCCCGTCAGGGAGGACGACTCCTGGAAAAACACTTTGAACTGGAATATTTAAAAAGGAGGAGCCGGATGACACGTTGTCAGCTCCTGGCTCTTCTCTTTCTGTCTGGAATCATAATCTTAATGCAGTTTCTATGTGAGGTGAATTCATTTGTAAGTTTAACCTCCAGACCTGCTTTTATTTTCTCATTCTGTCATTTAGGGAAACATTTTTTGCAAGTTTGTTTAATCTCTGTTTATTTAACAAGTCATTTTTTTTAAATTATTTTTTAAAATAATGTTTGTTTTCTGTGTTAATGAGGTCCTACTAATCCCAAATAGAGAGGTTTATAAAAAATAAAAAAAAAAGACACCAAACTGAAGCTCAGGTCTCATAATAATTATGTTTAATTCCAGTTTTACTGCTCTGACAATAAAAAACATGTCAGGTTTGAATGGAAATAAGGTGTTTGTTTTGTAGAAAGGAAATAAGAAAAAAAAAACCACTTTTTTCTGGGTTTTTTTAAACATAAATGTTCATCTACTGGTCCTTCTCAAAAAATGTGCATATTTCATCAGACCAATAAAAAAAAAGTGTTTTTAATACCAAAAAAGTCAACCTTCAGATAATGATGTTCAGTTCTCACTCAGTACTTGGTGGGAATCCTTTATCAGAAATGGCTGCTTCAATGCGGCGTGGCATGGAGGCGATCAGCCTGTGGCACTGCTGAGGTGTCTGGAGGCCCAGGATGCTTCGATAGCGGCCTTAAGCTCATCCAGAGCGTTGGGTCTGGCGTCTCTCAACTTTCTCTTCACAATATCCACAGATTCTCTCTGGGGTCCAGGTCAGGAGAGTACCACAGTAACACCATGGTCAGTAAACCAGTTACCAGTGGTTTGGGCGCTGGGAGCAGGTGCCAGGTCGTGCTGAAAAATGAAATCTTCATCTCCATAAAGCTTTTCAGCAGATGGAAGCATGAAGTGCTCCAACATCTCCTGATAGCTAGCTGCATTGACCCTGCTGACCCTTGATAAAACACAGTGGACCAACACCAGCAGCTGACATGGCGCCCAGACCATCACTGACTGTGGGGACTTGACACTGGACTCCAGGCAGTTTGGCATTTCCCTCTCCCCAGTCTTCCTCCAGACTCTGGCTCCTTGATTTCCAAATGACGTGCAAAATTTGCTTTCATCCGAAAAAAGTACTTTGGCCCACTGAGAACAGTCCAGTGCTGCTTCTCTGTAGCCCAGGTCCGCCGCTTCCGCCGCTGTTTCTGGTTCAAAAGTGTCTTGACCCGGGGAATGCGGCACCTGTAGCCCATTTCCTGCACACGCCTGTGCACGGTGGCTCTGGATGTTTCTACTCCAGACTCAGTCCACTGCTTCCGCAGGTCCCCCAAGGTCTGGTGTAAAATTTGATCACGAGACGATGAATCATCTTTTCATTTGCTTTTTTTCCACATTTTTAAGTATAAAAGGAGGTTTTGCTGCAGCTAAAATACAAAAAACTTGACTCTAATCAGGATCACTTTTTGAAACAACCAAACACTTGTCCTTGTTATAAATATTTACTATTATTTTTATTTATTCTGTATCGTTTTGGGCCAAAACGTTGGTATTAAAACTGTTTAATTCTATCTCTACCTCTCGGGATAAAGTAGTGACAACCAGAAATAGATAGAACATCTGATTTGAAAGCTTCTAGACTTTTGTCTCTTCCAACCCAGCATCCTCCTGCGTGGTTGCTCCTACCTGGATCTTGATTGGCCAGCTGAAGTTGGACAGGTAAACGTAGAAGGTGATGTTGTGGTGAAGCCGGAAGTTGAACTTCTCACAGGAGAAGCTGTCTCTGTGCTCCTTGATGTTGGTCCTCGCTACGATGGGCATCTCTTCACTGGAGATGGTGCCAGCTGGGTTTGATTTATGAAAAAAAAAACCACATGAAAACATTATTCATACAGAAATAATCTTCTGATCATCTTACAGCCCTAATTTTTGATTATTTCTACTAGAAGCTACACTTTTTTTTTAAATTGGGGAAATAATATTCTTTCTGTTTGCTTCGATAGTCTTGGGAATACATTTTAGGTTGTTTTTATAAATAGGGTTAAGATAAAGTTGGATTGGATATTTTTTTAACTTTCTATAGCTTCAAACGTGGGAAACAAATTAGTTTAAAATAATGAAAAACCAATGAGGGATCTAAAACATGTTTTAGGACCTTTATATTCAATATTAAACGTTTACGCAAATGATGGAGTTTTAGTTGTTTTGGTCAAATCTCAGCAATCAGCTCTCAGGATGCGTTACTATTAGCTACTAGCAGCAAATTTAAGTTTTAAGTCGCTTTAGTGTTGTTAAGGTCAGCTCTGGCAGCCATCTTGAATTAGGTTGACTCCCATATTTAACACCAAAATTATGAACCAGGATCTAATATGAGATTTTATGTGTCAGACTATCAGATACAGCAAGGCCTGATCTCAGCTCCATATCTGTAGAACGGACAGAGTTAGAGTCGTTTTTGAGCGGACTAGAGCTGAAAGGAGGCAGCCATCTTGAATTGAACATGAGCTACTTTGCTAGCAAACACAATCAAAGCACTGGAGATTTTTGATGGCAGAAAATAATAAGTAAAAAAGGTCTAAGACAAAATCAAAGGCATACTATGTAACTTTTTCTTATGTTTTTATCTTTTTCTTGAGGCAGTCTGTGCTATATGATCCTTTACAGGTTAATGACAAGTCACTCAGCCCCATCTGCTGCTTGGATCCAGAATACCACGTTTGTAACTTCTGAGTCTCCGGTCTGGTGCCCGGAAATCTCACAAAGTCCTGTATCTCACGAGGGTTAGGCTAACCCAGGGGTGCCCAATACGTCGATCGCGATTGACTAGTCGATCTTGAAGGCAGTACTAGTAGATCGCCAGCAATCGCTAGCGCCAGCCTGTAGCAAAATCTGTCGCTTCACCCGGTCGCGGTAAATCTCAGTCCCCCGCTCCGTCCTTTCACCACACACACACACATCTGCTCCTCAGGCGCCGCACACAGCAACAGAGACAATCAGCTGCCGTACAGGTGAGTTGCGTTTGCGCAGCTCCGCCCGATTTGGAGGCTCTGACACACACACCACGTCCGAAGCACGCACACACCATGCCTGAAGTGCTGGTGACGCGCGCGCAGCATCAGCGACAACTTATCGCTGTCTCACAAGTTCTCATTAGTGACGGACAGGTACCGAAACGAGGCGCCGTTTCAAATCACGTGAGTCGGTTCCCAGTCGGTACCTACCCATCCCTACTCCTATCTGAAAGAAAAACCAGTATCGACCAGAACCGAGCTCGAATCCCTCAAAATGAGGCAGAAATCTCCAGACCGTGGGTCAGTTTGAACACTGCAAAAAAGGATTCTCTCATCCAGGGTGTTTCCACATGTCTTAAAATATTAATAATAAAAGATTTCCAACATGTGGAAACACCCTGGATGAGAGAATCCAGGGTGTTTCCACATGTTGGAAATCTTTTATTATTAATATTTTAAGACAATACCCTTTAGAAATTGTACATAAAAACAAATAAAATAATAAAGTACTGTATTTTAGGGTCTGTCCAGTTTTAGTCAGGGGTCTTTTTTTTTTTTGTTTTTGTTTGTTTTTCAACTGTTTTCAACAGAAATGCAATTGAAATGCTTTTTTTTTTTCATAAATTAAAAAAAGCTTGAGTTTATAATATTAAAGTTCAGGTCTATTATTTGATTCTGTCCCCCAATAAAATTATTTTAAATGGAAAAAAAAAGGCTTTTTACGGTAAATTGCATTGTTAGTATAAAATGCAATTAATTGCAATTAATTAATTACAAAAGCTGTAATTAATTCAATTAATTTTTAAATCGAGTCCCACCACCGATATATGTATATATATATGCATATATATATATATATATATATATATATATATATATATGTGTGTGTGTGTGTGTGTGTGTGTGTGTGTGTGTGTGTGTGTATATACACACACATAATATATGGTAGATCTTTCGGCGCTGTTCATTGTAAAAGTAGCTCACAGGGTGAAAAAGTGTGGGCACCCCTGGGCTAACCCAATGTGGCTAGCTGTTATGCTAGCTCCAGAGTGTTTTTAGCTCATGATTCCTGATTTTTCCCATCTCTCCCTGCTTGAACACAGCTGATTTCTTTGAATGAGTGATGAACCGCTCCAGTAGAAAGCAGTGAAGGCTGAGGAGACATTTCAACTGTTGGATTTAGGTGTCTCTGAGCAGAAACAATGCTAACGATTTTACGACGGTGATTTAAAACGGACACTAGGGGGTGCTAAAAACAAGCCAAAACTGCAGAGTATGCCTTTTTAAATCAATGGTTAAGCATCACAGGTAAAGAAAAAAAATACACCTAAATAAAATCCCCATAATGCCATCTGTTTCAGTCCGCTCACCT
This sequence comes from Callopanchax toddi, assembly GCA_006937965.1. NCBI lineage: Eukaryota > Metazoa > Chordata > Actinopteri > Cyprinodontiformes > Nothobranchiidae > Callopanchax > Callopanchax toddi. The sequence goes on along the minus strand of SSNR01000089.1, from coordinate 59,131 downwards.
ATTTATAGATTTATTTTCCTCACATGTAAATAAAAATCCACAGATCTCACCGACTACGTTTTTAGAACACCAAGGCGAGGCCTGAATCTCAACAAGGTGAATTGATGTTCGTAGTAAAAGTATTTTCACGCCACTTGACAGTAATTCAGAGCGAGGTAGTAAAACGTCTCTCAGAGCTGAAGTCGTCCAGTTTCAGGCTCCTTCACAGCGTTTTCAGCACTTCGGTTAATGGCTGAGTTTTTCAGATGCTGTGAATAAAATATTTCCACCTCCTGCTTTATCAGGGCCATTAAACACTCCATAATGGACTGCACACACACACACACACACACACACACACACAGAGTGAAGATGCTGCAGGCCCTAACGCACTGAATCTAAAGGCGTTGAGCTTCTATCTTAATTGAAATCAGAGGGGAAAGATGCATAAAAACGCCCCTATGCTAAAATTCAAAGCAGCTGGATGTGTTTTTATCAGGATGGGAATTTCCAGGAGGCAAGCAGGAAGTGGATCAGGACACTCGTCCAGCAGCGCGAGACACCGACGGAGGGAAAGACACTAAATGAAATAATCAACACGTTGAAGTTTCACCAGACCTTAGAGGGGGTTATTTTATAGATTCAGAGCTTTATTCTAGTAAAATGATTTTACCTGTGGGAGAATCTTAATTTGAGCTCAAACCAGCACAGAAATCCAGGAAGTATCAAGAACAGAGCTTTGATTGGAGTTCAGAAAAACCCTCACAGGTGTTTCCAGTTACTCTGATTAAAGGGTCGCCTCATCAGGCTGCAGGAGGACACAACTCTGCAGGTTTTCAGCTCAACAAGCTTAGAAAATCAGCAATAATTGTTACAAAAAACATGTTTTTTTAACATAAACTCACCGATCTGGGGCGGTTTTATTCTTTACTCAACATCACTGAATGTAAAAACTGCAAAAAATGTTCCTGAGTCATCATAAAACGTTAAAGGTTTACCGCTCTGTGTGTTGGTGTCAGACTCTTTGAAGCAGAATTAGTCAAATATTTTTTTTATTGTTGACTTTGTATTAATTTTTACTTATATAAGCAGCGAAAACTGTAGAATTAATAAAAATGCAGGAAAAAAATCAGATAATTATCTGTAATTTACACATATGAAGACTTATTGAGGAAACTACACTGAAAAAAGAGAATAGTTGAACCAATTTAACTGAATTGTTTCAATTGGTACAAGCAATTGAAACTTAAATTAATAAATTTGTACCCAGGAATTTAAGTTGGATAAATTTAATTAAATTGCTTGTTACCAACTGAAGCAATTCAATTAAGTTGATTCAACCTTTTCTTTTTACAGTGTAGGAGGAGAAAACTGAAGGAAGATGATTGCTTTGTTATTTTTTTATGTCAAAATGTTGAGTTTTTAGTAGAAATGTTGATATTAAAATCACAAAGTTCAGATTAGGATTAAAATACTGGAGACTGAAGTGAAAACAAAAAGATTAAAATCATGAGATTAAAATAAAAATGCTCAGTTTAAAGTCAAAATCTTAGGAGTACATTTAAAAAAAAAATGAAAAAAATTGGAGTAAAATCCTAATATTGAGATTAAAGTTGAAATTTAAAGGATAAATAGTTTCATAGGTGACTTTATTCTCAACACTTTAACCAACTTTACACTGTAAAAAGAAATCATTGGTCTAACTTTAAAAAATTGAATTAATCGGTCACAAGTAATTAAATTAAGTTCTTTCAAAGTTAATTTATTAAGTTTGTTCAAAGTAAACTTAAAAATGTTAACTTGGATAAACCTAACTAAATCACTTGTGACCGATTACTCAATTTTTTTTAAGTTAGACCAATGTTTTCTGTTTTTCAGTGTAATCTCCATCTGATTTCAAGCTCAAACTGAATTATTTGTTGTAGTTTTTCAACTTCATTACAGCTGATTTGAATCTCAGTTTATTTTTATTAAATCTTTTGAGTTTAATCTCCAAAATAGAAAACATTAAATTCTCCCTTCGCATTCCGATAAAATACAATCAACATCAGTAAAATAAAATAAAACACATTTTTTCAGCTTTAAATGTCTCCTGCTATAATAAATGATTTAGTTTTGTCTTTTCTTTTTGAGATAAAGCCCCTGAAGTGTTGTGAGGTCATAAAGGAGGAGGAGCTACCTGTTGAGCTTAAGGACCAGCTGATGTTCAGGTTGAAGTTGTTGGAGGCGTTGATGGACATGTCCAGGTTTTTATTGGTCTAAACACAAAAAAAAAACAAAGTTCTGTGAGTCAGACGGAGACAGAACAAATTCAACATTTTAAATAAAAACTTATTTCGATCCACAAATAAAATAAATTCACGAAGAAGCTTCGGGATTTAAAGAAGCACTGAATCAAATCAGCATCTTCCTTAAACCACTTCTAGCTTGTATTATTAACCATTTAGTGGAATAAACGTACCTGTTCAGGTGTGGCCATGAAGTTGATGGCGGTGTAGTGACGGTCGTCCTCCTGGAGGAGGCTGAAGGTGAACTGGTAGTCGATCAGCAGGTTGTCTAAACAACAGAAACAGAAAAAAAATCAGGAAAAAAAAAATCCCACAAATCTTCAGGAACTGGTTTAATGTTGTGAATTTTCTCATCTCGCCTCACAGACGTTCCTCTAAACTCGGATTTCTCAGCATAAAAAGGAAAAAAAGGAGTCGATTAGACGAATGAAGCTGCAGCAGTCGAGTGTTTTTAAACCTGTGACGGAGCCAAAGCCGAGGTATTTTCAGAAACACGAGAACCGTCGTGGAGGGATCCTCAGACGGACGGATCAATAGAACATGAGCAGGATTCTGATTCATCGCGTTCTCAGAGATTTAATCGGTTCTGAACGCAGCTCTGATTGAGCGTCTTTGTGATGGAAACAATGAGGAACGTATGGAGACGACCTCAACCAGTCAACCTCACCGGGTCGCCCGCTGGAGGAGGCAGCTCAGGGGAGGAAACCAGGACGTTTTTATGAAATCCTTAGTTTTACTCCAGGTGGAACGGGACACACACCTTCCAGAAAGTTCAGCTTTTCTCTCGTCAGCTGACGGAATATTCTCCCAGAAGTCTCTGGGAGCACCAAGATGTTTTTTTACAAATGTGAGACGGTCCGTTTTTGTTTAGGAGAGGTTTGGTCCTTGGAACTCTGGTCATGGACAAAATCTTCGTCTCTCTTATACTTCAAAATGTAACGCTTCTCCTCTAAGAAGCTTTTACAATTCAAAGGCAGAAGTACTAAGTACCAAGCTTTTAAATCGCACCTAAGTCTCAGTTAATGCACGCCAACACAAATAACCTGAGCAGTGGCGGCCCATCCATAGGGGGCGCTAGGGCGCCACCCCACCAGTCCCAAAAGGAAGAAGAAGAGAAATAGGGATCACAAAATATAAAAAACATGAAAATAAAACTAAACGAGCCATCCATTATATATACAATAAGTGCTGTGTATAATATGCATTTAGGTGTAGTTTTGAAACGTTTTCTCACTATTTTTTACCAGACCGATAGGTCCTGTTTCTCTGGGATCTACTGCACATGTCTGGACCGGACGCCGTCCCGACCTACCGCTTTGTTTTCTGTTCCTGATGCATGCGCACTGGAAATCATCCTTAATGCAAAAGATAGGAGACCGATCGGGACGCAGGTCATAGCGTCCCTGACATGCGCACAACGGCACAGTCAAAACCGGAGAATTAATGCTTATTATTTAAGTATTTACTTTAGTTTTTATCATGAATTATGGCACTGTAACACACTGATAAGTCATAAGTGATTACAAATAAAGTTTAAAAAAAAAGAAAAAGAAATATGTATTGAATGACTTGGACCGAGGATGCTGACCCAGAAGCTCTCGTTTGGTTTCACTTTCAGTAGCAGGCAGCAAACGTGAGTTAAAAATGGAGAGAACTAATAGTTTCATCACTCAAAAGTGAAGTGGATCCTGGATTCAAAGAATCCTTCTTGGCAGCTTGTGACAAAAAGCCGTTTTATTCCATGGGTCCTGATTTAATCAACTCCATGGTGAGTGACTTTGTTTTATTACCAATGTGTCTCGCCGATTTTTGCTATTTGGTATCAGCAAAAGGCAGGGACCTACTGTTTTGTGGATTTATACCTTAAATAGCGACATATCTGTGCAGCCGAATGTTAGAGGGACATGCTTCCTGTTGAGTGAATGTTGCTTCATGTAGTTTAGCCCGTTTTGAGGCGTTTTATGACACTTTTCCTTAAAACGCATAGCGCTCTATGGGAGTTTTGTATAGAGTTAAAAGCTCGGACCTCCTCCTCTGATCGCTGGGTTTTCTCTCTCGACAAAGACACCGTTTCAAAGCATCAATCTGCTTTTTTCAAAGCATCAATGATAAATCTTCCTTTTTCAAAGCATGAACATTTCAGTCCTCAGAAGAGTTCCTATGGTCCTTCAGACCTGACAATCCTCAGGAGGTCGGTTTGGAAACCAGCTCACATTTACAGTTTTCTCTACAGTTTAAAAGCTTGGGACTTTGCACTTTTCTGTTTGAGTTCAGATCCTGGATGAGAAGCAAATCATCTTTAAAAAACATTCTTGTACCTTGTAGGACCATCAATTCACAGATCTTTTTCAAATAAAATCAGCCCAGTATCCATAAAAGTCGACCTCTAGCTTCTTTATTGTTTCACAACAAATTCACCCTGAATGTTAAGCTCAAGTATCTGTAAGGCTGGAATACACCGGATACCTCAGCGATGCGCCACCTTCTGGCTGCGGTGTTGGCGAGTCTTGTACTCACACAAGACGCGTTCCTGACACAGCGCGCCGTAGGATCTGCTTTAAAAAATCGCGCGATAGTCACAACATCACGCGGGAATTGAAAACTGGAAGCGGGAAGTGAATTCTTTGTTTATATGTGATCAGAGCTGCCATCGTGTGTTCTGGGAATCTAATTCTAATTCTTTCAAAATGGGTAAGTAAGTTATTTAATGGAACTGTTGTTTATGTGTGCCGTAATGTTTGTGGCGGTTTATTTCTGTGTGCCGTAATAGGAGCCATTCTGCGTCGTAACGTCGGTGTCATGGTAATGCCGGTGTCAGAAAGTACTCAACATGTCGTGACACACGCGCACAGCGGCGACTGGCGCTCCTTTTTAAACTGGTGCGAATCTTTAGCAGGCTGGCGGCGTCTCGCGTGTCTGGGACGCATTGTGGCGAGCTCTGTGTGAGTGATCTGATGGACTAGAATGGTTTTAAATCAAAATAACGCCGCAGCCACGACGTGGCGTGTCGCCGACGTGTCCGGTGTATTCTAGCCTTAATCCTATTCTCTGTGAGGTAACATGTAAGAGTATTCATCTACTCAACCTCCACATGGAGCCTTTCAGCTCACGGAGCAGGAAAACTTGGTGTCACACTGCAGAGACGGACTCTGTCTTATCACCTTCCTCTCAGCGCTGCAATCCCGGGGCGGCACCGAGACGAAAGCAAATTATGTTTGACAAACTCTCTTGTTTTGTTCGGCGTTCACGGCGAGTTAGTCTGAGCAGCAGATACCATCAGATCAAAGAGCAGATTCTTCTTAACTCCCCCCCCCCCTTGCAGGCAGATGCTGCTCGCTTGTTTATCCCATAAGGGTCTGCTGCACAACATCACAGTGCCTCACTTTTATTATATGGTGCAAACAGGAAGCGAGACTTGTGAGCACATGTAGAGTTTGTGCATTGGTTTTTGTGTGAGTGTACAGGTGTGTATTTCTCTGAACTGTTACCTGCACAAATGTCAAACAGCAGAAAAACATCCTACAGTTAGAGACTTCTGGACTAAGATTATTGTGTTTAGAAATGATGGAACTCTATTAGATTTGGTCACATTTTGAAAACAATGTTGGAACTTTTTGGCTCCATGTGGCAAAAGGTCCCACCAGATCATGATTTGAAATGCCAAAAATCAAGTTACAACTAAAAACTACAAGAATCAACGGGAGTACTGAAACCAGCCACTAGGGGGAGCTTGGATTGCTTCAGCTTTACTGGTCCTTGGATTAATTTAATGATATGTTAACTTCAGCGATCACCATTGTGTTTCTTGTAAATAATTCTTTATTTTTTATTTCAGTTTTTGCATTTAAGGCCAATTAGCTGTTGATTCCAACAAGTTAAAAACACATCCACTCACTACTTAGAGTTGACTTTAAATCCGCCCAGTGGTTCAGGAGAGACCAACAGGCTATGGCAGCCATCTTGAACTGGGATGATTCTAAAAGTGAATCAATGTTTATCCAGTGAAGACATTCTGAGAGTTTCATTCAAATCTGTTCAGTGGTTTATTAAATATTTTGATGGATCCCACTAGAAATGGACGCACTGCGACGCGAACAAGCTGATTTTAAATGGTAGCCAATAAGAACGCCATACTGTGTCCCAGTAGCGAGGTAGGGCCGTGTCACGGCGTGAGGATAGGTCACATAGTTTGGTGCTCAGTCACGGCTGAGACACTGTGGAGAACTTTACGACACTGATATGATGACTGAGCCGCCACCAGTACAGCAAAACAAAAACCACCACCAAACATGGTCGAGGAGAGTTCCACTGATTCATTTATTCATCGTTTCATTCATTGAAGAGTCACAGAGAACACAACGGTAGTTCTGACAGCGTACAGATTATCGTACTACCGGGCAAGTAGAGCTCACTTCAGCTCAGTGGCGTAGCCAGAAATAGATTTTCGGCCGGGCCTAATAAAAAATGGGTGGGCCCAAAAATGTAATTGAAAATAAGTGTATTTGTAAATGTCACTTTTGTTTAAGCAAATGTGTCTATACAGTGATTCCTCGTTTATTCTGGGAGTTACGTTCTAAAAATAACCCGCAATTAAACACAACCTGACCATCAGAACAGATGAATAAATCACTTCATTGATGTTTCTGATCGCGTCGAGAGAGAGAGAGAGAGGAAGAAGAGAGAAGCGGAGAGCGCGCCGTTTGGAGACGTCATGCTGCTCCATGGTTCTGATTCTGCAGTCTGTCAATCAGTTAAAAACATCTTTTCTACTTGTAAAAGTGTAGATTTTCATTCCCACCTTGCTGCAGACAAAGAAGCTCGTAAAGGGAAGGGAGCATAAGGGCGCTACTCATCCAGACTCTTGGAGTCAGGACGCACTGCGCTCCGCTATGGAGGAGATCGTCAGGACGCATGAACACTGTGCTGCAAAAAAAGTTTAAAGCAAGCAAATTTGCACAAAACATTCCGCGAAAGTACAAGGCTGCAAAATGTGAACTGCAAAAGAGAGGAACCTGTCAGAAACCGACAGAAAGACCTTTGAACAAAACATCTACATTCCAAATTATCCCTGGAACACAGGACAGGTCCTCCACTTTTGTTTTTTGAAACATTATGAAATGAAGATTTGTTTTGCCATTTCTTAAATGCTTTGGTTGACACTACAAGTCACAGCAGCATACGCACAGTTGCGCTGTTACCGTAGCTCGTCTGGAGAGTTCAGAAATGATTCAAAATAGCCAATGAGAGCAAGACTTACAAATGATGTCATAGTTATGAAATCACCACAACACATTCATGCTGTTGATGTCAAATTTACTCTGTTCTATTTCATTTCATGATGACTGAAATGAGATCCCTCAAAAATAAAACAAATATATATAATTTTGTTGAGGGAGCCATTTGATTGGGTGGGCCCTGGTACACAGTGGCTGGGCCCAGGCCCGCCCAGGCCCACCCATAGCCACGCCCCTGCTTCAGCCCAACTCAGGAACACGTGTTAGCAAGAGCAACACATTTTAGCTCAATGTCTATAAAACTGACTGAGTTACAACCTTTTTGGTGCTAAGGTCGATTGGCTGTAGCGGCCATCTTGAATTGGGTTAACTCCAAAAGTTGACCAGCTGTAGCAGCACCTCCGATAATGACTTTATTAAAGTTTCGTTAAACTTATTCAGTGATATTTTGCCAACAGGCGAAGTTGACTCTGTTTAAATTTGAAACCTCCCATCATTCAGTGCTTAGAGTCCATGATCAGGATGACTTCCAGCCACTAATACTCAAAAATGTAACTCTGTGTCTGTAAAACATCAACAAATCCCTTCAGTGTGTTTGATTTCTAAGAGCATCGTCCAGGTTTTATAGTTTCTCTCAGTGAAACAGAAACCTGCCCGTCTTGTAGAGGATGCTCCTGGTTCAATAAAGGTTCAAATAAAAGTCCCTTCTGAGGAGTCTGACAGCAGATTCACCCGAAAACGTGTAAATTCTCACTTCAGGTATCACTAAACCCAGAGGAACTAAAACACAACAGCAGCTTCTCACGTTCACAGACGGGTGATCTGATTATCATAACACGAGCTGATACAGCTAATATGAAACTAAGCACCCTGATACGGAATGAGAAAACAGAACCGACACCAGAACCTAATCTGATACACGCAAAAACAAACCCTCCGACAATGTCACTTTATCAGAACGTCTTATTGACGCTTCATTTAACGCTCGTTATCGACTCATTATTTCCCATTTGCAACACTTTCCAGACAGAGTAAAGTCTGCGCCGTGCAGCGCCGCCTCTCTAAGGAAACAAAAGGACGGCGTGGGCTTCATGTCGCGTCTAACTGGAGGTCAAGGCGGGCTTCAGGTAATGTATGCATGAGGTCAGGTCAGGTGACCTCTATCTATGAGGAACTCACTCAGCTTTAACCGTACACAAGCAGGTCGCCAAAGGAAAGAAAACGAGTTCTCTGTAAACACGAATACGCGTCGTCTCCGCGGTTCTGAGTCAACAAAATGCAAAGGAGATCATCCTAATGGACCAGAACCAAGCTTAGAACCTTCACTTTGTTCTGGTTTGGTCTCCGGTAAAGTCTGAATGATGCCAATCAGCCCTGAAATTATTACAGAGGCAGGCGGAATTTTTACCTTTTGATTCTTACAGGAGTTGAGAGATAATGAGGCCTTCGTCAAAAAAGTTCAGTCTAATCAGCGTCCTTTACTGAGCAGGAGGCGGGCTGTAGATGGAGATGTAACAACCGTCCGTCTCTGAGGGAAACAGACGGACGTAAACTATCAGACATGTTGGATTAACGAGGCTCAGCTCGTCATCTGAAGGAGAGGTGGAACACAAGCTTGTTTTTACCAAAACTTTATATCAGGCGGGCAAAAAAAAGGTCAGGAATTTAATGTTGAAGCAACACTATGTAGTTTTTTACACTTTAAGCTAGAGCATTAAAATTGATCTATTTGGTTTTTGAGTTAGAAACTTGACCGTCTTCATATTTGCCACCACTCTGCTGCCCCCTACTGGCCAGATACAGCACTAAACAGTTTTGGGGAGCGGGTAGGTCTCCTAGATGATGTCACTACTTGCTTTACGGCCATAGTTACCAGGTGTAGCAACGGTCGGGGAGGAGTGATGGTTTCGGTGAGGGTTTCAAACATATCGTACACCTCCATGGTGCTCTTCCCCGCTAGTAGGATCCGAACCCAAGCCCGACGGGTTCAGTCGGATTTGGTTTGAGTAATTTTTGTACGTATTGTATCACACTCGGACAGCAGAGAGAGAGACTTTCTGAACGGAAAATAATCTTACCTTAAAAAAAAAGTAAAATAAAACACCTCGTCAGACGACGACATCGTTAGCTTAAAAGTGGCGGGAGCAATGGGAGAGAGACTTCTTCCTGCTGGCGAATATCCTTTTTCTAGGCAATATCAACCATGGTCCCGCCTTCCTCGCCTGTGATTGGCTGCAAGCGCTCTCCTCCGATTGGCTGTGGGGATTTAACCACATCTAACCCTAACCAATCGCAGGAGAGCGCTTGCAGCCAAGGCAGCGAGGAAGGCGGGACCATGGTTGATATCACCTAGAAAAAGGATAGTCGCTTCCTGCTGCTGTGAGGAGAATTTACAGTTGAAATTCCACTTTTCACAAGTAGGGGGCGACGCAAGAAAGCTCCTAAGTGTTGCTTTAACTGGTTGAGAAAATATTTGATATAATTTCATCCTTACTTCAGATTACTTTATATAATTAACAAACAGAACAACACTTCAAAATGACCAAAAGGTCTCTTTAGGTTCTCATTGGTTGATTTAATTATAAGGAAGTCGTCAACTTTTATTTTTCTTTCTTGTGTTTAACCACCGAACATTAAATGTTACCCAATGAAAACCACAACCCACTGATCAATGAAGTCATTACTACTCAAGTTTTCACTTAACACAAGTGTTGCTAAATAAACAACATTTAGATCTTCTGTTTGCTGCAGAAAGAATCTTTTTATTAAATTATATCAAAGGGATTTTTAGAGGTTTTAAACCCAACAAATGATCAAATACTGCATCGATTACTAGGACTTCCCTCCAGCTTTCGTCAAGTTTTACTCCTTGAGCATCATCACCATGCATTAGAGGTTTAAGATCAAAAACAAGTCAGAATATTTGTGATGTGTTTTTCCCTGATGGAACCAATTAGTCCAGACCGGACCGGAGTCCCTCCCTGTTTCTGAGGCGTCTGGGACAGAACGACCTCGAGTCCCTACAGTTGTTGACTGGTGATTTCTTTAACTCTTTGGTCAAACATCCTCGTGGTCCATCTGGTTTCTGGTCATTCTTTCTGAAAGTCACTGACGGTCTTTTAATTACGAGGCTGTCAGTAATATCTGGAGCCGTTTTTATTTGCGTGACTGGGTTCTGTGAGCCGTCCTGGGGGCTCAAGCCCCTCTGTGTGCAGACTAACTGGTGTTAGTTGGTCTGAGCGGTGGGACGCTCCGTGGTCGTCTCTAATGAGACGTCCCTCGTAGCCGGCTGTGACGGAGTACGACAGCGGTTCATTAAATTGTTGTCGTAGCGATGCCTCCTCATAAATGCTAGCCTGACTGGGGGCAAACTCATTAAACAGCAAAGCTGCTTTTCATCAAGCGACCGGCGGTTCGATATGACAGCGTTTACTGAAGCAGAGCAGAGAAAGAGATGAGGAGCGCGGCCGTCGATACCAAGATTTATTGTTTCATTCATCAACATTAATTTGTGACAGCTGCTGTAGCGTACTCATATAAACCTGCGACTAGATAATAAGGCTGACATTTACTTCTTTTTGTTATGAGGCCAAACTAAGCAATGAAATCCTCGCGGTGTGGAGTATCAATACATCCAGCCTGATAACAAGAACGCTGTCAAACACACAGAAGAGGCTTGACTGCAGCGTTTTTAGTCTGTTTGTTTACAGCGCGGTCACATGACACAAGAATAACATCACTAAGATTCAATGTGACAGGAAGAGACCTGCTTGGTGGATTTAGAGGTCAAACCCAAACATGAGGCTCCAGAACGGATTGTCAGGGGCGGTCCTAGGGGGCGTAGGGGGGGCCACTGCCCCCCTGCTGAGTGCTGAGTCTCAGGCATAAGAGACAAATACTGTTTGCAAAATAGTTTTATTTTGAAACTTTTTTAAGTTTTTGTGTCCAAAGCAACTGGAACTGGATTGCTGTTATTATATTGCTGTAATTATACACTGGAATTTGAAATACTTAAAGACAATCAATGTAATTTTTTGTATTTTTTTTTTAAGAATGTGCCGCTCTTAAAAAAAAAAAAAAAAA
>SSNR01000089.1:23358-47537 GCA_006937965.1 Callopanchax toddi | reverse complement strand
CCCCCCCCCCCCCCTCTACCGTTGGTCTAGAACAGGGATAGGGAACCCTGGTCCTGGAGAGCCACAGTCCTGCTTGTTTTCCAGCTATCTTTGTTGTTTTTGCTGTTGATTACCTGCATCAGGTGTGTTGAGCTTCCGATTGGCTGAACACACCTGATCCAGGTAATCAACAGCAGGAACAACAAAGATAGTTGGGGGGAAAAAAGCAGGACGGTGGCTCTTCAGGTTCAGGGTTTCCTACCCCTGATCTAGAACCTCTACTGTTGATTGTCATTCTCATGTTTAATGAAAACCTGCTTGTAGTTTAACGTCGTTTATCTCTACATTTAGGTCAAATTCACCAGGTAGCAATGCACCAAAAAAGTCTAAATCAATATGTATGGTGTAAGATTTGTGCCAAAAAGAACATTTTGGGAGCAAAAGTGCAAAGTTTAAATGCAAAAATAAATAAATAAATAAATAAAAATAAACTACTTCATAAGTAAATATTTATTCATTCTAAACAAAATGCTTTTTTTTTTTTTTTTAACTTCTTAGCTATTCAAATTTTATTTTCTTGACTCAACTTTTTGGTTCTCACTTAATTCTGTTACTCAGATCTTTTAGGCTTTTATTCTGAAGGGCATGTTTTGGTTCTGCTCCAGGTTTTTGCTTTTGAAAGAAAGTCGCAGTGGGAGGGGCTTTTCGATGCTTCAATCTCATTGGTTATGAGGGTTTGGAGTTGTTGGTGCCATATGCCAAACAGCTAGCTCCACCTACCCCAAACCCTCATAACCAATGTGATTGAAGTATCAAAAGGCCCCTCCCACAGTGTTTTTCTGCACACCTCGTAACTCCAGCAACAGCTTTTATCTTAGCTAGAATTAGCAAACAGAAAAATAGCATTCTCAATGCATCAAATCCTGTCTAAAAAAATAAACTCTAGGTTTATTATTTAAATATTTTCATAACTGTATTTTAATTACACTTTTTTGTTGTTTGTTTTGTAACTAGACTTCCTGTTTGTGTCACATTTGGTTTAATTTGATCATTTCTACTTTGAGTCCTTCCGGTCTTGATGAAAAACACAGATTTTTACTCCAGCCACATGACCTAAACACCTAAAATAACACAAAAAGCTTCAACTGAAAGTGCACAGAGTTTCCTCAGGATAAAACACCTTTTACCTTATTTAGACAGAGGAAACAGAACCATGATGACTCACACAGTTTATATTAAATCCCTCCGTTTTAACGTGGATCATCATCTGGTGGATCAGTCCACCCAGAGCAGAAGTCCAGTTTGTTATAATTCAGCGTTTGTTGAGTTTCGAACCTTTTATCCTGGATTCTGACGCTCTGAGTGTTTTGGTCGAGGCTGCAGCTCTCTAAAGAAACATGGAGGGAATAAATGATCAGGGCTTTTTACTCAGTCCTGTGGAAGGAGGCAGCAAACAGCACGTTACTTCCCAAACAAAGAATCTTAACCTTCATGCACCGCTGGGATAAACTGTGGAGATTTTATAACAACTTATTAATATTTAATAGTTTTTTTAAAAGGCAAGATACTGGACCCCTAATTGCCCCCTGGGTGCTGTGAAAATGGCTGCTGTCTGCTCCTCAGGGACGGGCCAAACACAGAGAACAAATACATTCTGTATAGTTTATCTGTATGTGGCCTCAAGTCAACAACGTATCAGCAGCAAAGGATCAGATTTAATATGTGGGTCAGAACTGAAATAAGGAACAAGTACTTGGTGAAAGGAGGTCAAATATTGGGAGGAGCTGACTTTTAAATAATGGTAACCAAACCTACAATGAGGAGGACATGAAGAGCCACGGAGGGAGGAGACATCTGACATCTTATGTTACCACTGAAGGGTTTCTGTATTCATTATAGTAAATTTGAGTTTTGTGTCATTTTTCAGATAAAACAACAGACAAAACAGAATGTAAGGACATTTGTGTTTGGTTGATTATTTTGCTGTAAGAGTGCTTCTTGGTAATAAATCTTTTTTAATTGATAAGCCTAATTAGACACTTTTATTACAAAGTACAACTTGTAACGACTGTCCTTCTGTGCTGCTGGGAGGAAGGATGATGTATTTTTGCAACGAGAAACAAAAAAACTGCACAAACTTCTCCAGATGATTTACAGGTTGACGGCAAAACTGTCCATCTGCTGCCCCCTGGTGGAGGATCTACAGCTGGGGAGTGCCAGCTTTAATTAATTATTACTGTTTTAATGCTACAAAATAAAATAAAACTGATTATTTTTTACAGTATTAGCCCCCCTAAAAATTAAATTATAAAAACAGACCTTTACAGTAAAGCAGACATGTCCAAAATGCAGCTCGGGGGCCACTTGTGGCCCTCGGAGTGATTTTTGGGGCCCTCACTCAAAATGCAAGAATGGTAAAATGTAGTCCTCCAGCAGTCTGTTGATGCACTTTTTAACATTTTTAAGGTCAGATGTTTACATATGTGAGGCAGAACAACAAAAAATACAATTGAACTAAAAATCCTTTACAGACGTTAAAGGTTAAATCCATGTTTTATTATTCAACTTATTTCTTTTACTTTCCTGATAAATAAAACCTCAAACACTCATTGACTTTTACTACAAAGCACACTTGTGAGCACTGTTCATGAAATTTGGAATAAATATGGACTCAAATTTATTCTCAGAACCAAATACACTCTCAGAAATGAAAGGACATAATTGTACCTTTTTTTGTCACTGGGGTGGTACCCTCTAAAAAGTAAAATCATCATTTACTTGTATTTTTTGGTGTAACATTTTACATTTAAGAATTTTGAGTAGATTGGAGACAATTTTTTAAAGTAAAAGCCAACTTTATCAATATAATTGTCTCCAATCTACTCAAAATTCTTGTGTAAAAATGTTACACCAAAAATGTAAGTAAATGATGGTTTTAGTTTTAAGAGTGTACCCTCAAAAGTACAATTTTGTACCTTTAACTGGGGGTTATATCCTAAGGGGTACAAATATGTACCCTTTAGGGTACATAATTGTACCCCTTAGGGTGCATATGTGACCCCTAAGGGGAACAAATTTGTACCCTAAGGTACAGGTTTGACTAGTAAAAGGTACAAACTACAAGGGTAAACATGTGTACCCCCAGTTAAGGTACAAAATTGTACCTTTTGAGGGTACCATTTTGAACTTTAACTGGGGTACACATTTTTACCTTTGTAGTTTGTACCTTTTACCCCTTAGGATACATATTTGTACCCCTTAGGATACAACCCTGCAGTTAAAGGTACAAATTTGTACTTTTGAGGGTACCACCCCAGTGACAAAAAAGGTACCATTCTGTCCTTTCATTTCTGAGTGTGTAGAAAACAATCGACCAATCATATCCAAGAAATCTGACTTGACCCTTGTTTACAAAATTAAGGGTCCTTTTCCACAAGAAAGCAAATATTGTGTTCTGATCATTAAAATGTTGCATTCAGTACAAATAAACAAAATTCACTATAAAAACATTTTTTGCATTTTTTAATTTAAAAATATCTAAATTATGGGATCCCTTAGGACTGTTACCTTGGCGATTTTGGACCTTGTCTTGAAAACTTTGGACACCCCTGCAGTAAAGGGTTAATCTCCCTCCCCCACTTCAACACCAAAGCAAAAACCATAAAGCTCCATTAAAGCAGTCAAACGTAGAAAACACACAACACTCCAGCTGTAACCATGGCGACACCAAGGAGACCAACAGCTCTTAAGTCAGGTTTTATACATATTCCCTAAAGTTCAGAGGAAAGGTCATCTCATTGGTGCCATCTAGTGAGGAGACAGGAGTAAAAACACAAACCTCATCATCTCAATGCTCTCATCTCCTCCATAATCATCACATTCCCCAGAATCAGAACCCTGATGCTTCATCCTGATGAATTCATGTTCTGACGCTGCTCCCACTCCAACTCCTCACTGACATTGACAGAACTTGAACTTTCAGTAATGCTGGAAATGATGATGACTGCTCAGAGGCTGAAGATTTATGTGTGTGGGTGAGAAAAAAAGATGCCTGCGCGCCACAAAACATCTGTTTGTCTGCAGCGCTCCTCCTTCGTCTGCCCTCCAAAAGCAAAACCTGCAATTTGTTGCAAATGAGCAAAGTCAATGTGAACCCTGCTCGCATCTGGAAACAGGGAAACTAAGTTTAGATCGCCAACAACTTCATTCCTCCTGTCTGCCTCGTCTAAAAGTACAAAAATGAGAAGATATCAAGGAGTTGATATCTTATATGGTTTTAGAAATGTTCTGTTATGTTTTAAAAAAACATGATGAGGAAATAAAACCAGCTGGAAGTGTTTGAGGCTGGAATTTAATTCAGTTGATGTCATCCAATCAGAACTGTTCCAGCTCTGTTGCTGGGAAGACAAAGGGACCTTATTATCAGCTCTGTGATTGGCTGGTTTTATGTCAAATTCAGATTAATAAAAAGACAATGAAAGGTACAAAACATCTTGACACAAAACAAGAAAAATGATGCAAACTGGAATCAAACTGAATGGATACACAGGACAACTGTGAGACATCTCCACCTGTTAAGGTCAAGTGAGTCATATGATGTAACTAGAAAAGTTTCTGAAGAAACTTTGAGAGGGCGTGCTACCAGCGGCATTAGTGAAATCAAAATGGTTCCTCAATATTTTAGAGTCCAAAGCCCCATGACTATTTTAAACCAAGAAGGAAGTTTCTAGGTTAAAGTGTGTTGAAATGGCGGGCTCTCAAACATCAGTAATTTATTTGCTGAAATTCAAAGGGCTAATTCGTTTTTGCGCCATTTCTGCCGTAGTCTTTTGTGAATAACTTTGCGAAAGTTAATCAAAATGCTACGGGAATTTCAACCAAGCACCACATGAGCGAGCTGCTTGATTTGATATATGATTTGTATAGGTTCCCCCTCTCGTTAGCGTCCGAAATGTCCAAAAACTCAATTTCATGCTAACATGTTAGCATTAGCATGCTAACATGCTAATGTTGTGCTTGACCTGTCCCCATGCAAAAAGTGTAAACATTTTATCATTAGCATGCTAACATGAAAAAGTTAGCTTTAGCATGTTAGCTAACTACTCTATTACTCCACCGGTATGCAGAACCAACACCCCCTTATCGTACCAGGACTCCTTTCGGTGTTTTCTCAAGATGATTTTCAGCTTTTATGGTGGCCGTAGTTGCCATTGAGGTACGAGCAGAGCATGCTGGGAGGTGCGGGGCAGTGTGGGAAAACACACATGGCAGATGTGTTTAAGCTGCAGGATTGTTTCTGGTGATTTCTGCTCGGGTTGGGTGTGTAGGAGCAGTTGGTGGTAGAATAAAAGACTGTATGTGTGTGTGTGCGTGCATCAGGGAGACTCAGGTGTGCTGTCAATCTGATACTTACAGTAACAGGTTCCTCTGAGAGGGTTGCCAAGGTAACGGTTCTCTGAGTCACATCTGCAGAGAGAGAGAAGGAAAACGGTGGAGAAAAGAAACAGCATCAGCATCCTGTACTGTTGGGTTTCATAAAGACCTGTGTTTGTCAGGTTTTGTGTTCATCAGGGTGTTTAGAGGATTTCCCTCCACAGTCCTGTTTTTTAATGTCCCACACACTCAAACGCACCACACGACGGAGGGGAGGGGCCGAACTGATTCTGTTGCTTCGTGGCTCAAAAGTGATGAAAAGTTAGAAGATTTACAACAGAAACCCTGACTGAAACAAGACATCTGAGTCAATTATCTGAAGTTTAAACAGCTTCCACATAGACTCACAAAGCCACTTTATTAGGTACACCTGTTAACACAAATATCTAATCAGCCAATCACACGGCAGCAGGTCAAACTGAGCATCAGAGAGGAGAATGGAGATTTAAAGATGAGCTGAGTGTGGGATTTGAACCCACAACCATCTCTAGGGTTTACAGAGAACATCCTAAAGGTGAGTAGGAGTGATGTCGATAAAATGGTGAGGCCAGACTGGTTCTAGATGATGATGAGCAGAGCGGAAAATAATAGAAAAATTACAAAAGCAACAACTTCATCATGTCAACCCTTTTATTACACGTGTTTTAACAACTGTTGGAGGTTAAAACTGTTTTATGGTCTGTGTGAGCCTCTGAGTTATTCATCGTCTGGATGGATTTATAAAGAAAAACCAAACAGATATTTGCTGATGTTTAAACAGCTTGATGTCATTTTGTAATGTGACCGTACAGAGAGAAAACTGTCAGAAACCCTGGAAATATGCTGATTTATCACAAGCTTTGAAACAATAAGACATTAATCCTCTACAGCCAGAACCTCACTGGGTGGTGACTGGTGACAAACGGCGTTCAGAAGGGAGATTCAAAAATGTCTCAAAAGGTTCACGAGGGTCTCAGGTCCTTGTTGTTGGAAGTTTTAAACATGTTCAAAAAGTTTGTGAGAACTTTTTTATTTCAAAATGGTCACAGTCATCAAGAGTGTTTAGAACTCATCAGTTAGACAGCAGGAGGAATGGTATCGTCTCTTCTTATCTCCATGCCAGATCTCATTTTAACACCTCATCTTGTTTCACTTAGTGTCTCATTTTACTGTCCATATTTTCATCTTACTGCCTCATCTTATCGCCTTAGCGTCTTATCATCTTATCTCATTTTATTGACTATTAGTCTCAATGTTCTCCCCATGCATGGGTTCTCTCCGGGTACTCCAGCTTCCTCCCACAGACCAAAAACATGACTGTTACTTCACACCGGCTACTGTTTTATTGCGGAACGTCTCCGGCACTTTGCACCAAATCTTGGTGCTTCACGCAAGTTCACGCGATAAGTACATGTATAAACATAAGCTGCTAAACAAAAGCTACTCTCGTCTTCTCGTACTTTGGTTGAGGATTATTTATTCACTTGTTCTACAATGGGTAAGCACACTCTGTTTTTATATAGTTTAATGTTATGCTTAATTAAGTCTTGTGTTGTTTCTTTGTCTTTTAAATATCCAAATCATGTTAACTTTAGCAACGTAGCAATGTGTAAATACCAGATGCACCTCGCCCGCTAGCGTTTCACTTCCTGTTTGGCGCACGTAATGTCTTTAACTTGATGAAGATCTGCAAGCGGCGTCCGGAAAAAATAGACTTGTTGCGGAAAGTTAACTTTGCTACGCAACCGGTGTGAAGTAGCCTTTAGGCTGATTGCTTATGGTACATTGTCCCTAGGTGTGCCTGGTTGTTTGTCTTGTTCGTCTCTGTGATGGACTGGTGACCCGTCCAGGGTGTCCCCCACCTCTCGCCCCTTGACCAGCTCCCCGGGACCCTCTGTGAAGGACTAAGCGGTTGTAGAAAATGGATGGACGGATTCTTCTCATCATTCTATCTTCTTGTATCATCAACCTTATTGTCTGGCTATCTCATCTCATTTTGTAACCCTTATTTATTCAGGTAATTTCCCTTTGAGATTAAGAATCTCTTTTGCAAGTGAGCCCTGAAAGGCAGTTGTAGATTTAGGATCTTGTTCAAGGAAGGTTCGACGCATGGCCAGGCTGGGGATTGAACCCCCTAGGCCACTGTCGACTATACATGTAAGTCCTATCACCTTGATTCATCACCTTATTGCCTTACCTGATTTTTTGCCATATTGTCTCATCTTATATTGTCTCTTTATCACCCTATCTTGTTTAATTGACTATTAGTCTCAAAATCGCATCTTGTCTCATTATCTCATCACTTTATCGTCTCATTGTCTTGTTTCATCCCCCGTTGTCTTATCACTTTATCTCATTGCCTACAGGTCTTATTTTATCACTTTATCATCCCATTGTATCATCTTATCACCTCAATTCTTTTTATCAACTATCGGTCTCAAAGAACTTCCCCGTCTCATCATTTTATTGTATTATCTTATTTTTTCTCATTGTCTTAGGGTCTCAACTTATCACCTTATATCATCGACTCATTATTTTCTCATCTCCTCGTCTTATTGTATTATTTATTTTATCACCTTATTTCATCACTTCACCGTCATATTACCTTATCTCATTGCCTTCTTTTCTCATCTCTTCACCTTATCTCATTTTATCGACTATAAGTCTCAACATCCCGCCATCTTTCCTCATTGCCTTGTCTCGTTTTATCACCATATTTCATCATCTTATCACCTTATCTCAATGCTTTTTTCTCTCATCTTTTCACCTTATTGTATCATCTCATCACCTCATCTCATTTTATCGACTATAAGCCTCAACGTCCTATCATCTTGCCTCATTGCCTCGTCTTACAGTATTGCCGTGTCATATAGCCACCAGTCTCCTTTTATTGTATTATCTTATCACCTTTTATCATTGCCTTAGGGTCTCATCTTATTGCCCTATCATTGTCTTGTATTATTTTCTCATCTTCTCATCGTATTGTATTATTTCATCACCTTATTGCATTGCTTTTTTGTCTCATCTGTTCTCCTTATCGTATCATCTCATCACCTTATGTCATTTTATCGACTATAAGCCTCAACGTCCCGCCATCTTGCCTCATTGTCTCGTCTTATCACCTTATTTCATCATCGTATTACCTTATCTCATTGCTTTTTCATCTCATCTTGTCATTTATCGTCTCATCTCATCAACTCATCTCATTTTATCGACTATAAGCCTCAACGTCCCGCCATCTTGCCTCATTGTCTCGTCTTATCACCTTATTTCATCATCTTATTACCTTATCTCATTGCTTTTTCATCTCATCTTGTCATTTATCGTCTCATCTCATCAACTCATCTCATTTTATCGACTATAAGCCTCAACGTCCTATCATCTTGCCTCATTGTCTCGTCTTATCACCTTATTTCATCATCTTATTACCTTATCTCATTGCTTTTTCGTCTCATCTTGTCATTTATCGTCTCATCTCATCAACTCATCTCATTTTATCGACTATAAGTCTCAACGTCCCGCCATCTTGCCTCATTGTCTCGTCTTATCACCTTATTTCATCATCTTATTACCTTATCTCATTGCTTTTTCGTCTCATCTTGTCATTTATCGTCTTATCTCATCAACTCATCTCATTTTATCGACTATAAGCCTCAACGTCCCGCCATCTTGCCTCATTGTCTCGTCTTATCACCTTATTTCATCATCTTATTACCTTATCTCATTGCTTTTTCTCTCATCTTTTCACTTTATCGTATCATCTCATCAACTCATCTCATTTTATCGACTATAAGTCTCAACGTCCTATCATCTTGCCTCATTGCCTCGTCTTACTGCCGTGTCATATAGCCTTCAGTCAGATTTTATTGTCTCGTCTTTGTGTCTTATTGTCTTTTCACTTCCTCTTATCTTCTCGTCTTGTGTTATTGCCTTATCCTCACCTATCCGTCTCATCTTATTGTCTTGTGTCTTTGTCTGATTGTCTTGCCTTATATTGCCTTGTCATATCACCTCGCGGTCTCATTTTATTGTCTCATTTTTTCTAATCGATTTACTGTATGTCTGCTGGATGAAAACACATGAAGGAAACGCTAAAACGTTTAAGTCAAATCAAAAATTTAAAAAAGTAAACTTGCTTTCATACAGTAGTGAGTTGAAAACTGAAGGTTATGAAGGGAAAGACATCCAGAGAAAGGAACGCCATCTCAGAGTGACTTTAAAAGCCTTGAAGTAGCTTCCAGCTGAGAATCACAAAGGAATTAAGAGGAACGAAGTCTGTTTCAGTTTAAGGTCATAAATGTGATGTCAAAATTACATCAGCTTCTATTTCGAGAAGAAAAGAAAAGCGTTTCTCAAATATTTTAATCACATTTTCACCAGAAAGTTCCAGCTTTTAAATAAATTCATGGTTTGAGTGGATACACTCAGAGTGAAGAGGACCTGGTTAAAGGAGTCTGATGATATGTTTACTATCAGATGTAACAGTGATTTCCAGATGTGTTCACTCATCTTATCAAACACTGCAGAGACGAAGCAGGAGCCAAAATACCAGCAGTTCAGATCAAGTTGTTTCTGATTTTATTTTAGTAAAATGAAAATATACCAGCGCACCTACATTTCTGATATTTTTCTACATTTCAGTCTTAAGATGTCTTCTTCTGAGCAAAAGACAATAAAACTAATATTTGTACAGCTGGCATTTAACTTTTTCCAATTTTTCCTTTTAGTAAAGTCACTTTTGTGACTGATGATCACCCGCCATGAACAGGTGGGCGATAATGTTTTTACCCATATTAAACTGTTAGCAAAATACCTCTTAGCCCTTTTAATGGAGCTCTCTAAAAGTAACGATTGGAGGAACAACTATTGCCTTAAACCTAATTCAAGATGTCTACCTTAGCCAACACAAAAATGGCTACAAGTCAGTCAGTTTAACAGATACTAAACTCCAATTTGGTGTTGTAGTAGTTAAGAATAATTCCCGTCACATACTCCAAGTACACACAGATTACCCAAGATCTTTGCTTTAAACTTGTCCTTTAACTATTAGTCAACATCACATGTTGTTTAGCAAAATATCTCATAAACCAGAAGAAGTATTTTAATGAAACTCTCAGAAAGTAAACACTGGATGTTTAACTATGACTGCTTAACCTTTAGAGTCATTCAAGATGGCCTCCATACCCAACTGACCTTAGCTAAATGGCTATAACTAATAATGAGCTACAATGTTGTGGGTTAGCAGATGCTTTTATCCAAAGTGTCAACAATTAGCCTATCAGCCATGTTGTAATCTGCGGGGGAAACTGGAGGAAATCCTCACATGCACGGTGAGAACATGCTAACTCCACGCAGAAAGGCTGCAGCCGGGAATCAAACCTGTGACCTTCTTACTGCGAGGCAACAGTGCTACTCACTGCGCCACCATGCAGCCTAACATAAAACTGTCACAAGATAACAGAAGATTAGCTTAGTTGACTTACTTTGGTATGAAACGCTGTGGATGATATGCATTCCTTGGAGGCATTTAATTAAAAATAATAATTTTCTAGCAAGAATTTGCTTCTAAAAAGTGTTGTAGAGCAAACATCTAAAAGTAAGAAATCTAGAAGTAGAATCAATATTTGGAGAATTTAAGGCTTTTGTGATGAAAACCAAACAAATTAAAATATCACTGTTAAAAATATGCTAAGAGAAAAAAAACAACAAATGCATCATGTACTGAAGGAGAGAGTGACGATGTAATCATGTGCACAGACACGCCAACATGGACAAAAACAAACTGCTTTAGCTAGCAGCTCCATTAGTTCTGATTATTTGGGACTTTGCATCGATATGCAACCTGCTGCAGCTTCAGGGCGCCCACCATCCACCCGCAGAGGGAGAATCAGTCATTTAAAGTCAAAACCAAAAACAAATGTTCCTCGACATTTTAGAGTGACTCAAACGCAGGGAGAGACGCGGTGACGGAGGGACATTTAGAGGAAGAGGAAAGGGAACACGACTGCAGCAAAGCAAACACACACTTTAACTTTAAACCTCTACAGAAACAAAACCAATGAGATATTTGTGTTGGAGGAGAAAAATGAGCAGGAGCCCAAATCAAACTCAGCGTTTACTCGTTCTCAGCAGGAGCTGAAGATCGTTCCACGTTTTCTACAGAACAAACGCGTTGTTTACTCCGACATATGGTCGGGTTCATCTTTCACTCAGCAGTTTTCCTGTTTGTTCTGCTTGAATCAAACAGTGGTGATCATCCTCCGCTGATTTGACATGTTGCTTACAGCTGGTGGAGAAACTGGTGAATTTTCAGCTTTTAATAGAAGTCTGGTTCACATTGGGCTAAAAACAGAATCTGGAAACAGGAGTTCTGTTTTCTGATCTATAGAGCTGGACCTGAACCAGGTGAGCGAACTGTTTAACAAACAGTCAAAACCAATTCAACTCTAATTTGACACTTGAGGTTCGTCTTCTGGTCTCCTGATTACATTAGAACAGAGGAGCTGAACATGGGAGTTAGTTCTGTTTCCCATTTCATCCTAATGCTACTGAACCCAAAAACACCTCCGGAGTCACTTTGAATAAAAACCAGCTAGATGACATCATGTAATATAAAACTATGTTTATTTATTAGAACTGCTGGGTCACATGTTAACAGCATGTGTTTAGAATTTGTCAGCCTCCATTGAGATTCAGGATTAAATCTGACAGAATCGTTTTCAGAGTTTCTCGGTCAGAAGGCCACGTTTCTCTGCCCTCTGCCTTCGCGTCAGGAGCTAAACATTCAGGATCAGGTTCTTCTCAGGGTAGCAGTGATGAGGGTCAAAGTTCAGGGCTACGTGGTCAAACTCAAGATGTTTCTTTGTGCTGCTGTAACCAATATAATTCATATTTGGAAATGTCAAAGAAATTATTTTCATTTTATTAAAGTCTGTCAGCTTCAACAGGAACTGCAATAAAACTAAAAGCAGATTTAAAGGTTTTCTGTGCAACAATGAGTTATTTGTATTACAACAAATAATATCAATAAATTCAACAGAATCCTATTGATATATTTTATAGGCATGACTTTCATTTAGGGTTTATTTTACCTGGACCCCACCTCACTTTTTAGAACATCATCATTAACTAGATTCATTTTTATTGAACTTGCTAGAAATTATACTAATCTGGACATTTGTTCACCTGTTAAATATTAAAGATACTGTTAAAAACCCTAAACATCTGTTCTAGAGGGGACAATGTAAACACAGTAATATACTGATTATACATACAGACAGATGAGATGAAATGAGAGGTAAGGTACGGGATGAGATATGAGATAGAATGAGATAGGATTAATAATAAAGTGAAAGATAAGAAAAGATTAGGCAAAATATGAGACAAGACATGAAATAATGGAGGAGAGATGATATGGAAAAATGAGGTGAGAAATTAGTTTATGTATGATGAGATGAGATATAACAAAATGAGAAATTAGATGATATAAGAAATATGATGCAAAATGTCGAGATGAAATGATATACATGATATGTTGTGATGAGATATAGAGTTAGATATTAATAGATTAGCTGAGATATGAGATGAGGTATGATGAGATGGGTTGCGACATGAGATGAGAAATGAGTAGATTAATTGAGATAAAAGATGTGACATGATAAGATGAGCTTTGATACGAGATGAGGTATGATGACATGAGTTGAGATAGCAGATGAGATATGATGAGATGAGTTGAGATACAAGATGTGACATGATGACATGCATTGAGATAACAGATGAGGTATGATGAGATATGAGATGAGATATGAGATGAGACATGATGAGATATGAGATGAGACATGATGAGATGAGATATGATATAATGAGATATGAGACGAGACACGATGAGATATGAGATGAAGTATGATGAGATGAGATATGAGATGAGGTATGTTGAGATATGAAATGAGGTATGATGAGATAAGATATGAGATGAGGTATGATGAGATATGAGATGAGATATGAGATGAGGTATGAGATGAGGTATGATGAGATGAGATATGAGATGAGGTATGATGAGATGAGGTATGAGATGAGATATGAGATGAAGTATGATGAGATGAGATATGAGATGAGACATGATGAGATGAGGTATGATGAGATGAGATTTGAGATGAGGTATGATGCACTGAGATATGGGATGAGCTATGAGAGAAGATATTAGAAGGAAATGAGATGAGAAATGAGATGAGGCATGATGAGATGAGGTATGATGAGATAAGATATGATGAGATATGAGATGAGGTATGATGCACTGAGATATGGGATGAGCTATGAGAGATAAGATATTAGAAGGAAATGAGATGAGAAATGAGATGAGGCATGATGAGATGAGGTATGATGAGATAAGATATGAGATGAGGTATGATGCA
The DNA here is from genome assembly GCA_006937965.1 of Callopanchax toddi. Taxonomy (NCBI): domain Eukaryota; kingdom Metazoa; phylum Chordata; class Actinopteri; order Cyprinodontiformes; family Nothobranchiidae; genus Callopanchax; species Callopanchax toddi. The sequence goes on along the minus strand of SSNR01000089.1, from coordinate 33,735 downwards.
CTGAGATATGGGATGAGCTATGAGAGATAAGATATTAGAAGGAAATGAGATGAGAAATGAGATGAGGCATGATGAGATGAGGTATGATGAGATAAGATATGAGATGAGGTATGATGCACTGAGATACGGGATGAGCTATGAGAGATAAGATATTAGATGGAAATGAGATGAGATATGAAATGAAAAATTGGTTGAGATGAGAAAGGATGAAATATGAGATGATATATATTTGTATCACTCTTTGCTATAAGGTGAAAGGTGAGCCATTAAATCTTTGTCAGAGAAGTTTCACTGAATGAACATCAACTGATAAATGTTTGAGTCAACCCAATTCAAGATGGCTACCACAGCTAATCAACCTTAGTTAATTCAAAAATTACTATAACTCTATCAGTTTAACAGATATTACGTCATTAAGTGTCATTTACAACATACTATGGCCCTGTCCCAATACTCGCACTTTTCCCCTTGTGCCCCTCAGTTGTGCGTTCCAGTGGAGGAGCGCAAAAGCATAGGATGTACCGATTCTCTTGGGTGGAGACTCCAGACCTTGTCCCCGCCCCCTTTTACACCCTTGCTACGCAAGGGAAGTCCCGAAGTCCGCTGAAGGGTATTACCCATAATTCCAAGTGCACTTCATAGAGGAACGTAGGGTGGAAGTGCGAGCATTGGGACGGGGCCTATGAGTTCTAACAGCTCACGTGATATCTTGTGATATCATGTGATTTGACCAAAACATCTAGAACTCCATCAATTTTTTAAACATAAGTTTATATTTCTGGCATGAAAAGCAGCAGGTGATATGTGTTGCTTCAAGTATTAAAAAAAACAAACTGTAAAGTCTGCAGGCATGTTTGTGGTCCTAAATCTCAGAAGCAAACTTTTCCACAGACCCAAAAAGAATAAAGCTCCTAATGTTGTCTGCAAGGCTGTTTTAAATCATTTGAGCTTAATGAAATGATGTGATCTGAAGCCTTTTTCCTGATATGATATAGTGAGTGAGTGTGTTATGGATTTAACATGGACATTTTTTTTTTCAGATTTTGTGCCAGAACTGTAGACAAAAACGTTTCTGAGTGTATAAATCAAATAAAGGAAATAAACTAGGGTCAACAAAGAAATACAACCCCCCACTCCCCAAAACCCTCTTTGGGATCCAGTATTTGGTTCGTCCCATTAGAATTACTGTAGTAACATAAAAGTGCAACCTGGCAAACAGACAAAGAGGCCAAACAGCAGCTTCTGAGGATATTAATGAAGCTGCAGGAACAAAGGAACTGAAACTTTATATTTGGGAGTCTTCTGTTTATCTAAATTAAAAAATGCTACAAGTTTAAACAAAAAGCCAAAACACTTTCCCACATCCTGAATCATCATGCTGTGTGCTAATACTTTCCACTGAAAACCACACACACACAACAGCGTTCTCCCCGTCTCAGCTTTCCAACTTCGCCTGCTAGATTTATTGATGCAGCACTTTTCAGTCCGTCTTTGTGGTGCGTTCGCCCGCCAAGCCATTTAGAATATTGTAGTGCTGCAGCGGTCAATTCTGGCACAGTCAGGAGAAAACACACACACACACACACACACACACATTTCACCATCCTGGTAAACAAAAACTAATTTCTATATCAGCTTTCCTAAACTTTTACTGTTTTAAAACTGTCCCAAAAACTTGTAAATGTAAATTTAATCCCCTAAGGAGCTTGTGTTGAAAGAACAGGGATAAATCTGGAGGTGTTACATCAGGACGTCGGTGCACTCACAGCTGACACTGGTCCCCCTTGACGCCCTTGGTGGTGCAGAAGCACTTCCCCGTGTTGACATGACACACGTTGGCGTGGCTGTTACACTTGCAGGCTGCAAAGGAAAAACAAAGGATGAAATAATGGATTGTTCTAAAATCCCTAAGTGGAATCTGTTTTAAAGAACTTAACAAAAATATTGGTGAATTGTCCTTCGGGTGAGACAGTAATCCTGAGCTGCTGCTCTGAGTCCAGCTCTGTTTGAACACAATAATCCTTTATGCTGGGCTTACACCTAACGATTTTCACGGTCGCAGACTAAAGACTGCCAGTCTTTAGGAATCGTACCGGAGTCTCTGCGCGCTCCCGTCGTCGCGGTCGTTAGATGTAAGGGGATAATCTGCAGTCGGCGACCCGATTTATGCCAGTCTTTCTCCAGTCTTTCATATCCAACCTGCTAGATATTTTTTGTAGTCGGAGTGTAGTCGGAGTGACGTACAACAAGCAAAAACCAATAGGATTCGTTCTCACTGCAGAACCAGGAAGCCCTGTCAGTCATAAGCCAACAAAACAAGACCTTCTGTCCCGTTTATGCAGCCAAGATGGCGCCCATATTCTCTGACGCTTTCTCTTCTTTTTCTTTTCACTACAAACGACTGCAGTGGCAAAAGCTAAAGTAGCTAAAAGCTGCTTCTCCTCCATTTTTAACTTCTACAGAGTGTAATAACTTGGGAACTGGACTTAACTGTTATTATATCCATAACAGCAGATGACGGAGAGTCAGCGTTCATCTTGGGAAACTTTATTGACAACACAAAACCCGGACATAAAACTCGGATAATAAAATCACCACTAGATGGCGCTGTGTAACCACAAATAAAATAGAATTGCCCAGCAGAACAAATATACTCTCTTTATATCAACATAATATAGTATCACTATATCACACAGAGCATGATGGGAGGAATTTTGTGGGAATGAAATCCTGACATAATCTAGTTGCAGTCTTGTAATTAGTGTTCCTACAAGATTCAGTCTTTATAAAATCTTTAGTCTGAGACTAGTCGACTGTTAACCCGAGTCTTTAGATGTGAGCTGGTAATCTTTTAGAGTCTTTTCAAAATCTTGTCAAAGTCTTTAGGTGTAAGCCCAGCATTAACGGTGTGATTAATACGTCTCCTGGTGTGGAAATGAATGCAAACAAAGACTGAGGGAGGAAAAATGGAGGCTGTGTGGAGGAAAAGGGAAGAGGGTGAAGAAGAGAAATAGAGTCAGAGGATGAAGGAAGAGAAATTAACAGTCACTTCACCTTCAGAGGGTTTCCAGATAACATGATGAGGGGATTTTCCTACAAATTCATATAACATTTTAAAAGATTTGTTTTTTGTACAAAACGATTTATTTATGTCAATAAATGCATCAAAAAGTGTGCTCACCAGGACTAGACATGTCAGAATAGAATAATACACCTAATTAGCCTAAAAGGGAAATTTTGGTATTTAAATGATCTAACATATATGTTTTTTATATGTTAATTATATTTATTTACTTTGTAGGCACTTTAATCCAAAGCAACTCACAATAACTCACCTATCAGGCATTTTGTGGTTGCAAAAATTTTTTTAAGGAAAATAGTCAAACTTTCAGCTGTAATCAGACTGAATCTATACTTTAAAATAAAAAAACCTAAATGTATAGCTGTACAGGTCATAAAGTTGCTTCATTATGTCTCTTCATTTTTAATATTTGTTTCCCAACCCCTCCCAAGGCTGTCTTAGGTTTCTCGCACTGACTTACACAAACAAACGGGGGCTTGTCCGGGATCTAAAGACCGAACCCCTCACTAAAACCAAGAATTACCCTCAAAAGTCAAAGTTGTCTCAGTGTCTTGCACTGGTTTACAGAAAAAACATCATCCATCAAAACCTCAGATCAGCTGATTTTACACATCCTAAAGATGTGCTGTGAAGTCAGAGCGGAGAGAGCTTTCAAAGTAGCAGCTCCTAAACTACGAAACGCTCTGCCCCTGGAAGTCAGACAGGTCACCTTGTTAACCGTTTTTAAAATCTTATTTAAAAACTTGATTTTAACACAGCATGAACTCTTATACTTGTCCTATTTTATTTCCTCTTGTGTTTTAACTTCTTCGTTTTGGTCCTTTTATCTGATGTGTTTTGATTATCTGTACTTTTTACCAAATGTTTGGTTTTTAATGTACAACATTTTGGTCAAGGTCCTCTATAAATACATTGGTATGGTAAAAGTCAAAGCTGTCTCACATTCTCCCACTGATTTATAGAAACAAACGGGGGCTCGTCCGGGATCTAAAGACAGGACCCCTCACTAAGAACAAGAATTACTATCAAAAGTCAAAGCTGTCTCACATTTCTCCCACTGATTTATAGAAACATTTGGGGGCTTGTCCGGGATCTCAAAACAGAGCTCTCACCAAAATCAAGAATAACTGTCAAATATCAAAGTTGTCTCATATTTATTGAATTGACTTACAGAAACATTTGGGGGCTTGTCCGGGATCTCAAAACAGAGCTCTCACCAAAATCAAGAATAACTGTCAAATATCAAAGTTGTCTCATATTTCTCACACTGATTTATAGAAACAAACGGGGGCTCGTCCAGGATCTAAAGACAGGACCCCTCACTAAAAGCAAGAATAACCATCAAAAGTCAAAGCTGTCTCACATTTATTGAATTGACTTACAGAAACATTTGGGGGCTTGTCCGGGATCTAAAAACAGAGCTCTCACCAAAATCAAGAATAACTGTCAAAAGTCAAAGTTGTCTCATATTTCTCACACTTTAAGACTCAAAAACCAAACTAATAAGAGTTTCAGGCTGATTCCAGAATTACTCACTGCTCCTGTGACTTTTTTGTGAAAACTTTCAAATACAACTCTAAAGACACCATGCGACACACGAGGACACTGAAAACCCTCATGGCTGTTTTCAGAGGTTTTAAAAAACGTCTCCTAACAGATGCAGCCCAGATGGATACTAATTTTAAGGTTTTATGTATCCATTATCAATTTTCCCAAACATTGTATATGAAAATCTAATTATGCAGTAAGGACACCAACATGTTCAGTGGTGTCTTTTCAGGTAACTCTCCGTTCCTCACCCTCCCTCCTGTCCTCTCCTTTTGTTCCCGCGGGTGGAGCTTTTGTAGGGTAGACAAGAGTGTCCGTGTCTCCCGGCTGCGTCCTTTTGTTGTCACCCTTCTAAATCCATCTTGTATGAACAGCAGGGTGACCCCAACCTGCACTAATACACCTGTAATTTGTCAACTATCTCAAACCTGAAAGGCCTCTTTTCTTGCAGTTTTTATTTTTGAGGCAGGTTGATCTAATTCCAAGTAAAAGATTGGAGCGGGTGTTTCTGCTCCTCCTTCCTGCGTCTCAGTTTTCCCTGTTGAAGAATACCAATTCAGCTTCTGACATTTAAACGCCCCACTGTGCAACCTTGTTTCACTCTGTGTGAGATCTCAAAAGTTTTATATTTAAAGGAAAGTGTTTTTTCTTCTTCTTTATAAGCAACGCAATCAGAGTTTATGGAGGAAGAGGAGGATGTTTTCCTCTCATCATCTGTCCGGTGCTTCGGATTTACCTTGACCTGAGCTCACCGTAGCTTTATTATGGAGCTCGTTTCTGAGCCAACTGGAAGGAATAAGAACAAAGCAGGAAAGTCAATAGAGCTGAAGTGAGGTTTGAGAGGCATTAGAACACCAAAACACAAGGTTACACAGAACGCTCCCTTCGTTTCTGCCTGGAGAGGAGATTTACTCAAAAACAAGGATCTGTGTGAATCAGCTGATTAGCTCATGATCTGCTCTCATATCAGAATCTACAATTAATGCGTCCTTTTTAAAAAAAAATATCCCCTTTGCTGCTGAAGGATCCTTCTGTTCTCATAAAAACCAGACAGGAAGTGAACTCAGATCTGAGACGGACAGCGGAGTCAGGCGAAGTGTGAAAAAGAATCAGAAAGAAGAGTGAATGAATGAAGTGGATGAAAGAGTTGCTGACAAAACAGAAAATCGGCTGCAGGGAGAAAGAAAACCTGATCTCTGAGCAAAAAAAGGCTGATTTGATATAAATCATATTCCCTATGACTCGGGCAAGCCCCTCAGAGAGCGCACAATTTCTCACCCCGCTGCCTCTGCGTGCACACACACACACACACACACACACACACACACTAGCACTACAAAACACGCCTGTTGTTTGCGTGTAGGTGGGATACGGACCGTCTGAGTCATTCAGACTCAGGTAGAGATGAAGAAATAAATCAGTGGGAAAATATTGGAGAACAAACGTAAGTGAAGCTCTTATCTGGTCCTACAGACGGCTCCGTCTTCTCTCCAGGGCTCTGCAGTCATAAAGCCATAGATAACTTCATAGAGAGGAGCGGCTCTGCAGTTTGACTCAAAGCATCTAAACACAGAACTACAAACAAAAATACAATAATCCCTCTCTGCTGCTGGCTGTTTTTAATATAGACGCATTAAATTATGATTTTTCTTTGGATGTTGTATTATTCACAGGACGAGAAGCTTCAACTCGGACGATTATGTGCTTCTTGTTTATTATGTATGCGATGCGTTTTAACTCGGCCCTGTGAGACTAAATAAATGAGTCAGAATTATAAAGACGTGGCAGGAAGCGTGAAAAGTTTTCACCTAAATTCGACTCAGAGGAGGGGTTTTGACATTATTCAACACGAAGGTTTGTCAGACACAATAAAACACAAGCACATTTATTAAATGCATGCTTGTATTATTCACCAAACACTTTGTCAAAATGGAGTCCGATTATTAGAGAAAGCAGCTTCATTCAGATGAGTCACAGCAGCTAAAAGACTTAAAGGATGCTTTTTGTCACATTTTGCATTTTAACAGATACATTTTGCTGAGATTGTTTTAGAAATACAACTACATTTTGTAAAATTCAGCATTTTATCGGCTACAATTTGCCAAATGTTGCATTTTAACAGCGACACTTAGTCTCATTTACAATTTAAACTGATATATTTGCCCACATTTAGTATTTAGTTTGCCAGATTTATCCTTTTAACAGCTAACATTTTGTTACATTTAGATGTTTAACATTACATTAATCCACATTTTGATATGTAGTCTGTAAAATCCATCCTTTAACTGCTACATTCATCAAAAATGTGCATTTCTTTTGCTACAATTTGGCAAATCTTGCATTTTAACAGCTACATTTAGCACCTACACTGCTATAATGTTGGGCATTTAGCAGTTTACCAGCAGCTTTTCACATTTATATTTCTAACAGCTACATTTACAACTACGTTTTGTAAAATTTTGCATTTTCTCAGCTACATTTTCCCCACATTTTGCATTTTAACAGCTTTATTTGGTCACGTTTAGAAACTTTACAACCACATTTTTTTAAATTCAGCATTTTAAAAGCTACATTCAGCAAAAATCAGCATTTTATCTGCTACAATTTGGCAAATCTTGCATTTTAACAGCAACATTTAGCATTTAAACAAATATAATGTTTCACATTTTTAGTTCTACAGCTTTAGTTTTTCACATTTATATTTTTAACAACCACATTTAGAAAAGTGATTTCATTTTTTTTTTTTAGCATTTTAAAAGCTACTTTTAGCCAAAATCTGCATTTTATCTGCTACAATTTAGCAAATATAGAATTTAACAGCTACATTTAGTAACATTTAGATATTAAAACTGCTAGAATGTTCCAGATTTTGCCTTTTTCTGGCTTTATTTTGTCTCAGTGTGCATTTTAACAGACACAATTTAGCAATTTTAACAGCTACGTTTTGTAAAATTCATCACTTTATTTATACAGTTTACCAAATTCAGCATTTTAACAGCTGTACTTTCCAATATCTAGCTCATTGCTTTGTACTAAGGCCTCAGAACGCCTTTGATGATCATGTGAGAGTCGATTTAACCATTAATGACCAAGAACACATCACACACACACGTTTTAAACATACAATAGTTCCTTCAAAAAAACCTCTCAGGCCTTAGACGGGGGATTTTTTCACCAGACTTTTATTTTTGGTAAGCTTCTTCCTTTTTATGGCAAATTTCTTTTGCATGACACACAAATATTTAAACCGCCACATTCATATTAAGAGCTTGACGTTAGAATTCAGATTTAACCCTAAATATTAATCTTTAACATATAATTTGAAGATAATGTTCACAGCCGTCTTCTTGGACGTATTCCTTCACTTTATTTATTTATCATGCTTGTAGAATTGTTTGTGAGTTTTGAAATCCTGATCAGATGAAAAGCGGGAAACGAGCTGCTGGAGGGAAGATGAGATGCTGCTAAGGATGCTGGGTGGTTTAACAGAGTAAATACACATTTAACACATTTTAGGAAGCGTCTCCATGAGTGGACAGAGAAGACGAGGGTCTGAGTTACTGGAAGTGAGGTGAGGATCAGAGCCAGCTGCAGACAAACCTCCTGATGTGAATCATGCTAAATTTATGGGAGCTGTAAAACGTCTGAGTGATCGGTGCTGATGGCAGAGGAGCGTGATAGCGGCAGCACAAAGGATAACAAGCTCGGGTAGAGATAATACGAGCTCTGGTCCTCCCAGAAGACGACCCAGAGGACAGGACTGGACCAGTTTACAGAGTCCAACTGAACACTCACTAAAATAGATTTACCTCAGAAAACCTCTCATGATTAACAGATAGAAACATTAGGATCAATAAATATTAAACACCCTGAAAAGAAGGGCTTCATGTCAGTCTGACTTAACCTCAACCTCCACATTCACACAGAGGTTCATCTCCAACATGAACTTATACAAATGTTAATGGTGCATTCATGGTTCTGACAGAATGTTTGTTCATTTTCACCCTGCAGCAAAAAATATATTTTATCCAAACAATCAGGAATAGAGTCCTATAGGACACTTTTGTGTTGTAGACAAAAGTAGCAAACAACTGTGATACCGTCCCCAGACCACGGTGGGATTTAGGGGAAACAGGTGAGAAAGCCCCGCCCCCTTTGGAGCTTCATAGCTCAGGTTAACATCACAGTAAAAATATCTGAGGTTTAGCGATGTGACTAGGGATGCACCGATACCACTTTTTTTCAAACCGATACGATACCGATACTTGATTCTGGGTACTTGCCGATACCAAGTACAGATACCGATACTTCTACCGCACAAAAAAAAAAAACAAGTAGTGCTCGCTGCAGAACCAGAAGGTGGAGCTGCACCAGGTTCAGCCCCGCCCATTCAACCAGGCTCAGCCCTGCTGCACTGTTTTTTTAATTAACTTTATTGCAAAAGAGTGAATTTACAAGCAAAATAACTGAATATCTGCCTGTTTCTCCTTCTGTTTCTCCTTCTGTTTCCCCTCGTTTTCAGGGTAAAACATCTCCTCAAAATTGATTAAATATCTGGGGGTTTCAGTCATGCTCTGGTAACAGTTTTAGTATGTGAATTTCTGTCGTACGGACTACAGCGAGAGACAGTGAGCCTAGCAGAGAAAGCTGAACAAGCCCACTTTGCTTCATAGCGTTAGCCGCCGTTAGCCGCTAATAGCAGCTGCCATCAGCTAGCAGCTGTTAGCTGCTCCTGGTGGGGGCCAAAGCACCGGGGGAAACCCTGAGCGCTACGCGGACCCGCAGCACGTAGCTCAGCAGACCCAATGTAGCGTTAGCCGCCATTAGTCGCTGATAGCAGCTGTTAGCTTTGCCCTTGGGCTCTGTGGCTTAACCTGGTGGGGCCCAAAGCACCGTGGGAAACCCTGAGCGCTTCGCGGACCCGCAGCACAAAGCTGCACCGGACCAGGAGCACCGTACGAAGCTCCACACTCGCACACACTCGCAGCATTACCCGACAACGAGGTGTCGCATCTCCGACGGACTTTGTACTCTGGATCCGGCGGAGATGCAACACCTCGTTCTCGGATCTAACAGCCCAGTGTAATAGTCCAATATAACCAGGTCAATCACAGGGGAGGTGTGGGAGCTGACTCTGATGGAATGGGCGGGGCTGAACCTGGTGCAGCTCCACCTTTCTGGTTCTGCAGCGAGCAGCCTCTCCAAAAAAATGCAATGAATTGAAAAACAGGTTCTATTTTTTCCTATTCTCGGTTAACTTTAATGAGTACATGGTATTGGTGTCAGAGCATCCCTAGATGTGACGTTCATGAACGAGTCAAATCTTTTGAACGGGTCTCCACTTTGAACGGAGAACCGAGTCCTTTAAAAGAACCGCTCATTTGTTGTAAAATTTGAGGCCGGGAGGCAATATATTATATTATTGATATAATATATTTTTTCTGATATTTTTGTGATATTTTTTCTTTCAAAATATTGCAAAAAATCCCACAAAAGAGCCCGTTTTTTTTAGGTGAACGTCTCCCGTCAAAGAGCCATAAATCCCATCACTAGTGAGGTTTAATCAGGTCAGAAACAGTTGGACTTTCTGTGACTTAACCAGTATTTTTATTTCCGTTACAATTTCTACAAGATCACAGTTAAAGTTGGAAGACTTCAGGAGATTTTAACATTTGATGGTTACTTAACTTTTACTACAAATACACATTATACATCCAAACGGGGGGGGGGGGGGGGGGGGGGGGGGG
>SSNR01000089.1:6282-20280 GCA_006937965.1 Callopanchax toddi | reverse complement strand
AAAAAAAAAAAAAGATGCATGATGGGTAAACTTGTTCAATAATGTCACAATTGTCTGTTTAAAGAAGGTGAGATGTGACCAATAAACCGTCTCTGGGTCTTCTGATGCCTCCATCTGCAAACGAACCAACCCCGTCCTGATAGATCTGTTTACGGTGATGCCTCCGTAGCGTCAGAGAGTTCATCGTCTCTGTGACGATCAATCAGCTGAACGCAGATCGTCTGAAACATTCTGCTTTCCTGTCGGTTTGGGATGTTTTCCTCTGAGAGTCTGAAAGTCCAGGCATGTCGTCAGCTCTAAAGGTCACCGTGAGTGTGTCTGATGTTTATATATGTGTGTGTGTGTGTGTGTGTGTGTGTGTGTGTGTGTGTGTGTGTGTGTGTGAGACAAGGTGAATGATACAGTCACAGAAAGGACACTAATGCCCTGCACACACACCCAGACACACACTTTATCCAGATTTGACAAGGTTAGTTAATCATCTGTCACGGGGACAGGAACGGACAGACTCCCCTCTCCTCCTCCACCCTTCCCTCCATCTTCTCCTCCATTTCCTCCCTCGTCTCCTCATCCAAGGACATCTGTCCTTTTCCACTCGTATTAACCTGACTTCACCTGTTTTCTGTCTCTTGTCCCTGTCCCTCCCTCTTTTCCCCTCCCATCCTTTCAACCACGATCCGAGGCGCTCTCTCCTCCCTGGCAGGGACGAAACCGTCCCTCCATCATTCAGCGCTCTAATCGGCCACACATCATTTCCTCCCAGCCGTTTAGCTCAAGGTAAATCTAAAGAATGGAGATAGAAAAAAGGATGAATGGCTTCATGGAAAGATGAACAGAAGGTGGAAGACAGAGAGTGTAAACCGTAGGAGGAAGTGCTGGTGTTGCAGAGGAGGTAACACAGGGAGGAGTGAGGCCATAAAAACAGATGGGTTGAAGTAGGACGGAGGTGGAGAGAGACTGGAGTTTTATGATCGTCAGAACCGTTACTGTTGGTTTATAATGAATAATAATATGTTGATTCTGCCTCGAAGTGTGGTTACTGCCAAAATATCGCTTGAACCACTGGGCAAATTTTTCAAGATGGCCACCAAGGCCTTAGCAAACACAAAGCATGGCAATAAATTAGTCAGTTTTACAGCTGAGGTTTTATATATGTAGCTGAGAGTAATCCCATCACATGTTCTAAGATTTTAGCTAAAAACTACAACCTGATTCAAGATGGCCACCAAGCTAATCAACCTTAGCAAAAGAAAAATGACAAGTGATTTTCTGCTGTGGGAAAACAGATACCAAGAACCATGAGAACTAAGGTTCTAGAGTGCAACACCATTTTTTTCTCTATAGTTTTCTACTCGGAGATGTTCTCAGGGGTTCAGCACACAGGAAGCAGTTCGCACCAAGTTTGCATTGGCGCTAAAGCTCAAAGCAGAATGGAAGGTCGAACACTTTTTCTACAAACTTTGCCCGAGTTCAGCCACAAAGCAGCTTTTAGGAAGTTGCACAGCTGTGCCGAGTATTTGTCAGATTATCCTATAAAATCCCTGGCGTTACATTTACCAGTGAGAGAAAGCCTGAAGACATTATTCTTGCATTTGTTTGTCTTGCTAAGTCGTAACTCAGGTTCTAGGGTCGTAGGAGGGTCATGCCTAAAATGGGTCAGTTTTGATCACTAGGTGATTTTTTTAAATTGCGTCTAGTTTGAACCACTTTATTAAAATTTCAAGGACTTTCAAAACCTTGAAAATACCACAAACATGTTTTCAAGTACCCATAAGAACCCTGAAAAAAAGTATTGGGCTTACTCTCTACGTATTACTGGACTAACCGCAGTATGGTATGTACCCCGGTAAGTACCCTGTATATATCCCATAAGTACCCCATAATTACCCTGAGCATACCCCTATAAGTACCTGGTACTTTACCTGTACATATCCCCGTAAGCACCCAAGGACTTACTCTATACATACCCCCATAAACACACTGTACTTACCCCATACATACCCCTGTAAATATCCTGAACATTCTCCACTAACTACCATGTGTTTACCCTGTAATTAACCTGTACACATCCCCATAAGTATCCTGTAAGTACCCCCGTAATTACCCTGTAGGTTTCTACCCCATAAGGTGTGCATACCCTGTATTACTCTGTATGTACCACCGTAAGTACCCTGTACTTACCCTGTATGTACCCCCAAAAGTACCATGTACGTAACCTGTATTACTCTGTATGTACCCCCGTAAGTACATTGTACTTAACCTGTATGTACCACCCAACTTACCCTGCATTATCCTGTATGTACCCCCATAATTACCTTGTACTTACCCTGTACATACCCCCAAAAGTACCATGTACGTACCCTGTACGCATATGTACCCTATAAGTACACTGCATTACTCTGTATGTACTCCCGCAAGTACCTTGTACTTACCCTGTATGTACCACCAAAAGTACTATGTACGTACCATGTATTACCCTGTATGTACCCCGATAAGTAGCCTGTATTACTCTCTACGTACAACTGTAAGTACCAGGCTGTATTATGTATTGTTACTGCATTATGTTACTTTCAATTTTGCCCACAGCGACTGTAACTCCATCCATTCTCAACAGAAGCTGATCTCAGTGTAAAGCTCTGGTATGAAAGCCATCTGAAGATCTGCATTCCTTCCAGGAGAGCTAGGACTTTAATTAGAAGAAGTAAAGAATCTAGTTGAAGTAACCTGAGGATAACGGTTAGTAGAAGCTGAAGAGGTTTGAGAATGATTCAACATTAAATCATTACAGTTAAAGAGAGAAGAAAAACTGAGGGAATTTCACAAATAGAAAAAATAAAAGCATAAAGACAGAACAGAAAAAAAGAATTGTGCAAAATAATACAGGAAAAAATAAAAATGCAAGTCTGAAGCAGAAGAGAGAGTTTCAAAAGCTGTCTGGTAGAGAGGCGTACATCTATCAGCGTAATGCTCGCTGTGAAAAGCCTCCAGGGACAGAGGCAGAGTCAACTCAGGAAATAAGAAAATGATTAAGAGTGATTTAATGTCACGCCACTACCAAGCCAGAATTCACATCTGTCACAGTGAGACTGATGTCAGTGCACCGTCTTCTCACCAGCTCCAGTAGGCTCTCACTCAAACCTCCTCAACATCAGCGCCTGTAAAGACCCATCAGACTGTCCCAACATCAGCGCCTGTAAAGACTCAGACTGTCCCAACATCAGCGCCTGTAAAGACTCATCAGACTGTCCCAACATCAACGCCTGTAAAGACTCATCAGACTGTCCCAACATCAGCGCCTGTAAAGACTCAGACTGTCCCAAAATCAGCGCCTGTAAAGACTCATCAGACTGTCCCAACATCAGCGCCTGTAAAGACTCAGACTGTCCCAAAATCAGCGCCTGTAAAGATTCATCAGACTGTCCCAACATCAACGCCTATAAAGACTCATCAGACTGTCCCAACATCAACGCCTATAAAGACTCATCAGACTGTCCCAACATCAGCACCTGTAAAGACTCATCAGACTGTCCCAACATCAGCGCCTGTAAAGACTCAGACTGTCCCAACATCAACGCCTGTAAAGACTCAGACTGTCCCAACATCAGCGCCTGTAAAGACTCAGATGTCCCAACATCAACGCCTGTAAAGACTCATCAGACTGTCCCAACATCAGCGCCTGTAAAGACTCAGACTGTCCCAACATCAGCGCCTGTAAAGACTCAGATGTCCCAACATCAACGCCTGTAAAGACTCAGACTGTCCCAACATCAGTGCCTGTAAAGACTCAGACTGTCCCAACATCAGCGCCTGTAAAGACTCAGATGTCCCAACATCAACGCCTGTAAAGACTCATCAGACTGTCCCAACATCAGTGCCTGTAAAGACTCAGACTGTCCCAACATCAAAATCCTTAATGGTTCTTCAAACAGTCCAACCTCAGCCTCAATAACTCTTCAAACTTTCTTAATATCAGTCTGCTTAATGGTCCTAATGGGCGTCAGTAAATCAGCAGCTAGACGGTTTGCCTTGCAACTGGAGGGTTGCTGGTTCAAAGCCCGTGGGTCACTTTGTATGGTCATGGAACTTGGTATGGGTAGATGCTCAAAATCAAGTGACTCTGACTCGAGGCCAAAAAACCTGATCAGGACATCCCTAATAATTTCCACATGAGCAATGTCTCTGTCCATGAACTAACCCCACGTCCTTTTCAGTACAAAATAGCACAGCTGGAGCAAACACCGCCCCCTACAGGCTACTGACTCTCATTACAACGATGCAATATCATCGCTAAAGATGTGAAAGAACAACTTATTTGTAGATTTTGAGTCTCTTTGAACCTGTGACAGAACTGGACATGCAACCTTTTATTGTTTGCTCAATGCAAACAAACAATGATCCCCCCACCCACCCCGCCGGGGATCTTACCGTTGCATTTCCCTCCATTGGTGGGGTCGCCATAGTAACCGGGCATGCAGCTCTGACAGTGTGTCCCTGCTGTCAGGTTCCCACAGCGCTCACACACACTGCTGTTCACACACTTGCTGTGTCCGTTACACTGACACGCTGAGAGGAAGCAATACCACAGAGTCAAGACGGAACGGCTACTAAAGTAATCGGATTTCAACGTTTTAGTCATCAAATACTCACCAGGACACTGGATGAAGGCCCAGTTGTAACCCTTGTCAGACGAGCAGAGGTTCTGATCCACCACCATGTCCCTGTCCCGTAGGCGGTCCCAGCCTTTGAGTCTGGACCTCAGGGGGCCTCGGTAAGAACCTTCCATGCACACACCTTTACCGGTGTTACTGGGATCGCCACACCAACCGCACTCCACCCTCTCCAGACACTCGGCGCACGTCCTCAGACCTGAACAGTTCTGAGCTGGAGGGTGTGGACAGGTAGAGGACAGGAAGACAAAAGGAAAGGTACGTGAAAAAGTCCAAACGCGAACCTAAATCCAGGCCCACACTGGACACTTACTGGTTCCAATCTAAGTCAAACTGGTGTTTCTAATAACTATAGACTATGATCTGTGGCTCAGTTAAAACACTTTACTAGTCACATGGTATCCTTCAGTTTCTCCATCTCCTACAGCAGATTTGGAAAAACCCCTAAATAAAAAATGAAATCAAACTATCAATCATCCATCCTTTTTCTTCACTTCTTCATCCAGTAAGCTGATGTCTATCTTCAGCACTCATGGGACACGGGGCGAAGGACACCCTGGACAGGTCTCCAGTCCATCACAGAGCCACACAGAGACATCTAGGGACCATTTAGAGTCACCAATAAACCTAACACGTATGTGTTTAGTCTGTGGAAAGAAACCGGAGAACCCAGAGGAAATCAACGCCGCCATGGAGAGAAAACTACGCAGAAAGGACAGTCTGGGATTCACTACTCAGGACGCTGATCCCACGACTCGGATCCTGATAAGTGGAGGAAAGTGTCCCATGGGGTTTAAGACCCCCCCCTAACGGGTCTTGGTTCTTTTGTTCCATCCTGATTAGTTAGTTCACACCAAACAAACCGAACCCTGGTTGAAATAGAATTTAAAAATGAGCTCCACCCTTTATATTTCAGAAATCCTCTAGTTAAGAGTGTTAATATTGTTTTTTGCACAAATAGCTGCTGTTAGCATTTCAAAAAACACGTGATGAAATCCACTTTTGTTTGACCCTCACATTTAAAAAGAAAATGGACTTTTCTTTCCCACCATGTCAGGAGAAGCATTTGTGTTCATAAAGTGGCCGTGACACTCAACAACACTTCAGTGAAATTAAGAATGACACGTTGTTTTATGCGCTGGCATCCAAAAACAAAACTCCTGAAGTTTTCTATTGTTCAGCTGGTAGAAACCAGGCGATAAGTAGGGAAATAAAAAAACAATCAGGTGTTTGTGTTTTCTACTCCAGAGTCAAACTCTACAGCTCGCTTCTGTCGGAGCATCGACTCGTCTTCCTGTTGTGGAAGACGGAGCAGTGACATGAAGGGGAAGCTCTTTACAGGCCAGCGAGACGATTCCAGAGTAAAATAAGCATTTTCACAAGAAGCTGTTCCTTCCTTTCAACAGGAGCTGCTTCTAAGAGCAGCTCTCCTCCTCTGTTTGCAGCAGCTGCATTATTCAACACTGCAGCAGTGCTGATTCATTTGTTCTTCCTCCTCCTGTAGAATCAAACCTGCGCTCCTCTCTCTTTATCTCCTGTCAGCCACATTTTCCCTCTAAACTCTTTAATCCAGCACCGCTTTCTTCACCATTAGACCCTCTCACACTCATCTTCTGTCATTTTGATTCAATTAGATTTTTTTTTCTGTATAACTCTAAAACACTTTAGGCATAAATGAAATTACAAAGGAGTAAACCAATCTTCTGATTCTCTCTCCCACTGCGCTCCAACTCCGTCGGCTCTCTGGATTTTCACTACAGTCGACGCTTTAAAGTTTAACAGAATAAAACTAATCCATATTAAAGTTCCCTCTGACACTAAAGCACACATTTACATACCTTAGAGCGGACTTAAAAGATGGAAAAATGTCAGCTTCTTTTTTTTTCACGAAACAAACAAATCCAGGAAGCTTTAATTTATCCAAATCTTCACTTTTCAAAGCAACTCAATTGTTTGTTGCTGTTTATTTATCGATTTATTTAAATGACTCGTTGAGCTGCTTCACAGTGAGACTCACTTTGTTCACATTGTCGCTTTTTAGATGGTCACGAATCCTTAAAACTGACATGTTCTCAAACATTAAATGACCAAATAAAAGTGACTTTACCTCAGGGTTTATTTGCATTATTTTGGTATGATAATTAGTAGGGATGTACCGATACCACTTTTTTCAAAACCGATCCGATACTTAAATCTGAGTACTCGCCGATACCGATACTTCTACCACACACAAAAAAAATGCAACAAATTGGAATACAGGTTTTATTTTTTCTTCTCTGCTTTTTACAACAAATAACTGTTAGATAAAAAAAATAAAATATATTAATAAAAATGATCACAAAACTAAAATATAAGGTGAAAAACAACCATTTTCTGTGATTTCACAGTGAAATTATTGCAGTTTTCCACATTTTAACCAAATAAAATGAACTATTTGGCACCATCTCCAGCTCTCAACCCACACTGTTCCTCTTTAGGTCAATAGCTCCCCCTAGTGTTCAATATAGGAAACTACAACAGAAATCACAAGTCACAGACAGTGAAGCCACTGGTATCGGTTCCTGGTATCGGGTAACTTTAACCGATACCGGTATCGGTGCATCCCTAATAATTGGGTAACACTCATCAGATTACTCTAGAGGTGTAATAATTAATATAAATATTAACTGGTTTGAGTAACTTAATTTGGCACACAATAGACAAGATCTGGTCTTAATCTGGACCAAAACTGATTAGAAAAATAGAAATGATGGACGTTTCACAGAGAAATTAGTGAATTAAAGTCTATTTGTACTTGAAATTAGTATGAACAAGTATTTTTGAACTTTTGAGATCTTTCTGATTTATTTCAGATTATTATAAAACACTTGATGCCCACTAAAAAGGGTAAAAACACATAACAGCAGAGGCAGAGAGACCACACTGTAAAAAAACAAACAAAAACAAAAACAAAAAAAAAGTTTTTTTTACAGTAAAAAACTGGCAGGTGTGGTTACCAGAATAATTCCATAAAAAATACTGTGCACATGTAAAAAATATTACTGAACAAATCATAATTAGATGAAATAATCCAGATGAAAAGCCAAAGGAGACAGAGCCTTTTCATCTGTACTCTGGTAAACACGGTTTCTTCAGTAAAAATGTTTACGGTATTTTTTACTGAATTTTTCTGGCAACCACAGCTGCCAGTTTTTTACTGTAAAAATTACTTTTTTTTTTTTTACAGTGCACTTCCTGTTTCCTGGTTATGTGGAGCGCCACTCATAGATAGGTAGAACTCACGGTCACATCTAGGAAACCCATTGGTCAATTTGTATGATTGACACCTCTTTTGAAACATTAGAACCAATGGAATTAAGGAAAAAATGGGGGGGGAAACAGTAGGTTGAGAGCATTATTCACCAAATAGAAGAATACTGAAGTGTAGGGCCGGGCACCGAAACACGGTACTGGACCGGTACAGAAAAAACACGGTACAGATTTTGGTACTTTTACAATAAAATGTCCCTGTAAATGAGTCGCTCCATTTCTCCATCGCTGCTCTGCTCCTTGTTGTTACATGAGACCTGGGTGAGCACCGGAGCTCCCTTTCAAACAGTTCTCCCACAAGCATAGCGATTTCCGGGTAAAAATGTTGAAAAACTCTAAACTTTGGCTGCAGTTTGGAAAAGTAAACGGGAACAGAGCAAAATGCAAGATATGCAATGAGATTTGTGCCGCGGAAAACAGGAATACCAGCAATTAGTCAAAGCAACGCGTCGCGTATGGAATTAAGTTGCAGCTGCAGTGTTCAGGCTCTGACTGCAGGAAGAAAAAAGAGACACCGAACTTCCAGCCTCTGCTACATTAGGAGGTGTGTGGGGGGATACTGTGACATAACAGAACGTTTAATTTAAAAAAAACTTTTTGTACTTTCTTATTTTCTTTCAAAATTATACATATAAGTACCAAAAATAGTACTGTTAAGGCACCGGTATCAAAAACGAGGAATCATTAAAGTATTGAAAAATACTGAAGTGTGTCACATGAATGAGCGCTCCTTAGCTGTTAATGGATTATAGATGAAAACATCTCAAAGCATCAGGAAAAGGGTGTTTGTTCAGATTTAACTGAAGCAGAAACGATGGATTAGCTGACTCTGATGAATGCTGGATTAAAACTCAGACGACAACAAAGGTGCTAGGTGTGTTTTGGTTGGTCATGGCTGGTTTTCGGCTGCTTGCTCGCTGAGTTTTGCACGTAGAATATCGTTGAGATCTGTTATGTCTGAGCTAGCTTGTTGCTAGATTTGTGTTTGTTTAAGTAACAGTTGTGGATTCAGCCTTTTAGCTGAATCTCTTCTCGTTAATCACCATAAATATGGAACTTGTATTGATTGGTGAAGGTTAAGAATGTTTTTGGAGAAATGTTGTTGTCGGAAGTTTAGCTCCACCCAGGGAAGCAGGCGCTCGGTCCATAGAGGTTAAAATATTTACCATCAACTTTCAGGAGACTGTAACTTCATCACAGTGGAGGTAAACTGCTGCCTTAAAAATTAGGGCAGGCGTGTCAGGAAATTAAATAACTAATAGTCTCTTCCAGTGATGAGTTATGGAGCCAAATCATGTGCAAAAACACAAATATTGTGCATTTTTGATGAATCTGTGTCTCTGTTTCTATTAGAAAAGCTCGACGCCGAGACAAGGACCAGACCAGAACCATAAAGACCCTCCAGACGGAGGATTGGGGGGTGAGGTAGCTCGCATTAACAACGTTTAAAAGCTTGGAACTCAACAACTTTCTGTCTGGATTTTAAAAATTCATTGGATAAGAAGCAGACATCTTCAAAAAAAACTTGTAAAAATCCAGTTTCCTTAGTTTGAACCATCTGGAATCATCCTGATCTAAACACGGTCTGCAAACAGCAGCAGGAAGGAGCTCTCCGACTCTTTCACTGTTGACCTCTAGGTGTGGTTTGTTGTTCCAGACCAATTACCAAAAACAACCTGGACCCTGTTTGACAAACTCAAAAGCCCAGATGCTTTCAGCCCATCAGCTCTCCGGTTTGAATTATAAAACAACTCAGATCAGATCCTCAAAATGTTCCTGTCACAGAATCAATCCAGTCACACACACCGCCGCCCTAAACACCCCGACAGGTGGATTTGTTGCCTCTGACTGCAACTCATTTATGAACTCCATCAAACGAACGAATGAGTTAAAGTTCCCATCCACAGACGTGATGAAACGGGTCGTCAAGACTAAAAATGGAGCCAACGAAAAACTCATTTCAACAACTTCATCTCTTTTCAATCTTTAATACACGTGTGAATTAACTCGTTTAAAATGTGCCAAACATGGAGGGAGTTTAGGTAAATGCATCCCCTCACCAAGTCCTGTCACATCTGTAGATGAGGAGCAAAAAGAGAAATCCAGCCGACGTTCGCCTGCAGGCTTTACAAGGCTTTCTGTTGTAGTTAAGATTTAACGGCCGCTACAGGAATCGCCTCCGGGCTGCGTTTCACTCCGGAGCTGAAAGCACAATCATGATTAAAAAACTAGATCCAATCATCGCCTGCTGATGAACGGCTGGGCGATGGATACGCTCCCTGTGAGAATCAGAAAAGAGCCGTGATTTTTATTATTAGTGTCGAACTTCTCTTGTGTTCATTCTTCTTTATAGTTTCCTGGAAAACTTTACGACGCCGGAGGATTATTGTTCAGATCTGGTCCTGAAAGAGGACAGAAATAAAAGTAAGATGTTTTAGTGATGGGACTCCATGAAAGTCGAAAAGTATTTTAGCTGCTTGTGTCCAGAATACCACGTTTGCAAATTCGGAGTCTCCGGTCCGGTGCCCTGAAGTCTCACAAAGTCCCGTATCTCACGAGGGTTAGGCTAACCCAATGTGGCTAGCTGTTATGCTAGCTCCGGAGTGTTTTAGCTCATGATTCCTGATTTTTTTCCCATCTCTCCCTGCTTGAACACAGCTGATTTCTTTGAATGAGTGATGGACCGCTCCAGTAGAAAGCAGTGAAGGCTGAGGAGACATTTCAACAGGTAGATTTAAACCCCTGACCAGGGGACCCACGCCACTTCCTGTTTAAATTCCTCCCAAACACAGGCATAATGTTTATTAATATATTCATGATGCATATCCTCTGAACGGGAAGAATCTCGTCTAAACAACGTTTTCTACCTCAACATGATTCAATTCCAATAATAAGCAATTAAATAGAAAAATAACGTAAAAAGACGCTAAATTAACACACCAAGAAAAACACACAAAAGTCACAATTCACCATAATCCTATCCACACAAACCACTGTTTAAATTAAAGCCCACACTCTGCTCTTTCCAACAATATGTGTATCATCACCCTACATGCAAAATTCACTGAGATAGCTGGCAACAAATATGGAAATTGAGGCGGATTTCCTCAAGTCACCAATATAAACCTGGTCCTACCTCTTTTTTTTTTTTTAATGGGTAAAGAGCCATTTTGTTGATTTTCCAAAAAATCCTCAAAAACAATTTTTTAGATGGAACTACTACTGTATAGGTATCTATGGTGAAATATAAGTGGGAAAAAGAAGAAAAAATTGAAAAATGTGTAATGGCACACAGGTGCCTAAATGTGCCAAAATGGCTAAATGACAAGGTCCGCCTGGATTTTTATCCACTAATACCTCTCTACATCATCTGGTTTTTACTTTTTTGGCATTAATTTTGGCTCAGCAAAGGGTAAGATGTTGTTCTTTGGATTGCTAGATGTTTTGGATTGCAACTGAATACTTTCAAGGGAATAATAACATTGCAAAGTGATTTTTTTTTTTTAAAGGCGGAAATTAATTTTTTAACTTTCTGGTGTATGCCAATATTATTTAATTTCAGTCAGAAAGACAAGTGTTGATTTTTAGACATTTGGAGTATTCTCTGGAGTCTTACCTTTATTCTGGTACCAAAACCATTCAAATAAACCTTGTAGTTCTTGAGATATATTCAATTCATTTGGGGCGTGTCATTTTTTATCAAATCTCTAAAAAAAATTTTAAAAAGGCCTAGGGTTTAAAGTGTTTCTGAGCAACAATGCTAACATTTTTATGGCAGTGACTTAAAACAGACACCAGGGGGTGCTAAAACAAGCCAGAATTGCATCGTATGCCTTTAAAAACAGATTGAAGACACAAATATAAACTGGGTCAACTCAAACATTAGACAGTTCCCATCATCAGTCAGAGCTTTAAGTTCTTTAAAACAAACACCAACAACAACAACACGCGTTCAGTGTTCTTCTACAAATTCAGCCCCAAATCTAAATATTAGATCAATATTAGAGGATCTGATTACAGGTCCTCTCATCTCCATCAGGTCTGATGTTTTTGGTCTCTGGACATCAGCTGGTAGAGTCCATCTGACAGAGAGCGCCGCTGAAGCCGAAGCTACAGATCTGTGAGCCTCCATGAATAAAACATCAAGTGTCAAGGCCAGACGCAGCGTTCGCCTTCGCTCACGAGGACACGGCGCTAGCTGTACAACAACGTGTGGCGCAGACACAAAATTACATAAATAACCTACACAGTCTCTGGGAGGACCGCCTCAGACTTCTAACCCAAAATAGTCAACAACTCATCTGGTCTGATGGTTACAAAAATATACAGAAAGCAAAAAACTCATAAAAGCCTGACAGCTAAGCTACATTATAGTCAGCCCTATCCAAGATGGCCGCCAAAGTCAACCGATTACAGAAAACAGTAAAATGTCAGAAACCCAGTCAGTTTGATGGATATGGAGCTAAGAGTCGTTACATTCATTTCTGTACTTGACCAAAAAAATAAATTTTCTACATCTGATGACCTTCATTTGACCTCTACAGAGACTTTTAACCATTCCTCCTACAAAAAGATTCATAAAGAGCCACACATCAACTTAAACTAGGGATGTACCGATGCCACTTTTTTCAAAACCGATCCAATACCGATACTTAAATCTGAGTACTCACCGATACCGATACTTCTACCACACACAAAAAAATGTAACAAATTGGAATACAGGTTTTATTTTTTCTTCTCTGCTTTTTACAACAAATGACTGAGAGAGAGTAAGAAGGACCACTAAATGTCAAAATTTGATGGATGGTGACCTTTGACCTCTATTGTTTGACATCCTATTGTTCGTGACCTCCAGCCACGCCCCATTGACCTCTATTGTTTGAAACCCTTTGATCTTCCTATCCGCTTGACCTCTATTGTTCGACATCCTATTGTTCGTGACCTCTATTGTTTGAAACGGTGACCCCCAAAAACTAAATGTCAAAATTTGATGGATGGTGCGAAACCTTTTGTTCTGACCCATGGGAACTGCTTGACCCCCAAAAACTAAATGTCAAAAAATTTTGATGTGCGGAGCCCCACCCCTCCAGGGGCGTGAATCTCCCTGCAGGAACCACCCACCCCTTAAGAAACAGTGATTCATCACCCTGGCATGGTGACCCACCCCTCATGACTCAACACTCTTCTCCTCCCATATTGCGTTTCTCTCCCAATCAGAGGATAGAGGAGGAGTTTCGGTTACACTTTAAATAGACCAATTTTGTTCTAGTTTGTTGTAAAAACAATACGGTTACAAGACGGCAGACATTAAAAAAAACAGGCTAGCATGGCTTCAACTGATTCTACAACTCATGACAAGAATCCAACAATGGCTGATGCCTCTACATCTACAACTCTCCACAAGAATCCAACAACTGCCTCTACAACCCAAGAGAAGAAACCGATCGGTCAAACTCCGACCGATGAGCCTTTTCACGGGAAAACTAAAATGCAACTGCGTAGGAGACAAGCGCCACCCACAGAACCTTTGTACCGGAAATGGTCGTTATCGGAATACGGACTGGATGAGTCATGGTATTACTATTTCAAGTATGACCGAGGAGAACTATGGTTTAACCAGACCAAAGATGATGATCCACTCGGGCATCTTTCGTCAATAGGGGTTCTCGGTTACAACGACTGGGCAATTCTCCGAGATGTGGTTCCTCGTGACAATGAAGAAGAAGAAGAAGAGGAAGAAGAAGACTCACCAACCGAGGCCAAACGGATGAAATATCCTTCAACATGCCCAGAGAAAATGGTGAAAATTGAGCATGACTCACTACCGCAGAGAAAATTGAACTTTCCTTACAACACCAAACTCGTTTTCAGCGCAGTCTGGGAAGGAAAAAAAGAAACAAACGGTCAGTGGATTTTCCGAGCGTGTATACGTAAATTCGATGACAAGACACCGTTTGACTTATTCATCCTCGAAACCGTAAATATGGAATGCGGAGTGTTCAGGGTCCTGCTGGCGAAGATG